>JBCFYV010000041.1:0-221016 GCA_039000515.1 Timema cristinae
CAATTACAGGAGCCGATTGAAAAATTTGGGGGAATAACCCAAGTTTCCGGAGTTAATTTTATTTTGGAAAAAAACCAAACCTTTTATACCTATCAAAAAACGAGTTTAAAAGAATGTCATGATCATTTTACCATCACAGCCGTAAGAAACGACAAATACGGGGGACACGGAAGCTGATGGCCGAATCCTCACATTAATAACTATTTCAACGAGCTCCATGCAACCAGAGAAACAAATATAAAACATTCAAGTGTAAAATCTTTTCCCCGGGCATACTAGTGCTATACACAACTATTGTTCATCCCAACGCCAAAAAAACTCTGTTATAAATCAAAGGGGGGACAAAGTGTTAAATGCCTTTTGATTCAAAAACCCCCTACGTTCCAAAGACTTATGGGGGTATATTGTGTGTTACACCTACCCAAACAATTTTCTAGAACATACTAATATTTTCAAGACATAAAACACGCTGAAAAACGCAAGGTGTGGAAAATTGTCAAAAAGAGAAATCACCTAGCGTTCCAACAAAGGGGGCTCAGTATAACAAGAAATGTTGACCCAAATACAGAGTTGGACTTTTTGTATCTTTTTAATTCATTCTAAAATGTGGTCAATAAAAAATTCCCCCTCCAGTATAAAGGACCATGTTAGAATGTTGTCACCGAACAATTAAGGTAAAGCACCTTTTTGCACTGTTTTTGTTCACACAAATAGGGTTTAAACCATATTTTGGGGAAGTTCTTCCTGTACCTTGTAAAGCGACACGGAGGTCGGCCGAGAGGGCTCCGAGGGAAAACACCACTGGGGCCTGGGACCCAATAAGTCACGTGGGTTCCCTACCGCGGTTCAAGGTTTGATGCCATCGACCCCATCCGTCACGCGGGGGAAAACCCCTGCCGGGGGAAGAAGTCACCCCCCCCAACGTCATGGGAGTCCCCCTCTCATTCTATAACCTCGAAAGCGCCGTTAAAATGGTTGCTTTAGTGTTTATTTTTGTGTGTTCCAATTTTGTTAAGTGAAGCGACGAAAATTAGTAAATTACCGAGGGGAGTCCTGTTTAAAAGGGAAACAAGAAACCTCATCTTATCTGATAACAGTTTTAACAGTAAGTGGTAGATTTCGATTTAATGGAATTAAATGTAGAAAACAATAAACTGTTCAATTTAGTAACGTGACATAATATTAGTGATTTCAAAGTACTATTTAAAGTTCATGGTACATTGTATTTTCAAAATAATTTTGCCCTTGATGTATATTCCAAACTAGGAAACTTAAGTTTCGAATCAAATTTAAATATCCCGGAAAATGTTAATTTTTTCACGGAACTAGAAAAACGAGATTGATGCCATTGTTTAAGCAATTGATTAATTCCAGTTGATTTTAATCAAGTAGTAGAGAAATTTAGGGCCCATAGCTTAAAGGAAGTCCTAAACCTTTGTCTATAATCTTGGGCTCAACTATCACACCTGTTGTATTGGTTATTATGGTAGCTTATAGTCTTTAATTGAAAAGGGGTCATTAGTTAAATGTTTTAGTAGGCCTGCTCCTAAAATTGTACCCTCCATACCTACGGAGGCACAGTCTATTGTATTTTACCCTGCCAATTTATCTAATAACTATGTTAAGGGTAGTCACCACCTAAGACAAATAAGTGTCCTCAAAAATGTGCATTTATTTTTTTCAGGGGTTGTAATGTAATAACATAATGATGTAAGGTTTGTTCTGGCGGGAAAAGTTAGCCCACGATGACACATTTCCTTGGTATAAAAAGTATTGGGTTTTGCCCTCCTGTTGAGAACAGCCTCCTACTCATATAGCTCATCCTTTTTGACGAGCGAATCTGGCGATGAATGGACCTTGGACCCCGTGAAGAACTGGGATCGACTGTGATGTGTGTGAGAAGAACACACGGGGAGTTTTGCGTGGCAGCGGTGCTGAAAGGGATAAAGTATTGGCTCGCTGATAGAAAATGAACTAGCTAACATAGAGTCTGGTCGTTCACCCCCGGCCAGAGAGTCCGATCCCGGTCTGTAAGAGTGTCACGGGTTCCTTTTATCGTGAGTGTTCTCACCGTCGTGGGGACTTTCGTACTATCGATGTAGTAGCATAGAACTGTTTGAAGAAATAAACAGCTGATTGGGAGAAACTTGCTAGCCTCATTCCCCACTCAGACCATCAATCCCAACCCCTACCGCTCGGGGTCCATCCTGCCCATGTAACACCCCCTAGGTGTCCCGGCAGTAAAGTAGTTAGGGTTGGCTACCGGGCACCCAAATAAAGGGGGAATTTTACATTTCCAAATAATGATGATACATGTGCCTAGAATGCATAAACATAACTTAAGTATGTATTTAACTAGTGCATAATTTAAAAACTTATTATTTGTACTAATATTTTACAAATAAATCAAATATTATCTTCATTTATTTTATTTTATATTACTTGAGCTATACTAGTCTTTGTAAATAATTATTGTAATCTTGATTCTAGAATATTTGTTTAATAGTTTGGACAGTGTTTTATTGCGATATGTATTCAGCAGGTCCTGGGTTGTAAACATACTAGTTCATTGGCCAATATTTTTTGGCGTGGAGAAAGGGGGAGTGTTGCAACCCCATAGACATTGGTTAAACATCAGAACTTTTCTAGCTTTGTCTGCTGTATTCAACAGCAGTTCCTTGGCTTCATAAGCTGGGTAGGTCGAAGACTTTTGAGTGAATAATTACATAAAACACAATATCTTGGCATACGAATAAAATATTAATTACAAAATAATATAGAGACATTATACATCTATTATTTATTCACAATTATTTAATCATTACTACTTTACCACAGTTTATAACTGAAAAAATTGAATTTAGAAACTATTCTACATGATTAAATTGAGAAACTTCATTAGTAAAGGATCAGTGTTTTATTAAATATAATTTTTTTATTAATTTTTATTATATTATCTGTAATGCAAGATATGAGTGAAATAGAAGACAAATGTTGATGTACGGCACAGTAGTTTAATTGTATTTTCAACTTAATATGGAAGTTTAATAGAAAATTCTTTTTAGTTGAGGGGTGAATAATAACAAACTTTAGTAATTTAAATTTCTGTGTTTGGTTTCTGCTTATTTAGGGAATGAAAATTTTGTGGGATGTTCAAACAAATATAAAATAAAATAAGTTGAGTAAGGGAACAATAAAAACTTTGATATTACCTGTGTTGGTTTTGGAGTTATGTGGAAACTAAAATTTTGCGGGGTTACATAATAAATACATATATAAAAATCATTATTAAAAATCTTACACATAGGTCGCAATGTTCTTGAAGAGTAGGGTGTATGCTGGTATATACCTCTAAAGGTAGCTGAATCCCCGCGCTTTAACTCCCATACCTATGAGTTTGCAATCGGCAGCCCAGTCATTACGTGCTAAAACAAATACAAATATTCCGATATCAATAATACTGACATAACATATTTACGGTAAGTTTCGAAATTTTATTAATAGTGATTTTAATAACTTCTTCAAAACATGTTTCATTATTTTAATTTTAAAAATTAGTTAACAAGACCGAACAAGGAATTGATCGAAAAATCTGTTTTAGGGCACCGATACTTATATGAGTATTACGATTCCCCCCCATGTTTCATTCAGTCATTCTTCATCGGGGTTTGAGGCTTATACTGTGTGGACGTGTGGAACAGTGGTAATATTAAAACCAATACTATGCGGAATCATTTGTGTATCTGAACGGGGGGGAATGTTTTTGTAAGTTGTAATATTTATTTTTTTATTATTTTATTTTTATTATTACTGTGGTTTAAAGGGCCCCCTCGACACATCGAGGTATTGGGGCCTTTAAATATATTAAAAATAATAAAATCCCCTTTGGGGAGGAATAAAAATTTAAAACTGGTACTCCATGGGAGTGATCAGATGAGTCTTGTATAAATTAAGTGGTACCTCTAAAAAAACCCCAAGGTGTATCACCCCAAAAAAAAGAAAAAAACAAAATATTAAAATATAACACGTTAAATGACACAACTGTTAAAATGATAATCTTTAAAAAAGACAAAACAAATTTTTTAAATTGAATAAAATGTTAAAACGAGATAAAAAGTATCAAAGAATTTTAAAAAGATTCAATATGAGATAATACCCAAAAAACCACTTTAAAAAGGACTAAATGGCTTTAAAAAAGACCCCCTGGCTATAAAACGGGTAAACAAATAACTCCACCCGGCTATCGCGTAATAAAAAATTGGTACTTTAAATAAGACCCAGGCGGTAGGGGCTATTTACGCACTCCCCCAAAAATGGATACACCTCAGAAGGAGAATCGAAAAAACTCACAAATGGGGGGGGGCCCCCCTCTCAGTAAAAACCCATGGTCAATGATGTGTGCCGACGCGGAGTTTTGTCCGATGACCCCCTCTATTTTGACTTTCGTATAAAAGGGGGCCCACGCGACACACCGCCCCTGATGGACCGGGCTTGTTTGAGGGGGGGGGTCGAGCCCCATGCTGTCCAGGTGGTAAGACCCCACCCCAAAATAACCCTTGGTCTAAAAACTGACACCCCAGACCGCCTCAGGAGGCGGCGGGCTGCCTCTTGGCCCCTGGTCCCCCAAATTCATTTTGAAGCCAGGTGACCAGGAATCCAGAGAAGGCGACCCGGGTGGTTAGTGAATAAATTTTTAAAAAATTTGTTGGAATCACCGCAGAGAGGATTCCAGGAGTGAAGTGGCAATGCCAACAGAGCATCAGGGAATCCTTGATGAGAACAGAAAACGGTGAAACTTAGTAACAAAACATAACGAATTAAAAAATGGCATATTTCAGCCGTAAAAACACTGGATTCCCAGGTAAAGCTTTTTTAAAAAATTGGATCCCCACAAAAAAGACATCCCACGGGGGCCCCCGCTTTTTGAGCCATCCGGTAAAGGTTTAAAACCCCCGGGAAAAGGGTTGCGAGGAGCTCATTAAAGATCTTCGTATAAAAAGGTGGGGTGTTGCTTTGGGGAAAAATCGGAAAGTATTTAATAAAGTTTTTTTTTAAAACGTATTTTATTAAATCCCTCCCCATTAAAAATCAAAATAAAGACTCGTTTTAAATTATCAGTAAAAAATGACCCTGAAAAAAACAAATCTCATTTAGCAAAATGATATTGCTTTAATGCAATAAGTTAAAAGGACCCAGGCCGATTCCTGGCATTTCTGATTTTTCATCAAATTTTAAATTTAATTTGAACTGTGATTCCTTCAATACGGACAGTGACGTAATTACAATGGTTTTCAGCTTGTCTGTAGATATTTTTATTATTTTCTCAAATGTATTGAACCAAATCGCTGTAAAAAGGGTACTTTTTAAGTAAAGAAAATGTCTCACCCCAGTTTCCCAACTCGACATTTTTGTAGCCATCATGTGTTCCCCGGAGTCAGACTTTCCCTTTAAAACCCACGGAATTATCGGGTCAGGAGGAGATAAAATATTTGGTCAGTCTCAAATTAAAAAATTTTTTATTCATAAAAACTTTTTTGGTACAAGTTTAAAAAACAAATCACAATAAATTTATGGTTTTTTTCAGTCATTTCCATGGAAACGAACATGCTTATTGGATCATTGAAAAAAAAAATTTACTGTTTTTATTTTTAATGATGTTAGATTTTTTTTAAACCCAAAATTTATACCGTCTATAATGTTGTTGAAATAAATTTTTATTGAATTTCCAGCAAGTAGTAATTCTAAAGGAAAAAAAATTAATATTTTGTTAAAAAACCTAAATTTGAAAAATTTAGTAAATTTGTAATTTTAAAAAATAACATTATTTTTTTTTCAATGTTTGGTCCAGATTCAAATGGCATTTATATTTTTTTATACAAAACCTAATTATTATTTATATTATTATGTAGAAAATTTTGGTGGTCACGCAAAATAGCTTAAGATCTTTAATTTGTTTGCGATGAGGGGTCGTTTCGAGCTGAAAATCAGCGGGTGTATTGAGAGTTTTTTTTTGTTTTAATTGCCCCCAACTATCCCCATATTAAAAAAGCTTTCTTATAAAGGGTCTTAGTACGAATTAAAAAAAATAAAAAGTTTAAAAAGCATCACACAAAGTACACAACAATCACTTATCCATTAATGTTATTTAAGGGTAAAAAACTCACATTCAAACATTTCTTTGAGACTAGGGTCAGAAACGGGGGCAGCATAACCAGCTTAAAATTAGAGGGCCCCCTTTTTTTTATGTTACATTTTTTTTTATACTTTTTTAAAAATTTATATAATAAAAAAATATTAATTTGGGATGTCCAAACTGAAATGATGAATATTTTCAAATACTTAATATTCGACAATTTATTCGAAATTGAATAGTACGCTCGAAATTACAATCAAAAATCTGTTATTCAAGTGGGTATGATGCTTTTAAACAGGACATTGGGTTGCAAGAGTTGTTGGGTATTATTCTAGGACTTAAGAGTTAAAAAAACTTATTTTTTGTTTGTTAATAAATCTTGTGTCTGTTTGAAGGGTGTTTAATAGTGTGGGTTTTTTTCAAAATGTAATATTAAACATTTTGAAAATGATTGAAAAAAGTTTTCGAACATACAAAATGGGGTTTTCGTGATTCCTGAAGGGTTTAGTTTTTTGGGTTTTTAGTTTTTCATCTATTGTATTTAAAAAAATAATGGTTAAAAAAATCAAATAAAAAAGTATTATCCGATAGGCCTATGTATACAAATTTAAAATTCACATGTCAATTCTTTGATATTACTTTGTTTTTCAGAGTTAGTTTGGATGAGGGGAATTTTCGGAAAACCTACATACAACGGCCATTCTGCAGTAAAAAACATTTCAAATGTTTTTTTTTTAAATTAACCCCTTACAATCAAAATTTAAAAAAAATCCCTAAACAGGAAAATTAAATAATAATCGTTTTACAACAATTACCCTATTGGAACCAAAATCAAGAAGATTAATCCCTTTAGATTCTATCCCTTATTTTTAATTTCAATTTCCCACCCTTTGATAAAAAAAATAAATATTAAATTATTTACCCATAATATAAATACACATATATTATACTAGAAAAATCCCTTATTTATAATTGTTTTATTTTTTTAATTCTATTGGTAGTTACCACTTTTGTTAATCAGCCACAATTTTTAAATTTTCGTTTAATAAATAAAAAATTTTCAAAAAATCTTCCCCAATATTATTTTAAAAAAATCAATTCTCACAAATAAGGTAATTTTTAAGTTTGTGTAATTTTTAATAATTATTTAATTTTCGTTTATTTTAAATTTTCCCTTTTACTTTTCTTTTTAAATGTTTTTTTATTATTCGGGGGAAACAATTTTTTAACATCTAAACTTTTTTCCCAAAATACATTGTTTTCCTTGAATTAAAATGGTTTACATAAACTAAAACATGCTTAAAAAGACTAAATATCCAAAAAGGGAGGGACAAAAGAATAAGAAGTAGATTTAATAATTTATTTTATTATTTTTATTTTTTTTATTTATGGTTGAATTATATATTCCTAAAACCCAAATCTTAAATTGTTAATTTTAAAAATATATTTATTATATTTACGTGAACCATGGTTCTTTGGTGCTGACTGAAGTCAAGCTCACAGTTTTAAAAATTTTTCCAGACCAATTTAGTACCCCTACGCTGAACCGATGATCTGCAAAAAAACATGTGGTTTAACAGCTTTCACTTCTGACAGTCAACATTTAGTTACATACCTAATTTTGATGTCAAAATTCAGCTGTGAGCTGTCCCCGCACTAAAGAAGCATGGGTACTGTATTTACGAATTCTGGTTTAAATATTTTCTATGGAAATTTAAATCCTTTGAAAAAGAGTTTGGTGCCACTTAAAAAATGTATTTTATATTCTTGTCAAAAAACAACATAAACAAAAAAAAATAACATTTTTGTGTAAATGAATTTTTTTATACCTTTTGTCATTTTTTTTTGATTTTTTTCCCGCTTCCCGGGGCCCTTGTAATTCTTTTGAAAAATTGTTTAAAATTTACTTGAAAGTCCTTTTTTATATTAAATTTAGAAAATTTTTTTATGTTTTTATGTTACTAATTCCCAAAGGAAATCGAATTTTTTGGAAAGTTAGTTTTTTAAATGTGCGTATAAACAAAAATGCCAATGTCAATAAAAAAAATTTTTTATAGTTAAATATTAATTTTATAGTGTACTGAAAATATTTTATACAAAATTACTTTTTACACAGCTGTAGACTAATTAAAATCCTACCTAAGCCTCTCCCTCTAAGGGTTGTGACTGTTGTCAATTCACTACCTTTTGAATATCCCAAACGGCTGTAGACTGCTGTAAATATCATCTTGATACCTCTTTCTCTAAAGGGCTCTAGACTGTTGTTTATATACTCCCAAAAGCTTTCTTCCTTAGGGATGTTGTTTCTTGTCTTTCCCTACCAAAGCCCTTTTATCAAAACAGTTTTAAGAATATTGTCAATCCCCTTTCATTAAAGGCCTTTTCCCTTTAAACGGTTGTAAAATTTTCTCATTCACTCCCTTTGCTCTCATTCCTTAAAAAATTTAAATTTTTTGTCATATCATACCCAAACCTCTTCCTAAATGGCTTAGACGGTTTTTATTTAAACTATCCTAATCCCTTTTTCTAAGCCTGGGACTGTTGTCATTATCCTCCCAAATAGCTCTTATCTAACGCCTGTAGACTATTGTCATGTAAATACCGTAGTACCCTTTTCCTTTAACGAATATAGCCCTTTGTGAAAATCACTCCCTATCCCCTTTTCCCTTAACAGTTTTTTCTATTGAAAATTTTTACATTTTAGAGCTTTTTTCTCTTGAACCTGTATGTTTAATATTTTATTGACATTTTCATTTATTATCAATGGATTGATTTTAAAACCTAATTCAAAAAAAAAGTTCTTATTGGTATAAATCCAGTGTAACTAAACTCTTTGTGTTTTAAAAAACTTTTGCCCCCCTAGGAAAGTTTATAAAATGTTCCCCCCCCAATTTTTTTTTGGACAAATGTTTGGGAAAAATTTTAATTGGGGGGGGGGAAAAGTTAGTATTCTAAAAATATCTTTACAAAAGATAATCAGGCTTCTACACGTATTTGAAGGGACCACCATTTACGGAAATAAATCTTAAAAAAACCCACCCTGATTCAAAAACCCATCCTCAATTAATGTAAAGCGAATGGACGGTTTTAATTTTTTCTAGAACCTTCTTAGCCTACCCCAATTGTCTTCTGTTTCTAGTATTTTTTTTTAAAAAAATTATTTAAAATTACTAAATAAGCCCTAGTCAGATGGTAGGATAACATTTGGATAGCCCGAAGAGAAATTGGGTGAAATAAAAGGTGGATGGATAAAATTTTGCCAAGTTTATGGAGGGTGTAATGAGGGGATAAATATAATTAGCTCAAGATAGGGTGGGTTAAATGAGGGGGAAAATGGTTGCATTAGATCTAAATGGGGAAAAGTTTTAATGGGGTTTGGGAAGATAGAATTAGCTTGAGATAGGGATAGATGGCCCTATTTTGTGAATGGGGTAACGAACTTTCATTTTTCAAATATCATAGATAATTAAGTAAAAAAGTGTTAAAAATGCTATCATGTTTTGTTTATTTTTTAAAATATTGTTAATTAGTGTGTGTTGGTGTTATATTTTAGGATTTTTTTTAGAAAATAAAAGTATCTGGTAGTTACAAAAGCTACAAAAAACAATTTTAATATCTATAGTAACCTTGTTACAAATGATACGGAAAAAGTTGTATCACTCACTAGCCACCCCTCAGTTATCTTTCCCCTGTCTAAAAAAAAAACCCCGAGACTCCCCGTGACGCAAATCACATTCAACTAATAGAGCTCGAGGCTCGCCGCGGGCCTTTTTGGGGTGGACCCCCCCTCCCCTTCAAAAATGTGTTTTTAAGAAGGGGTTGTGCGTGGTGGGGGCTGTTCTAAAATTATGGACTTCCACACACTGAGGACACGTGATTACAGTAGGTTTAAAAGGTTGGAGCCAGAGTATAGTTACCCATTACTTTTTTGGGTTTTTAAAGGTAATAACCCCTTTCTTTGAGTGGCCCCTAAACTTTTTAAAATTCACTTTGGTTTAAAGTTTATCTTTCAAAATTTAAATGTCTCGAATTTTCGTTTTTTAAAAATTTATGAATAATGAATTACTATGATCAGGTTATTGCCCCTTGCCATGGGAAGTTAATTTGGGGTAGAACCATTCTGGCTAAAATTTTTTTTTTGTCGTTTTTTTTTTCCCGCACCCGGGAAGTTTATTGGTTGTTATAATTAAACTAGAACCCCTGTAACTTTATTTCTTGCCCCCGGCCCTTTTTTGGATTTGAAGGGTTGAGTTAGTTTTTTTCCCCCCAGTTTTCTTTTAGAGAATATTTAAAAATGTGGGCCCGCGAGGGGGCAAGGAGGATAATTCTTGTGGGGAAATTTGTTGGTTTTAAAAGTTGGGGTTTTGTTTATTGTCGTTTTTTTGCTTTTATATGGCTTTAAATGGGGCCCCGTGGGGCCCCCAGTGATATACCCTCGGAGGGCACCCCGTTTATTGCAAAAATTAGGTATTTGTATTCTCGACTTTTGAACTTTTTTTTTGAGGTATTTTTATAATACCTTACCTTTGTTTAGGTTAAGTATTGTGTCTTCACTCCCCTTAAGTTTATGTGGCCATGTTGGCTCTTTGCCATTAATTTGAAATATATTATTCATAGTAGGATTGGAGACCAATTTTTTGAGTTTTATTGTGTTTCCTGATGACGCCATTTAAAATGTTAATTTAGGGTCCGCCTGGTATATGTTTTTTTTTTTGGTGCCCATCTGGCCTTGGGGTTTCCTTGTGTCTTGTTGCCGTCTGGCTTATTCCTGCTTGTGCTTTAACTTTTTTGTTCCGCTCTTCATTTAGCTGTAAAATTTTAAATTGTGAAACAAATGTATAACCCTCTTGTGCTTACTTGTGTGTTATTTTTGTGGTTAATGATGGGGGGTACGGCACACAAACTCAAGTCATGCTATCTGAAAAACTTTTCTGTTTATGTATTATCAATAGCTACAAAATAAAATAATAATTAGTAAAATTTTTCAATTTTGGTTTTAAAAAATGTTTTTATTTTATTACTGTTCTTTCAACGAAAAATTGGTAAACACTTTTACAATTGTAATGTTATCTCGAAGCAAAAAACTTTGTGTTTTTGATATTTCTTTCACTCTTTTGACTGCCTAGAAAGGTTAACCGTGGTTTAAATGTAAAAGGGCTTCTGTACACCTGTGGGTTTACTAGCTATGGGGTGGTCGGGGTTTTAAAATACTTGTGATTTTTACTGAGGTGTACTTTTAAATTATTTTTCCAATGTTTCCCTTCAATGTGCTCATTTTCTTAATATCGGATGTTCCTTACAATCAAGTGAAAATTAAAACATTATAGTCTTTATGGCTAGAAAGACGCGGTGTTGTGACAAAAATTACCTCGTAATAGAAATTAAAAATATAGAAGTAGGAATTAATGAATTAATCAAATTTAATTTCCAAAAGTATCATTGTAAATTTTAAAAAAGAATCTTATTTAAGATAATTTATGTATTTTATTCATACACTTATTGGTAAAATTCTAATTTTTTGGTTAGTTTTTCCCCGCTTTGGGTGTTTACATCCCTGGGAGTCAATCTGGATATATTGGTCTCCTGGTGACAGAATTAAGGATGGAATTCCTTTCAATGTACTTGAGGTGTTTTTCATTTTAGATGGTTCCGCTCTAAATTCACTAAAAAAATGGAAAAAATACGCAAAAGTAAAAATCCTAAATTTTACTTCAAAATTTATAATCGTCGGTTATCCGAACAGGTAAAAAAATTTGAGTGCAACAAAAAATTGTTTTTATTAAGTAGAAAAGATTTTTGATCGGTAGTTAGAATTTTTACCTTGCGAGTCCTGCTTTAACAAAATATTTAATTCTCGTAATTTATCTTTAAAAATTTAAATACGAAAAAAAAAAAAAGTCGAAATTTTTTTAACAGGGCCCTTTTTTCCCTTAACAAAATTTTTTAAATTTTTATAGTAAATAAATGTGTAAAATTTAAGAAATTAATTTTAACCCACACATAAATTACATTTGCGCGTAAGAAACTATGTTTATGAAAAAGAGCCCCTCAATTTATTTTCCCTTTTAACAAATAAAAATTTAATTTCTTAAGAGTTAAAAAAAAATGTTAATAATTCGGAAACCGCAGCGAGGGGGGGTTTGGTTAGTTGAGATATAAGATTTCTTTAGTTTTTATTTTTTTTTTTTTTTTTTTTTGATATGATAAATTTTTTTTTTGGTATTTTAAGTGATCATTTTTAATTTGAAAAATTTATATTTTCTAAAAATCCTTTTTAATAATGTTTTTACCCCCCATTAATTAAACACTTAAACCCACTCCCCCTCCTTTTTTAATATCAATTTTTAAAATTTTCCAAACCCTTACGTTTATTTAGATCGGTCCTTATTTTTTGCTTGGTCAATTTTGATTTCCCCTTTTTGGGGTTTTTGTTTCTATAGTTTTGTAAATGATAAACCCCCCCCCGCTTGTCCAATTATTCAGTTCCTTAAAAATGTCAATTTTTAAGATTTTTTGGTTTTTGAAATAGCCCCTTTCCCCATATTTGCCAAAACAGTTTTCTCCTGACGTTATAATAGGCTGTTTTTCTATTAATTTTGGACAAACACCATTGCCCCTGCCCACGGGAACCATGTTCGAAAAAACATAAGATTTTAAAAACTTTTTTCCTTCTATGCCCTCCCTAGGGGAAGACATTTTTTAAAAATCTTAAATAAAAAAGAATCGTCAATTTTATAAAGGCCTATAAAAATTTAAAGGTGTTATGCCCATGGATCCGTCAGTGTTTTTTTTAAAACATTCAACCCCCCCCCCTTTTTAACCCATTAAAAATTGAAGTTCTTAAAAATTTTTTAAAACTCTTCCTGAGCTAAAAGGAAAACTACACAAAATTTACGTTTCACGGGCCAGGGTTGGGGGAAAAATGTGTTTGAATGTGTGTGAGTTTTTTAATCCCGCCCTTTCTTGCCACAAAACCCAATCAAATAGGCGACGGGACTTTTTTTCCCCGTAAAACCCGGTTTGTGGTGTTTGTTAGCTAACTTGTAGTTTCGTGTTAAGTAAACTCCCGAGAACGGGGGATCGAGTTTTAAAATCTTCATGGGGGAACAAATTTGTTCATTCCTAAAGGTTTTACACTTTCCCCCCCCCACCTCAACTTTAGCACATTAGCTACCGAAATTATATTGGGGGGACTTTATAATTGAAGGGTTTTTGAAAGAGTGGTGTTGTTTTTTCAAAAACATTGTTTGAAAGTAATATTTAAATCCCCAATGAGCATAACTTCAATCTCCTTTTTGAATTTTTAAAAAATTTAATATATATTAAAAAAAACTTTTATGAAAAATTTTATATATATTTTTTTTTATTTTTTAAAAAACCAACAGTTTATGATATATGTTATATATATTTTTTTTAAAAAAAACCCAAAAAGTTTATATGTATATATTGCTTTAGCTGGGAAAAACGTTGTTTTTATAAAAATTATAGCCTATTTTAAGAAAAAGATCGATTTTTAAATAATAATTTAAAGTACTAAAAATTTTAAAATAATAAGTTTTTTCAATCAAAAATATTTCAATTAAAAAAATTTTGATAAAAGTACACTCAAAGCCATTTCCATGGGTTGTTACGTTCCCATTTTATTTGTATTGTTTTTCCTTCTTTATAATTTTTTAAAACGTGACTTTCAAAATCAAGATATAGCACCAATTTAAAAAAATTAAAACTAAAATAAACGTTTCCCAGGCCCCCAGAGTTAATTAAAACAGGGAAAAGGAGGATACGTACATTCTACCGATGAGCTAAGTTTTTTTTTTGTTTTCATCTTTATTGGTGAGGAAAAATACTCCATGTCCCCTATGCCCGGCGTCTCTGTAAAGAATGATGGAAACATCTAAATATTTTCCCCATGGAGGCTGGTAGCACCTGTAAATCATAAGGTATATTCAAAAAATTTATTGACTTAAATTGATTATGGGTAGGTTGTAAGGCTGTAGTTAATGCTTTAAAAATCCCTAAAAAAAAAAAATTAAAAAATCTTGAGGGAAAACAACGACCCCTTTTAAACTAACCAGTTTTGGGGGCGCCAAAAAAAAGCCCCACCCATGGGGGGCGCTTTAATTGTAGAGCCCTCTAGTTTCAAAAAATAATAATGACAAAACATTTGAAAAACATTAATGGGTTAATTATCGGGGGTTCAAAAGTAAAAGGTGATGGGTCTTTCAGAAAATAAAACAGTTTTTTCCCCGGCTATGCAAATCTGCGAATGTAAAAAAAATAACGAGTGTTCTTGGGGTTTGGCTTCCCAAAAAAACCACCCCATTCTAATCAAATTTTAAATCCTGGTACATTAGGGCCATTAAATGGAGAATCTTTCTGCATTTTGAAAAATTCCCCTTTGGTCCAAAAATAAAATTATGAAGTACTTACGTATCATCCCCTTAATTTAGTGGAAACAACAATTTTTTGCCTTTTTTGTTCTTCCCTGCTGGCAAAAAAAAAATTTATTCATGGTAAAATTTCGACCTTTACCTTTTCCCCCGACGGGAATTTTGTTTTAAGTTAGGACTTTTGTGTTGTGACGAAAAAGGATCCAAAAAAGAGCTGTAGACCCCACCCCTTCCCCAAATTTTTTAAAGGAATTTTTTAAAAATTTTGCTTGGGTGGGGGGCAATAAAACTTGTTATTATTTTACTAAGTCAAATTTAACCTTATCCCCCACCTTTTCCCAGGGTTATAAAGGCGGGGGGAGTATATGCAGTCGGAAGGGGTAGTCAATTTTTTTCTACAGTCCTGAATAAGTCCTAAAGATTGTAATTTTGGCGATGATCAAGAATAAAAAGGGGGATTGCTGGTCAGAAAAATGAAAGTAAATCTTTTGGGAAAGGTATCAATTTCCCAATTACTTTTATGGGGTTGAAAAATTTTTAATATTTTAAATAAGTTCAAAGGGTTGCTTTCATTCAAAATTTCTTTTTCTTTTCTCCAATTTCTCAAATTTAATTTACATTCTTTCTGTTAAAAAAAAAATGCCTTTGTATTTTTTAAAATTTAAATTTATGGGCAAAAGAAAATTATTTTTTCCAAAAAAATCTTTAATCTAATTGGGACAATAAAAATTTTTTTAAAAAGATAAGTTCGATTAGAAATAACTAAGAAATTTATGTTGCAAGGGTACAGCAGAAAAATGAAATTTGCCACATATCCAGAAAAAAGAAACATGAAGGGCGAACTCGCTCCGTTTTTTTAGTTCCAAAAGGAAAAGAAATTTTTTTTATAATTTTAATAGTGAATCGATACAAGTGGATATTGCGTTGTCGGGGAAAAAACATTTAATATTTTAAACAAAAACTGTTTAATTTGGCCTAATAGTGTGAAGTACTATTTTTTTTTAAGTAAAATCCTGAAATAGTCACAATTTTTGGGGTCCAGGACCCCAAAAATGGACCCGTAGTTATTTCAAAATTTTTATTTAACCTTTTAAATGTGCTTTGGTCCATACCTACAGTCGAACAATTTTAACAAAAATTTGCGATTAACCTAATTTAAAAAAAAAAAAACTTGCTTAAACGATATTTAAGGGGCTTCAGAAATACCCAAAACAAATTCTGTGCAGGGCTTGTAGTAAAATTACTTCTCTATCCCAAAAATATAAGTTGCATGAGTTTAGCCCCACAGATCGAAGCATTCAAACCAACTTATTTTTTTTAAAATTTGAAACACATATTTAGACCCAGGGCCCAAACCAAAATTGTTATCAAGATCACAAAACAAGACACTGATTGCAAAATCAATTTATTAATCCTATAAGTGTGCATATGCATAAAACCTAAATGTTTGACAAATTTGAACAAAAAATTTTGGATTAAACATTGTTTTATTTTAAAAAAAATCATTTTTTTCAACATTTTAAGGGGGGTCCAGGCCCAAAAATATAATTTCTGTCAAGGTACAAAGCGGGGTCCCGTAAAATTTAAACAATTTTTTATCCAAATATAAGAGTGATAGGTCTAGATCTAAATTTTTCCGAGCAAATTGATACAAATTTGGGGTTAAACGTATTTTTTAAGGAAATCTTGCAAACAAACTTCATAAAGATTAAGTTCTTTCGTCAAAATATTCTTTTGAAAGGGAAAATTATCCTTTTTCATGTCATTTTTCTTATATTTTTTCCTTTTTGGGTTTTAAATTTTTTTTAACTTGAAAATTTTGGAAAAGTTCGAAACATCGCCAAGGGATTTACATTCACTGCAAAATAGTAAGGGTTTATGAACTTTGTAAATTTAAATTTGGACTGGGGTTTTTAAAAAAGGTCAAAATTTTTACTTTCTAGGGCTTTGGATTCAATTGTATCTTTATTTTTTCGTCCCAAAGGGGATAAATTTTAATTTATAATTGTTCCCCGTATTGTTAAAACTCTTGGATAGTGTAAATAACTCAACCCCGTCGAGACAAACTTTATATTTTGTTTTTTGGAATTGAATTATTTTACGGGAATTTCGGAGGGGGTATTTTTTTTTTCTTATTTATTTGATTGTTTGTAAAATGTTCGTAATTTAAATTGTGGTTATTTCAAAAAAAAATTAAAAATTTTTTAATTAAAATTTGTTCATACGGTTCCAAAATCTCCCCGAACTTTAAATATATTTTATTTTGTAAATTTATATTTTTTTTTTTTCTTTGATTTGAAGCGTGAAAGACAATTTTTCGCTTTTGTCTTTCACGCCCATTTTTTTCACTGCTTTTAAAAAAACTTATGCTTATCTTGGAATCAATTCGTTTTAATAAATAAAAACAAAATGACTTGGTTAAAAACCCCAGTACATTTTTTTAAAAATTTAAAAAATTTTATGTATTTTTTGCCAGGAAAATGATGCTTAAAATATATTTTTAGTGGTTTCCCAGATACTAATATTGTTGTGTTTAATTTTTCTAGTTAAAATATTTATTTTTTATATGTATGGTAAATGAATTAATTTAAAATACGTTGTGGTAGCAGAATATTTATTAATTTTGCATCGTCATGAAAAAGTTTTGTTGTGTGTTCATTCACCGCAAATTAACAATCTCTTAGAGTTTTCAATGAAAGCTCCATGCTTTTTAAAAAAAATTAAAAAAATTTAACCCAATTTTCAATTATGTTTTTCTATTCGTTAGGGCCTTAACAGATTAACGATAAAAGACCATACTTTTATTTTAAATTTTTGGTTTTGGTAAAGTTTAGTAAATTGCTAAGTTAAGGGGCACCTTCCGTTACAAAATAACGTACAAAAAACGTTTTTTAAAATCCCCCTTTGTTTTAAGGGATTGTTGGGATTATTAAAAATGAGGTTTCTTTTTTTTAAAAAAAGGATTATTTATTTATATAATAGAAAATGGGTACTTTTTAAACTCAGATTAAAAACAAAGATGATTTGAAAAAAAGAATTTTTTGGGAATTTTTTATGGCAAAGGGAAAATTTTTTTAAAGTTTTTGGGAAACAAAAATAAAAAAGTGTTTTTTTAAAAGGATTTAAAAATAAAATTTTTTTATTTTAAGGTTTTTTGATTTAACGTTATTTAATCGAAAATTTTCAAACTTTTAAAATTTCCCGTTTCAACGGGGTTTTGATTTCCGAATTTTTCTGGGAAAATAAATCGTAAAAAAAATAACCCCAACAAAATTTTAAATTGAATTTTTATTGAATTTTTAAACATTAAACTTTGTAAAAGTTTTATACCTTATTAAGTTAAGAAAAAAAAAGGTTTAACAAAATGGTCCCGGAAAAAGAAAAAAATAATGAGGTTGAATTTGAGGGTAAAAATGTTTTTAAAAACCCAAGTTTAATTTAAAGGGTTTTTTATTTAAAAATTAAGTTCGGGAAATTTAAGGACAGAAATTTGGGCCTAAATTCAAAATTATTTTTTAAAAAAAAAATTAAAAAATGGTTCCTATTCAAATTGTTTTTTTTAACTTTGGGGTTTAAAAAAAAAGGTATTTTTTGAAATGAGGGTTCTTAATTCCTTAAATTTTTTTGTTTGTTTTTTTAAATTCATTTGAAAAGTTTTTTATTTAACAACGATGCATTTCTAAAATAAAATTTTAATTAATTAAAAAATGATTTTTTGTTAATTTGATTATTGATTATTTTCATTTTTTTTCCCGGGTAAATATTTGTTTGGGTTTTTTTTAATTAAAATTATTTTTAAACATAAAAGAAATGGGTTTTAACTTTTGGACCCAATTACCATAAATACTTTTGTTTTATAGTTTAAACAAAAAGCGAACTTCCGACTGTCTTGTCTTTACTTGGGACCCCAAAAGTTTTTCCGAGGTTTAATTGGGTTTTTAGATAAATTTATAAAGGAGTGGTTAAAATTTTGATAATCTTTGTGAGTTTTTCAAAATTTATTTAAAAAACTTTTAAAATTTTTAAAAAAATTTTTTCCAAAAACTTTTTAATTTTAAACAAAAAGGGGGCAACCAATTTTTTCCATAAAATTTTGGGTGGCGTGAATTTACAAGTATTTAACCGTTTAAAAAAGAAATTTAAAAAAAGAAATTATTCATTACGGAAATGTTGTTAAGACAATAAAATTATTAAAATGTTTTTAATAAATTAATTTTTTTATAAACCTAAATTTTCCAAGTAGGAAAAAAAAATTTAAAATTTGGGGGAAAAAAAAGGATTATTTTATGTTAAATTATCCCTTTTTTTTTTAATACATTGTGGTTTATGCAAAAGTTTTTTTTTCGTTTAAAAAAGGAAATGTTTTTTTGGTTTTAAAAGTTCCTTTTTATTGAAAAGAGCGAGGAAAATTTGTCGGGGCAAACGTTGTTTTTTTCACCAAAAAGAGAGAAAATATTTTGTTTCAAACAAAAATTTTATTTTTGCCTTATACATTTTGCTTTTTAAAAAATTTTTGGGTATTTTTCTTTAAAATTAGAGTTATTTTCGTTTTAACATAAAAATATTTTGATTGTTGGTTTTTAACAATCTAGAAATTTTTTTGGATTAATTAAAAATAAAATTTTTTTGACACATAACCCTTATGTTGCACGCAAAAAATTAAAATAAGAAAACAAATGATGTTTTTAAATTTGTTATGAAATTTTACAAATTTTTAATTTTTTTTCCATTAAAATTTTTTTGGTTTGAATTAAGTTTAAAAGTTTTAAAAATTTTTCTTTGGGAAAACCCAAATATATGTAAGGGAGAGTGGGGAAAGGTAAACCATTTAGGAAAGTGATAATAAAGAAATTCTACTTAAAATTCCCCAGTCCTCTGTCTAGTTTAATAGGAAAAAATGGTTTTTAAATACACCTCAGCAGCCTTAGTTTGTTTCTGGACAAAGATAATCTTTGTGAAGCTTTCAGACAGAAATCTTAGGAAAAATTTAAATAAAAAAACCCGTTTATTTTTTATAAGGAATTATAATTTCCGGACTAAAAAAATTAAAAAATTATTCAAAAGAAAAACTCATTTTTAAAAACAACTTTTAAAGAAACATTTATTTTAAAATTTAACGGATGGAGCCGGTCCCCCAAAGTGGGTTTTTTATTTTTCAAACTCTTTTGGGTTTTTGCCGTCGAAATCTTCTCCAAAATTTTAATTTTAAACACATACATTCTCGTGGGGGGTTTTTTTTTAAAAGGAAATTTTTTAAAATAATTTTAAATATTCTTTACCTTGACCGTTTAAGGGTAGTATTTTGGGGTTCGGTTGAGAAGAACAAGTTCATTTAAAAATAGGTTTTTAGTTGTTGGGAAATTTTTAAAAAAACTAAAATTTTACCCGAAGTGGTTTTGGACTTTAAATTTAAATTTTGAGTTTAAGTTATTTTATTTTGATTTTACTTTTAAAAAAAAATTTTTTAAATTTTTTTGTAAACCTTTTGAAAAAAAATCTTCACCTAAGGACTTAACGGGAAAAAAGAGTTTATTAACGTTTGAATAGGAAAAAGTGGGTATTGCTTAAAAAAAACATTTTACTTAAAAAGGTGTGGAGATGAAGAAAATGGAAAAAATTTGGGCTTTGGAAATTTTAGTTCCCGGGAAAAAGGTAAATTTTAACTTTGGACGGAGTTTTATACCTTAAGCGGGGGAACAAGAAGAACGTCAAGGGTGAGGGTAGTGGCCTACAAAGTAATTCCATGTTTTTTTGAGGGGCAGTTCCCGTTTTTGTTCGAAAAAGGAACATTAAAAAGGTATCATTTAAGTACTAAACCCCCAAATTTTTAAAATAAAAAAACTTTTTTTTAAAAGATTTAATTGTAAAATTTTGGAAATTTAGGTTGGTTGGGGTTTTTTTTAACCAGTTTCTTTTTGGAGGATGGAGTTAGATTTAAAACAACAAATTTTAAAATTTTTAAAGATTTCACCCCAATTCCAAAGCCCGTGTTTTGTTAAAAGTTTCCCGGAAACCCGGGAAAAAAAAATCCCCAAAACCATAAGAAACTTAAATCCGTTTTGTTTTATTCTTTTTGGTCGTGGGGTTCAAGATAAAAAAAACTTTATGAATAAAGTGTTTTGATGTTTTTGTATGATAAAAGAAATATTGTGCTTTGGAGAGTCTAAGGGTAATTCGGTATCTTTTTTTGTTTTTGTTTTGAACCCTGTTTGACCGTTGTTCGCGTTTTTAAACAAGGGGTGGGGGGAAAGGAAAGGTGAAGAAGTTTAGGAGTTTTTGAGGGAATTTTTTGGGAGGGAAGAAGGTGAGGGGTCAATGCTGTAAAACTATTTTGGTAAATCACTGCTAAAGGTGTTTAAAAAAAAAAGAATTCGAAAAAATTTTAAAAAAGATATTCTTTAGCAAAACTGTGTGGGGTGTCCTTTGTAGTTTTAATTTTGTGGGGAAAAGCTCATGTTTAGTGACGCGGCTTTTAGTAAAAAATGCTTTTTAGGGGAAAAAATCCCCTTTTTAAGATAAGAAACATTTTTCGGGTTTGAAAACAGGGTCATATTTCAAAAATTTTGCTAGAACTTGGGAAAATGTGTTTTTAGTAAAAACCAACTCTAAAAGTTAAAACCGGAAACTCAGGGGTGTTTAAAATGAACTTTTCCTTCTTTTTCAAAGAAAGGGGGGGCAGTTTGGTTTTTCCGAAGTGATTTTGGCCCCAAACTTTAAGTTGAATAGTTGGGGGCAGTTTTGTGAGGGGAAAGGGCCTTTTTGATACTGGTGTAGGTTTTATATTTTTCTTGAATAGTAGCAGAAAAGTTGGGAATTGAAACGCCCGAAACCTGCATTGTGTTGGGGTGTTTTAAAATAAGAAAAAGTGAATTTTTTCATGGTATTTTTGGAAAAATTGTGGAAAATTTAAAAGAATTTTAATTTAAGGGGAAAAAGGGGATTGGGAAGTTTTTTAAAAGGGGGGGGTTGGTTTGGGGAAAGGTATTAAAGGAAACAAATCAGATCAATGGGTAATGAAGGTCCCCCTTGAGGTCTGATGTGGTGGGAAAATTAAATAAACAGGAAACATGAGTTAAGCTAGGTCCTGTTTTGTATTGAGAACTTTGGGGGGCCCCAAATGGGGAGGGGGGTTTCCGTTTTTATTCTGCTAGGACCAACCTTTTACCTCTTTTAACGAAAAATTTTTGGGGGAAAACCTGTGGGGTTAAGGGACTTGGAATTTAACCTTTTTTGGGGATTTCTTAATCTGAGCTAGTAAGCTATGGCATGCTGAAATATTATTTTAGTTAATTCAAAGGAAAGTTTCCATTTGCCTTTTGATAAACGACTATCCTCACTAATCCTTTTGTGGAAAGGGACGTGTCCTAAGTTTAAACAAGATATTCTTAAAAGAAGATTTGAAGATATTAGATCCTCTGATTCTACCAGCGCACCAATGTTGTAGTTTTCCCTTCTATCAGGGAAGAACATGTGAACAAAGCACATCGGAGTGCAAATTATTCATAATCACCTAGAAAAGTTTTTTGGTTATTGGTGGGAAGAGAACTGTGGGGAAAAGTTTTAAGTCATCGTGTCAGATGCCGTAGGCTAATGGAAAACATGCGGAAGTGGCTCAAACTTCCTTTACCTCACAAACGTATATTGAAGTTCATCTGTGTTTGAAGTAATTAGGAATTGACTTGGCGGTTCTACTGTTTCTGGAAAAGATGGTGTAAAGCATGGATTGTAGTTTTCACTTGTGCTGTCTACCAAGCAATACATCTGGATTTGATTACTTCTCTCTCCACCGAAGCTTTCCTTCAAGTTTTCTAGTGTTTTGTAGCTCGAAGGGGCGCCCTTCTGTTATTTATTCTGACAATGGCACCAACTTCACCAGTGCTAATAACGCTTTTCAAACACTTGTTTGGGGGAAAAGATTTCTAAACATTGCTCGGTTGAACGTATCATTGGAATTTAACCCCCTAGTGCTTATGGGGGGATGGTTCTGCAAAAGTTTAATAAGACTAATAAAACAACTTTTAAAAAGATATTTAGGCAAAGTTTGCCTAATTTCCAAGAATGTTTTACTTTTCTTTGTAGTATAAAGCTACCATTAACTTTAGAGCACTGACATATCTGGCAGAATATTGTGACTATTTAAGTCCTCACACCCTGGTTTGTTTTATACAATAAATATAGGAAATTGGAGTTCCAGAATGTGATTCTTTGGATGATAATAGTCTGAACCGAAGAAACCATCGTCTGCTAAATATAAGAAATGAATTGAAGTAGAGATTTCAGCAAGAGTATCTGGGACTTTTGACATATAGTAAACGAAACAACAAGTCCACTACTTTGTTCACGATTGGTGATATAGTCTTAGTTGGATCAGAAGTTCCAATAGGATGGAATGGCCCCAGGGAAAAATTGTGGATTTTTTCCTGAATCTGCTAGCATAACAAGGCTCGCAAGAGTCTTGACTACTAAGGTGTAATTCTGAGACCTATACAACGATACTCCCCACTAGAGATTCCTGATGATAAATGTGGATCACTAAAGATTTAGTTTGGGGAGAAGAAATTAACTTCTTCAAAAACCCTTCTAGAAAGAATTATAGCCCTTAAAGACCATACGTTCTAGCAGAAGAGTCAACGTTCCCTCACGATATACTGATTAGTTGAGAATATCCATCCTCAACGGAAGGAGGATGTTAGAGACAGAACTCAAATTGGCATGGAAAACATTGTTTTACGATGTTTGGAGACTTTTGTAAACTAAATTAAGATTTTTACTGTTGAAAGTGATATATTGTATTTACATTTGAAGTTTTGAGATTTAATGTTATATATTGTGATTTTCCTGTAATAAAAATAAAGCATACTCACTTTTCTGTATCAATGTTGTACATAACCAAAGATATTAATTTCAACAGAAAATGTTCAATAATATTGTAATTTTCGAAAAGTTGGAAAATGTTAAAGTTTTTTTAAATGGATGAGACTGACAAATTGTCTTAACATTAATTTGTTGATATTAAAAGTATAAAGCTAATTTCTCACAAGTGTTTTTTGCACCAATTTCACGACAAAGCATCTTTAATGTATTACCATAGTTAATTACTTTAAATAAATCCTCAGACTTTTTGACACTTTTTAACTATTTTCTGAGATAAGAGCTAAATGAATCAAGCAATATACACTCGTTTTTTAATTGTTCTTATACTAGTCCCACTTTACTTGAAGAATACATGGCTTGAACAACCCGTTTCAGTGGCCGAATGGACTAAGGCGTCATTCTTTTATTAGACTGGTCTGACGAAGATAGGGAGTTAAGGGATCGATTTCCAATAGGTTCTACAGAGAATGGTTATTCCTAATTCGTTTTCCACTATTGTTCAACCCAAATGAGCTTACACTACGTTTAAAATGCTTCCTTCCATTGGTGTTATTATAGTCCAGTGACTTTATTGGTTCCCTTAAGGATTAATGCCGAACTAGCTGAATATTGGTATGTGATTTCATATGATAGTTAAAAATAATGTAAAATAGTACCCGTCAATTAATTGTATGGAAAAATTCTGTAACGCATAATAGGTCTAAAAATAAGTTTTGAATCAATATTACCCTATCTAATGGTTCTATGACTTAAAGAGTCTCTATTAAAATATGTGGATTAGAAAAATCCCTACAAAAAAGTTTCGATACACATTTTTCCTATTTGCAACTGTTTCCACGTATTAAAGCTTATAAATACAATACACCTATGTTAATACTTTACTACTGGTACTCTTTTCCACACCACCTTAGAGGTAGAGTAAGATTAGCATTATTTTCTCCTAAAGGACTAATCCACGATTTCATCACATTCTATGAATTATGCTCCTTCTTCTTCCTCCTGGTTTATTTCTTGTTTTGTTTTTGTTGTTCTTCTTAGTACTGTACATCTGTTTCAACTCGCTTCTGAGATTGAGAATACATATCTTTTGGTAAGAAATTCATGGGATGTCATTGTATTGATTTAATTACTTTACCGTGATTTCTTCTTCCGGTCCATGTAAAAAGTCTTCATCTAGTGTAGAATTGATGCAGGATTGACTACGACAATTACCATAAATGGCTGAATAATATAAAAAAAACCCTGCGGGACGGGGTTTAGAATAGTCCCGCAGTAACCCCTGCTTGTCGTAAGAGGCGACTAAAAGGGGAGGCTTCTTTGCAGGATGTACCTCGTGCAGGACAAACCTATCATATATCTTTCCTTTCACATCATTTTTTCTTCCTTCACTTTCCCTCTTTCTTTTCTTCACTCTTCCCCCTTCGCTATATCTATCCTTACATTTTTCTTCCCTTCCCCCTGCCGTTCATCCTGCACGGAGGCCTTTGGCCTTTCCGTTGACGACCTTGGCTACTAACCCGGCTATTTTCTGTTTATTATTGGATACCACTGCTTTGAGCTCCTGAATGAAAGTGCGCCGGTTGCAATACCTTAGTAGAAGGGCCTTAGGAATGACAATAACCGGGTACCCTACTTTGGGAAAAGATCGGTTGCGTTAATGAGGGCCCGGACGTAAAATGGGCACTTTCCTACACCCACTTGCTGCGATGACCTCTCTCTCAGCGATGCTCTATGCGAAGGTTGTCATGTCTAGCGTCGCATAGGGCCTCTCGTCGGGACAGTTAACAGGGCCATATGTGGTAGTACCAACTTGGGTCACCCTGGGTCTACGATCCGAGTATTGTGTAGGTTGTCCCCAATAATGGCATGGCCGACAACATTGTCGCCGCTGGCACCGTACTGCCAAACCCTGCTGGCAACTCACTGCCCGGCCCCTCGCAGGGTCGTAATATAGATAAGAGGCGGAAACGGGTAAGGCCGTCCAGCCCTGTCACTGTGGAAATCCGGGAAACGGTGAGGCCACAGCCCCGCTTCCTGGTGATGTCTCGAGATGATGCCAATGGCAACCTTAAGCGCGTCAGCCCATTTATCCTCGAAAGAGCGATAAATGTCGAAGCAAAATCAAACGTCTCTATAAGGAAATTGCGTGATGGCACTATTATGATACAGACTGTAACTGACGCCCAGTCCCTCTAACATCATGGCTATTACTGAAATACCGTCGAGTAATACGGCTTCAATACCGGTGAAGGTGGAACCTCACGGGTTCCTCAATGTTTGCAAGGGAGTGGTCACTTGCTATGACCTCGACTGCGTGAGCATTGAGGAGATCTGTGAGGAGCTTTCCCCCCAATATGTCACCGAAGTGTACCTTATTGTTACAAAAAAGAATGGACAAGAAAAGAAGACGGATACGTATATCCTCACTATTGCGACTCCTACCCTTCCGAAGGAGGTCCGAGCAGGCTTCCGCGTGCTAAGAGTCCGGCCGTATGTCCCTAACCCTCGGCGCTGTTTTCAGTGCCAGGAATTTGGGCATACGAAGCTGCGATGCCGTGGTAAACCAACCTGTGCGGATTGTGGCCAGGAGGCTCACGAAACACCATGCGAGTCTCCTAAATACTGCGTCAACTGCAAGGGTCCGCATTCCGCCTGCTCTCAGGCCTGTCCAAAATGGAAGGTAGAGAAGAAAGTCCTGGAGATACATTCTGAAAAGAAGATCTCATATGCCCAGGCACGCAAAGAATACGTATCGAGTCAAGCTCCGGTATTTCAGACTTCATATAGTCGGATTGTCAGTCAAAATATAAACTGCCCCAACTGCCATTGCGCTGTTAATCTTGCTAAGGAGCCAACGCGACCAGTGCCATTGGTCTCTTCTCGAGACACCTATGTTGATTCCGCGCCAACTTCTATGGCACCAAAACTTTTAAATGTGGCCAAACCACCACAACGGTCATCTCCCCCACCTATACCACCGAGGAGACCGCCTCGAGGAACTCCTCCGAGCCCACCTCGAGGAACCCCCCAAAGCCCACCTTGGGGAGCCCCCCCGAGCCCACCTCGGGGAACCGACTCGAGCCCACCTCGGGTAATCCCCCCGAGCCCGCCTCGGGGTACTAAAACAAGGGTGGCCGTTGTTGAGCCTCTCACACCCACCTCTGGGCTTCCAGACGTTGGGACGAGTTGCGTAACAGTTGAGGCCGCTAAGGCGAGTCCCACTGGTGCCTTGAAGAAGGACCAGCGAGAGACCGCCGATAAACATTATATAAAAAAAAGCGTCTAAGGCCTTAAAGCCTTCGAACAAGAATCCGACTCCCCAGTCTCTCCAAAATAAGCCGAAGCCTCTCCTGAAGCGAGAAGTACAGGAGAGACTGGGAAAGGCAAGAGGGCCTAAAAAGGGCCTCAACAAATTTTTATTCTTAAAGGATAGTGAAATGGATTGCGAGGATATCTAAATTTCGTACTAATAACCTATGTCGCTACTACAATGGAATTGTAGGGGTTTCTATGCTCGTGTAGAGGAAATCAAACTAATAATTTCTTCCCTGCATCCTTCCATCTTGTGTTTGCAGGAGACCCACTTCCGCCCAATTGACAACCCGATACTTCGTGGGTACGATGTGTATCGTACCAACAAGCCTTTCTTTGATCGGGCTAGCGGAGGTGTGGCTATATTCGCACGAAGTACTATATATCATAAGAATATTAATATTGTTTCTGATCTCCAAGTGATCGCTGTCAGAGTCTCCCTTCCTATGGAGGTAACCGTATGTTGTATCTACCTCCCACCAGGTGAACGTGTTTCCAAGAGGACACTAGAGGCCCTCTTTATACAACTTCCCGCCCCCTATATCATCTTGGGGGACTTTAACGCGCATAACCTGGTGTGGGGGTCTAATTTTACAGACGCCCGTGGGAGGATGGTAGAGGATATTCTTGTCTCGGGAAACCTGGTGTTGATGAACACCGGGACCCAGACACACTTCTCCACCTGCAATGGTGTATCCTCTGCCATCGATCTAACTCTATGTAGCCCCGGGATTGCTGCTCACTTCCTTTGGGAGGTTCACTCGGACCTATGTGGCAGCGATCACTTTCCAATTCTGCTTTCAAAAATCCAAGATCCTCCCAGTACAGCACGGTTACCCCAATGAGTTCTTAAACGTGCTAACTGGGATAAATTCCGTGAGCTCGCCGTATTCGACGAACCCCATTCTCCCGACGTCGATGTTAAGGCTGGGCAATTCACTTCGACGGTCATAGCGGCGGCGAGGGCATCCATCCCTAAATCCTCGCCAAACCCGCGCCACCGTCCTGTTCCCTGGTGGAACGAGGAGTGCCGGCTGGCTATTTCTAACCGTCGAAGAGCCCTGCGTATCTTTAATCGACGTCCTAATTCGGAGAATCTAGAGTCATTCCGGATTCTACGTGCTAGAGCTCGCCGTATTATTCGAGAAAGCATAAGAGAGTCTTGGAGACAGTTTATTTCTACTCTTACTATTTCCACTCCCACAACCAAGGTTTGGGATCACATTCGTAAAGTACGTAGTAGCAAAAATACCATTTATAATATACCCGTACTCATTTCTAACGGTTCACTTGTCTCCTCCACTATGGAGGTCGCCAATGTATTGGGCTCGATGTTCGCCGCTATTTCTAGCACTCCGAGCTCTACTCTAACGAGTTCGCGGTGCATAAGCGCAGCATCGAGCGCCTTACTATTAATTTTGGCCAAAGTCGGGGTGAGGATTATAACTCCCCCTTTACTAAAGAGAAACTTACTTATGCCCTGTCCCAGGCGGGCAATACAACTTCTAGCCCGTATGATATCCATTACGAAATGTTGCGCCAACTGTCCCTTGCTAGACGGGCGTTCTTCTTAGACCTCTACAATTGTGTTTGGAAATCTCGTCAATTCCCAACACTGTGGAGGCAAGCAACCGTTATCCCAATATATAAAAGTGGCAAGGATAAATTAGAGCCAACTAGTTATAGACCAATAGCCTTAACTAGTTATGTATGCAAAATATTAGAGAAAATGATCAATAAAAGATTTATATGGTATCTAGAATCCCGCAATCTACTATCCAATATGCAATGTGGCTTTCGCCGTAACCGATCCACGGTGGATCACTTTGTTCGCCTTGAGACAGCAGCTCGTGACGCTTTCCTCCATAAACTGAACCTCTTGGCTGTCTTCTTTGATTTGGAGAAGGCTTACGACACCACCTGGCGGTACGGTATTTTAAAAACCCTGTTTAATTGGGGGTTCCGGGGGAACCTCCCTATTTTTATATCTAATTTTATGTCAGATAGACACTTCCGGGTAAGGTTAAACAACACCTTATCCGATGATTTTATTCAAGAAAATGGGGTGCCTCAGGGTAGAATTTTAAGCTGTAAGTTATTCGCTATCGCGATAAATAGCCGTGGACAACGTGCGCGTACCTGTCCGTTCATGTCTTTTTGTGAATGACTACGTGATTTATTGCAGTTCATTGAGTCTCCACAGAGCTGAACGTCAGACACAATTAGCTGTCAACAATCTGTGGATGTGGGCATTGCATAGTGGCTTACCTTTCTCAGCGGCCAAGACGACGGTAGTCCACTTCCACAGATTACGCGGAATACAGCAGGTCCCCAATATTTTAATGAACCATGTTGTTTTACCAGTCTCGGAGAGCGTTAGGTTCCTGGGACTTTTATTTGATTTTAAACTAACGTGGATCCCCCACATCAAAGACCTGAAAGCGAGGTGTATCAAGGCATTTAATTTGCTCAAAGTGGTAAGCGGCCGGTCTTGGGGTGCTGATAGGGAAACCTTGATGCGCCTGTATAGGGCCCTGGTCAGATCTAAACTAGATTACGGGAGCTTTGTTTATGGTTCAGCTAGACCCTCGGCGTTAAAGATGCTAGCTAGTGTCCACCATGCTGTCATTCGACTGGCTACTAGTGCCTTTCGTACCAGTCCAGTCGTAAGCATCTGTGCCGACGCCGGTGAGCCCCCTCTTTCTTACCGGCGGTCCTATCTTTTGGCATCTTACGTGTCGAAACTTCATTGTATGGCGCAGCATGTTGCCTATCGTCCTGTGTTTCATCCCCCTAACCGTGTCTTGTATGAAACCAAATGGCGTAGTACAAGGCCGGTTGGGATCAGGATGCTATCGGTTTTCGACACGTGTGGGATTGTCCTGCCAAAGGCTATCCCCACATCCCCAGGTCGAGTTTCTCCCTGGAAGATACGCCTACCTCAATACCATTTTGATCTTGCCAAGTTCCCTAAAGCGACCACCCCACAGTTCTTATACGAGAGGACCTTTAATGAGCTCCTCGCAACCCGCTTTCGAGGGTTTAAACGCATTTATACGGATGGCTCAAAATGCGGGGACTCCGTGGGATGTGCTTTTGTTGTGGAAGGATCCAATTTTAAATTTGCTCTACCTGGTGAATCCAGTGTTTTTACGGCTGAACTATATGCCATTTTTAAATCTCTATATTTTGTATATCGTAAGTGTCACCGTTCTGTTCTCATCTGCACGGATTCCATGAGTGTTCTGTTGGCATTGTCCACTCTCTACTCGTGGAATCCTCTCGTGGAGATGATTCACGAACAAATTTTAAAAATTGATTCTTTAAACACCCGGTTTGCCTTTTGCTGGATTCCTGGTCACGCCGGTCTTTCAGGAAATGAACTGGCTGACCAGGCGGCCAAGGAGGCAGCACGCCTGCCTCCTGAGGCGAGTCTGGGTGTCATGTTTTTAGACCTCAAGGGTTGTGTTCGGCGTGGGGTCTTACGCACATGGCACGAGCAGTGGGTCTCGACCCCTGCTCAGAACAAGCTGCGGTCCATCAGGGATGGTGTATCGCGGTGGCCCTCTTCTATACGAAAGTCTAGAAGAGAGGAGGTCATCGTGACAAGGCTCCGCGTCGGACACACATCATTGACCCATGGGTTTTTATTGAGAGGGGACCACCCCCAGTGTGTGAGCTTTGCGATGCTCCTCTGAGTGTGTATCACCTTTTGGTGGAGTGTCGTAAATATGCCCCTATCCGCCTGGCTCTTGATTTTAAAGGTGACCTACGTTTTTTATTAAGCGATAGCGCGGATGGAGTTATTTGTTTACTCCGTTTTATACGCCAGGCAGATCTTTTTAATGCCATTTGAGTCACTTTTATAAAGTGGCTCTTTTGGATATTATCTCATATTGAGATCTTTTTAACGGTTTTTACTACAATTTAACATGTTGTTTTGTCTTTTTAACGTATTATCATTTTAACATGTTTTGTCTTTTTAACCCACACATATTTTAATATGTTTGTTTTGTCTTTTTATTGGAGTGATACATTTGTGGTTTTTTTAGCAGGTGTATCACTTAATTTATACCAAGAGCCCATTTGAGCACTCCTATGGAGTGTCTCAGATGGTGAATGTTTTATCTCTTTCCCCTATGGGGATTTTATTATGTTTTTAATATATTTCAAGGCCCTAATGACCTAGATGTGTCGATGGGTCGTTAAACAATAATAATAATAATAATATAAAAAAATATCTACAGCCATACGTTGGTCCACACACTTTTGATTAGTTGCAGAAAATCATATTCAAAAGGGAATCTGAAGCAGGAGATTTGGATTTTATTTTTGGCTCCAAAAAAATACATTTCATTAGCCATAACCAGACTTCAGTTTTAAACTTAATTGCTAACAAAGTTTGCATTTGATAATAAGCTCGATATAGATGTTGCTGAACTGCACTAGCTGTTTGTGGAAGTAAAGCTTTCTTTACAGGTTTGTTAATTATTTAAGACTTAGCAAAGCATATGTGTCGATGTGTATCAATGGAATCTCCGTTAACTGGAGGACCATATAACGCTAAAAGAAGTTAAGTACATTAGAAAATATTAATTCCATAGAACATACTTCTCGCTTAAAAACTTCCGCCAAAACATGTAAATCCTCATGCTTTTTTAATATATTCTAAGATTTTGCTTAATCCTCGTTAAAAATGGCAGATGCTGTTTCACAACCAGTGATTGCGTGTAAGAATAAAATATGATCTTTACTTCTTTCATATTGCCCAAAACTTCATGAAGACTATATTTTCCTCTTGACTTTCCCTTTACCTGTTTTAAGAAAGAAAACTTCTTTCAATTTAGGCGTGCGAGCTATAAGAAACACTAAAAGACTACATATTCTCCAACAAAAACCACTGTTATATTTCTTCTATACGACTGCTCGAATGCTGTTTCAGTAATCAATACGTCAGCGTCGTTTTGAACTTGTTTAACAATGAAATTACTAGCTTCCAACTTTTCTGACAACATCGAGATTAAACAGATTATGTTGTGTGTGTTGGAAAGGAATTTTACTTGACACGTCGTAACATTTATAGTTTCATCAAATAGAGCCTCAGTTGATACACGAAGTTTGGATGATTGATGTTGTTGTTACAAAGATTTATTATTTTTCTGTTTTCATTATATCCATCAAATACAACAATTGGACACAATTTAAACTGTACATAATTAATATATGTCACAACAATATGATATAAATTATTATCTTGACGACATACAACACGATGCAAAAGAAATCCTCCATTAATGACATACGTAATATTTGCAGCACTAACTTCAACTACTTTTGGTTCAATTTATCAAACAAAGATGATTTTAATTTTGCGTATTCCCAATTCATCAAAGAGCTCCAAAAGACATGGAGCCTATTCATACTCTAGGTAGTAACGGAGTTCTTCATCATATTTTTTAGCTATAAATTATCGATAATATTCACCATATTTAGGTGGCTACTTTTTCAATATTTTTCGACGTAACATTTTTTCTATTTTCCATGAACAACACCACTGAAGTTTCAATACTAATATTCAATCCTCTATAGGCCTACGCTGCTACATTGATTAACTTTGATTATTTTAATTGTTTGGTTATCATAGCAACAGTTTTTTTTAGGAAGAAATCAAAATTTTACGGACGCTTTGGTTTTCAGAATAGTAAAACAATTTTGGTGCGATATATTATTTCAATTTTATCTTATTTTTCTTCGTAATTTCTACTGGGAGACATTATATTTTAAAGTTTGACTACTTAGCAAAAGATCGAATATAAATTTAACCTATAATAACTACCAAAAGTGATAGATATTCATCTTTAAATACTTAGATGTGATTACAGCAGAATTGTGGACTCTTTTTATGAAGAAAAAAAAGAAGGAAGACTTATATATATGTAAGAACGTTCTATTTATTAGCACCTAATTCAGGACTACAATTACACCTTCATTATTTGTTTTACTAAGACATTTTATATGGTATTTAAATAAGTTCGTAGGAGGACAGATACATCTTAATTCATTTAACCTTACTAACCACTAATTATTAATAGTGATAGGATCTCTTAACACTTAAGTCGTAGAGTTAAGATCAGTACTTACGTTATTGTTCTAATTTAATGATCATATCTAATGCACAGAAGCTCATAAATAATCATTTATAACTTACCTTTGGAATATCATACTGTAGTATTAGAATTAGAATTTATTTGGCGTCAAATAGAAAGGCCATAATTTTTTCTGCGTCAGTAAATTAAAATTTGTTCACACTAAATAAGTTATAATTTTTGTCTTTTACCAACACAATATATTACATTGCTATATGTTTTTTGGTACCATACCCAAATTTTTATGATCTAGCTCTTCATAACAAAGACTTTGCTTCACAGTCGTGATCCAACATTTAAGTCATCATGGTAATTCCTTTTGTCTCGTTCCGGTTACACTTGAATTACAGAAGTATCAACATAAGCATATCACCACGAATACCTTAAGAGGTGGTGTCTCCCCTATGTGTTCTAACGACTTGGCGGCTCGCGAGCGTAAAGCGTTTTTTTATTACAACATATTTTTTGAAATTGTGTAACGATTTACAAGTTGACGTTATATCAAATGGGTCAACACTCACCGCCACCCGTGATGTTCTACGACACAAACTCTAACACCAAAGTCCGAGCTCCGACCTCCACTGGCCAACTGGCACAACTGACTGAGCGGGACCTTCAACCGACTATCTGCTCGGGGATCGATCCACAACCGGCCGGAAACAACCAAAGTTTCACGCAAGCAGACAAAGTGATCACTTCCACCGCTAGGACGTTCTGGACTGTTCTCGTTGCAGTTTCTTTTGTTCCATCGACTTCCCCCCTCCTTCCCTTGGCCCGTCTCTCTGGGGAAACAATATTTGTATATATAGTGGAACGCGGATTCTGTATAGTCACTTATTATATCACCGACTGAGCTTGGATAGGCCGGTGGCTAGGAGCCGCGATTCATTTATTATCTAAATTTCATATTCGACGTAATGGGAGACATCTTGTCTAAATTTTTTTTGGGATGCGCTTGCATTCTCTGTCTTGGTTTGAGGTTCAATTCATCCTAATTGTATTATTAGGTTTGTCATACATTCAAAATGTATGTTTAATATCGTATATATTTTTGGTCACGCTTTGGCGTGATAGGCGTCTCGGGCTTACCACCCATCCTTTGTTAGCGTATTTAGTATATATGGGTTTATTAGTTATCTATTTAATTGAGAGCACAGGGCACTTAAATATTAGAGTTGAGACTTAGCCTTAACGTCTTATTCTGTCTATCATTTTGCTTCAACGTTATGTTAATTGCTTTAGATCTTGAGGCGCGTTTAATGTTTATCTTTTGTTGTATAAATGTGAAGTACGCTAATAGTCGCGATGTAGTATTATTGTTTGCACTTAATGCTAATAACCGAGGGAACCATAGGGTCCCATTCCATGATGACGATTTATATTATTGTTAAACATGCGGCAAACATATAACAATATGTTTCCTATATTATTTTAAGATATTGTATTATTTATTAGTTCTCATATTTCAGCAGATTCACGCTATTTTGTAATTCTTTGCTCTTATTATGTATTTATCATCAAATTTGACCTAAATAGAACAAACTATGTTTTTGATTGTTAAACTTCTTGTCTGGTTTTCCGCCACGCTTCCTATAATGTTAGTTAATTATAACAAGAGGCTTACAACAACAATATAAAATCAATGAGTACTATAGTTTTATTAATTATGGGTTAGAATACAAGCTTACGTGGGTGTCGGGAGGGTGGGGAGGGTTAGAAAATTAACCAATATTTGTTGTAGTTGTCCAGAAAAGTGTCGCCATTTATTAGAATTTTGCAACCATGCGAAACAGTGTTGGGGTAAATAGAGGAGATATAATATAATAGTGGTACCTTCAAGAAAAGATTGGTTGATGGCATGTTTTAAGTTCAGCTAGTAAGGAAATATTCAACAGTAACATAATTAACCCACCTTGGTGGCCACACGGTCTTACACGATACTCCCGTGTTGGACTAGACTGCCAAGGACGGGGAGATCGGCTTCAGATCCATGTCGGTAACACTACGTCGGAATTTAAATAAATGGTTTCCCACGTTATAAAATTTATTATATAATATTATTATAAATAGTAGTATAACGACTTGAGTTTAAGTTTAACATTGTAGATTTTACAAAAGTGTTGAATTTTTGATAAAGTTGTAATCAAAGCTCTAAAAATAGAGGGATTCAATACATTAAAAATAAACAAAACCTACAGATAAAGAAAAATAAAATAAAATAAAATAAAGAGGAGCGCGTAGAGTGAATATCCTAAAATTGTGAGTTATAAAGTGCTGGACACTTAACATGTCCCCAGCGCACGCAGCTCACTCTTTTGAGTAGCGGTAAACTACGGTCCACCTTCACAGGTTGCATAACATAATATAATATAAAAAGGTCGAAGGCTAATAAAGGAGTTTTGGACATTGCGCTTTTTTAGACATAGGGATAATATGGCGTAACTATGCTATAGAATAATTTCAAGTCTTTAAATCTTTTAGATTTCATTTATGCCAAACTTTATTAAATAACAAGCATAACGATTTGAAGAGCATTCAATAGTTCTTTGTATATATAATAGTCGTGAGTGACCAAGCATTATCAACATAAATAAATACTATAAAATAAAAACATTGTTCCATAAACATTTACTCTCTTCCTTCTAATCATTACGTTATATATTATTATGTACCCTAAAAATATTACGTAAATATAAATATTAATGCATAACATTAATAGACTTGAATATGATCATACTTAATACAGTAATGATCTCTCCTAACTAACACATTTTTGTACCTGTTGCAAAAAGGCAACATGTTAATAAAAGTTTTAGTTCCATCAAATATACCTAATGTCGCTACCATTTAACATGTAAACTAATAACCTACTTGCAGAACTAAAAATAACCTTCACATATGTTATAAATAAGGATAATAATATAGTTATAAATATCGAGGATATTTCCTAACTTTATTCCTTTTTTAAGTTTTTGTTACTTTTTTGACACAAAATATATTAACAAAGCTATCATAAAAGTTACAATCGAGAAACTAGTAAAAAAATAAAATAAAGTTAAGTTGATATATACAATACTCCAGTGCAATACTCCATTCTACTAATACTGAAAATCTCGGTATCATATTTATAACAGTTTCCCACCTTAATGTTTGCCAAATCCAAAATGCAACACCATTTGCAATTGAGACGAAATAAAGTTAATTTATGAAATGTATGACTTTCAAGCATTATGGATAACATCTAAAAGTTCTGATCTAACAATACTATCTTTTTTAATATTTACAATAATCATCTAACCAAAATACTACAGAGAACCAAATAAAGTTAATTTGTTAAGTATAAAGTTCGTGCATAATGCCTTGTATCAATAACACAGAACATTTCTGACTTAACAATACTCTCATTTTTAAAGTAAATCAAAGACGAAGGTTTATGCAAGTAATTTATAAATAAATTTGATAGAAAAAGACCAAAAAAAGAATTTTGAATAGTTCCAATAATTTAAATGAATTTATCTTTACATTATCTTAATATGTACGTTACGCCGACGCTTAGTCCTACATGGTCCCAGCCACGTCCAAGAGTGACGTCTTCCTCGACGGATGGTCTTTTATAAGGCGCACACTCGTCGAACAGGAGAGGCACAGGGGAAGCGAGTGCGCGCGTGGCAGAAGAACATTCTATATTATTCCGGCCAAGTCTGGAAGTTACCATTTCTTCTCGTCTTTTCTTTTCTTTGAAGTTGGGCGGAATGAGCATGGTAGTGGTGGTGGTAGTCTCTAACGGCAAGATGCGGCACTAGGCTCAGTGTTGGCAATTGCTCGCGTGTGGTTTATGTGGTTGGATGTTTGTTGTTCAAGGTGCTTAGCCAGGTCGGTGATATTGGGTAAGTGATTTTTATGCTTGACTGGCCCCATTCTGTTTACTTGGAGCAATAATTGCTACAAAGTTATATAGAACCTATTTTGTAAGACATTTTCTAATCTACATATTTGAATAGGAACCTTTTAGTCATTTGACTAATAGATAAACAGATATTGACTTAAAACTCATTATTGACATTTATTATGGGTTGTAAATATGTTCCATACAATGAAATGATGGGGACATTTTAAATATGATAACTATTGAATGAAAATACATACAAAAAATCGGCTAGCACATTATTTATCACTAACTTTAATTATATTTTGAATATAATGACTTGACTGAATATAATATATAGGCCTACGTGTAAACTGAAAAAATACTAAGACGTGGTGATAAAAAAAACTAGTATAAACACCTGAATACCTGTCCACTTGACTAGCCCTGGTATAACAAGTGACTAATGAAAGACCTCAAGAAACACAATAAATCGTCATTTCTTGTGACAATGCCGGTGACTTAACTGACGATTTTCAATATTTTAAATTATGAAACAGAGCCCAGGTCACAAATATTGTCGGTCTTTCTACTCCTAAGCAATGAAGCAGCGGAATTATTGTAAAATAAGTATCCAGATTGTACATTTAGTACACTGCTAATAACTAAGTGATGAAGCGCGACCTTGTGTTAATAATGATAATTTGGGGAGATTTGTTCAATTGACTATCCCATCAATTTTTTATGCCTACTTGGTATGTATTTCATCATTATATAACCTCCTTCCAATCACCGGTAGTATCATCCATTTTTGGACCTAATATCTTCCTAAGCACATTTTTTTGACATTCTAAATTTCTTCTCGTCATGTAAGTTAAGAAACCACGTTTCACACACACAGAGAACAACCGATAAAATTGTTTTGTATATTCTGAGTTTTACATTCCCTGAAAACAGGAGAGATGTGAACATCTTAATGACCGAGTAGTAGCATGCATTTCCAAACTGTATTATTTTACTTATTTCAAATCTAATATAGTTTTTAATAATTATGATAAATATTAAACCTCATTAACTCTATCGAATGATATGTGGTTGGCAGTAATCTCTAAACTAATATCTGTATGATACCATTTAATGTCAACCTTTTCATACTTTCTTGCATTACCCTAATATAATATATATCTAGATTAAAATTAATGAGTAGGGTGAAAGGCGTGGAATGGCTCAACATACGACCAAATTATCCTTCTGTGCCAACAAGGACAAATGGATCACAGAAACAGTAGATGGTGCTAGCTACCGTAAAGGTCTTGCGGTAAAACCAAACGTTTGGAGATATCGGTTTTTTCAAGAACGAATGAAATTTTTATAGTTACATTTACAACAGCTATTCTAAGATAATGTATCGATGTTTATTAGGTGTTATTTTTCATATTTTTTTATATGAAGCTGTCAGTTTTATATTGAAAAATGACAAAATTATTGATAATTGATCATTGTTAAAATTATAGTGTCAGTGTGTGTAAAAAAGTACAACATAAATATTAATTATTGACATGCTTCTAATCTTGAACAAACCGTTTCCAAAAAGGAATTTTCAAAACAATAAACAGTCTTGAAGATAACCGTTTATTCATATGGCTCTGCATTTCCACGCTAAATGAAATGGGCCAATCTTTATAACTCTATGCTTTATTAAGAAAAAGCTTGTACGTAGCAAGGCCACTCAACCCTCTCTTCTACATTCAGTACAGTTCAAATTAGAAATGTAATAATATTTGTTACTGGTCACACGAAACAAATTTTTATATCTAAATTGAAAAATATATATTTATTATGAATAGAGATGTTATCTACTACAAATTAGGATAAAATAAAACAACGATGGCATACAAAGAACAGTAGGCCTACTTACCAAAAGAATGAATCAAAATAATGTAATTTGGTCACTTTTGAAATTCTCATCAATTTAAAAAGTAGTGACCTTTCATAGATTATAAATATTTATTGTGATCAACTTATATTAAAATCTTGCTAAATGAAAGTTCATCAGCTAACACTCATTACATTACCTTAGTATAATGAATGAGCAAAGGAGAAAACAGGAGAAAATATGTTTACTCATACACAACTCTTGAACCATTGTGTTTTTAAAACAAATAATCACCCATTCTTTATTAAAATTATGTATTTGTTAAAAGAATACAATATATTTACTGGTGTGTCTTAAGTGGTTTGGTCGGAAAGCTACCCAGCTAATTCACGCACATGCGCACATCATTCCGCTGCTATCGTCCCTTCGGGAATCTTCGTAAAATAAACACAGTTCTTTTTTTAATCTAATTATAGATATCACAAGTGATGGTAGATCGTGTTAAGATATTTCTAAAATCATAGACTATATTTAAACATAGACTTACTTCACTTACTTAATCTATGGCTTTAAAAAGTCGAAAATTAATTGCCGCAATCATTAAAGTACTTCACCTATCCCTATCTTGAGGTAGTTCTATCCAATAGGTTATATTACATCCTATCTTTCTCAAGTATATCCACATGTTATCCTCCCATGTAGATCTAGGTCTTCCAAGTGGTCTTTTCCCATCAGGTTTGCCATTCAATACCTTGAACGCAGTTCTAGATAATCCCATTCACGCTGCATAGCCTACCTACAGTAACCTGCGAGATCTTATTACTATATCAATGTTTGATGATAAATACAGGGTATGCAGCTCATCATTATGTAGTCTCCTCCAATCCCCAATATATTCATACATTTTTGAACCAAACATCTTCCTAAGCACCGTGTTTTCGTACACCCTAAATTTATTTCTGTCATTAAAGTTAAAAGATCACTTTTCACACTCATAGAAAACAACGCCAAATTGTGGTTTTGTATATTCTGAGTTTTACTTTTCTCGACAGCAGGCAAGAAGCCAACAACTTACTGACCGAGTAATAATAAGAATTTCTTGACTTTATTATTTTCCTAATCTCCAATCTAATATTGTTATCGATAGTTAGAATTGTTTCTAAATATTTAAACTCATTAACTCTATCAAATGATATTTTATTTTCCGTAATATCTAAATTTTTGACCTCAACCTGTGTTACCTGTGTGACCATATACTAAGTATTTTCATACTTAAATATAGATATTATTTCTTTATCATTAATATGAATTATATGGTCAACCCAATTTAAACGTAAAATATATTCTAAAATAAAAAATAAAATAAATCAATAAACCAAGAGCAGGGGTTCCCTAACTGTGCTCCGTGGATCCCAAGGAATCTGTGGACAATACACAGGGGATTCGTAGATTAATATTTGTAATGGCTTCTTTGAATTATAATTAATAAAATAAATGATATTTTGACTAAAAAGTTTACGAAACTTCTTTAACTGACTTTCATTACTATTAATAGTAATCTTAAGGTAAAAAAATACCATTACAATGTTATCTCTTTATGTATATAAGAATAATTTAAAGGTTATACAGATCTTGTATTTTCTGAAATATTCGTGATACCGAAGATAGAAAATATTGACCGCGCCACCCCTCAGTGACCGAGGGGTTAAACGTGCTCAACACCAACGAATAATACTTGTCAAATATAGTAGCAAATACACAATCATTTTACGTTAATTAGAACATTAGTTATTCTAGATCATCCCATAGCTGGTGTTGCATAATAATAAATTTTGTTTTAAATTATTTATATCAAACAATACATACATTATAAAACTTGAAATACCTTGAAGAACCCATCATAAGGTCTATATAATACATCGTCTTTATTCTGGCTTTAAATTGTCCAGAGCTTTAAAAAAACTGTTCGAGTCGAAGAATAGTTTATTTTTATTTTGTGTTGAAAGGTCTAATTTAATATTTAAAATTTTTAGATTTTTTAAAAGAAGAAGGGATCTTATATTGTAAATATTTGGAGTCTGTTTTACTGGCTGATGAAGGGACACACAACAGTAGTCTAGTGCGGTGAACCAGCCCACTACGTCACAGCTGTGTTTTTTTTACCGTTATTCCGCCCCCCTCCCGCCCCTTTTCCCCTCCTCCTGCCCCTCCCCAACAAACCCTGGACATGTTGGTTCTTGCTGATTGTTAATTGTCTCCCAACAAACCCTGGACATGTTGGTTCTTGCTGATTGTTAATTGTTAGGATAGAGGTGTTGTAGTTTTTTATTGCTGGCATACGCCGGACATGTTGGTTGTTAATTAATTGGTAGGATAGAGGCGTTGGAGTTATTATTGGTAGGATAGAGGTTTTTTTATTCATCAATTAGGGCGCTGTAGTTTATTTGCTGAAGCATAGAGCCACCCGGGGCTCGCGCTCCACGTCTTTCTCCTCCGATTGGTAGGATAGAGGTGTTTTTTATTCATCAATTAGGGCGCTGTAGTTTATTTGCTGAAGCATAGAGCCACCCGGGGCTCGCGCTCCACGTCTTTCTCCGCAGGCTGACCGATAGCAAATGACGCCAGCTTCTCCAACAGTGGCAATCAGCCTTTCACTTTTCCCTCCCCACCCCTCCCTCAGAGCCGGGGTTGTTCATCCCTCCCCCGGTCATTACCTTCTGGGGGTGACGTACCGAGCAATAACCTCCATTCACCTTGAGGAGTCATTGTGTTTCTCAAAATAGACACCTGTACTCTAATTATGCACAATCAGGGGCCTCGTTATCCACAGTTAGGGGCCACTACCCCCGTCACAAGTCTACTAAAATTGGTTGTTTGGTAGCGTCTGTCGAGATGTCTGGAAATGTACCTCCACCCGCAGCTCTCGGATCGGACAACCTGGGTATTTTCCTATGCCGTAATCATTGCGTGTTATGTCGCAACTCTAGCATCTCTAGCTATGCACAATCAGGGGCCTCGGAATCCACAGTTAGGGGCCACTACCCCTGTCACAAGTCTACTAAAATTGTTTGTTTGGTAGCGTCTGTCGAGATGTCTGGAAATGTACCTCCACCCGCAGCTCTCGGATCGGACAACCTGGGTATTTTCCTATGCCGTAATCATTGCGTGTTATGTCGCAACTCTAGCATCTCTAGTTATGCACAATCAGGGGCCTCGGAATCCGCAGTTAGGGGCCGCTATCCCCGGCACCAATGTATACTAAAATTGTTTGTTTGGTATCGTCTTTCTCAATGCATGGATGTGTGTAACCGTCACGGACCGGAGGAGTAAGTTAGAATGGTTCCAGCGTTTATGTGGTGTGAGGGAGTGTATAAAACCACCATCCCCCCTGAGCGAGATATGAATCCACTGCCTCCAACTGCCATAACGTGTACCCGACCCTCCCAATACTTCTTAAACAAATAAATGTAATGTTTCCGTACATTAAAAAAAATGCATAAGTAATGACCGTAAATATATATCAGGGCTGAATACATGGCGACAGTTTGGTGGGTCGTCAAGACAAGAATGATGGCGCCAGGTTGGCGGGCAGACAAGTCAGGACAAGAATATATCGTGACCTTGACAACCTTGGGTTTTCCCAATGACGTAATCATCGCGTGTTATGTCGCAACCCTGGCGCCAGTATGTCGGCACAACAAGACGAGTTGAGACAAGCGTAAATATCGAGGTCATCGACACGGGCGCCAAGTTGGCGGGCAGACAAGAATATATCGTGTGACGTCAAACGAGGGAGGGTGGGGGTGGCTATAAAGAGGGGTGCCCGCTTGGGTGTCTATTTATAAACGTTTGTAGAGCGGGCCAATATGGACAAGTTACAGCAGCTGGTAAATATCGTCGACGCGGTGCAGACCGTCAAATTGTGTGATCTAGCCGTAGATCAAAAGTACTCGGTTGATAAATTAAAAGCCGTCAATACAAAGTTCGGGAGACGTCTAATAGCCTATCTAGACGGCGAGTTTTGTGTATTTTTACCCTGCCGGTTTTGGTACTCTTACAGATGAAGACGTGTGTGAGTTAAATAAAGAAAAACTGGTATTTACCTGCGCCGGAGTAAAACCCGGTTCACCTACCATTGTGAACTTTGAACGCGTTTAAGAGACACGGCAGTTAACAACAACAACGGGCAGCGGAGCACTCTACAGGACGTTTAGCTCTCAGGTACGCTCACCATGCTTCGATCCGGCTATATTAATTTAATGTTTGTGGGCCATACGATGGAGGGGCGTGCCTATATGACGGGAGAGAATGTTCACAGTGTGGCGGTGTGTGATAGACAGGTAATTTACAAAGTAGAGGAGCGAGGCTACATAGAGTTTTGTGACTCTACCTGTCACACGATACGAGCGACGGAAGTACTACCCTACGAGAGAATCGTGGAAACGTATATGTGTGATGTAACGTGCGCCGTTTACAATTTCCGCAAGGGGGACGTGGTAGCTGTGTTACCCCGACCTCCACCTCCACCCTTCCGAGCTCCACACCAGCCGTCACCGTACTTCATGCCACCGCCACCCTCAGAGAGACAGCCGTACACAGCCCCAGAGTCACAGCCGTACCCAGCCCCAGAGTACCCACCACCGGAGTCGTCTACCTACCAGACGTCACAGGCGTACCCGTCGTCAGAGTCGTCTGTCTACCAGTCAGTAGAGTCACCTGCGTGCCCGCCGTCCGAGGCGTCTACCTACCAGGCGTCAGATTCACTGGTGTATCCACAGTCAGAGTCGTCTGTCTACCAGCCAGCAGAGTCACCTGCGTGCCCACCACCACCGCCGGAGGTAAAGTCTGAAGAACCTGTAAATCTCGAGGATTTAACAATTTATAAAAATTATTCAAATGTTAAAATTATAGGTGAAACGCACGCCGACTACATACTCGGTCTGGGCAGTTTCGGTAACGTTTTCCTTCCAAAGTCAATATATTATTTGGATTGTAAGCGCTTTAAATCTAAAGCCCGCTGTATGATATATCTCGGAGGACAAAGTGTGATGTTTAAAAGTGAATTAATAAACTAGACGTATTCTGCGGCTGTCATCGGAGCTAGTGGTGAAATTTTGAAAAAAAACACGTTAAGAGCGAGTGTTTATTTCTTTTGCTGCATCTCCAATTGACATTATGCCGTTTAAATGCTGCGTTTGTGATGAATCCTACGCAAAGCTATCCAAGCTTATTCGGCACAAAATTCAATGTCATCAAACTGCTGCTCACCAGAATACCTGTTGGGACGAGGAGGTATTATGCAGGGCGTTAGACATGATCGAGAAAGAGGAATACAATCGTGTCAAGTGCTTAAACGAACTTGAGAAAAACAAAAGTTATAACGTTGTGCTATCGGAAGAGCCCGAACCTAATGTTATTGTGCTTGAGTTTGTTGGAAGAGTAAGATTGCCAGGTAAAAACTGTGGAGACATTATCAATATACACTCTAGCGTCTCTCAACGTGTCTTGAACTATTTTGGAGGTGGCTCCTACTCATTTTCTAGATGGTAGATGTCTTTTATATGTATTGGTCAAAACACCTAAATAATATTGCTGCTTGTTGTGAATGTTTTAAATTAACCAATTGTTGATTGGCAATAAAATTTACTCCTACTCATTTTCTAACTGGTAGATGTCTTTTATATGTATTGGTCAAAACACCTAAATAATATTGCTGCTTGTTGTGAATGTTTTAAATTAATCAATTGTTGATTGTCAATAAAAAAGACTCCTACTCATTTTCTGGCTGGTAGATGTATTTTATGTGTATTGGTCAAAAGACCTAAATAATATTGCTGCTTGTTGTTGTTGTTTTAAATTAATAAATTGCTGATTGTCAATAAAAAAAACTAGCACTAAAATGTCGTTATTATTTTTAAATCCTCGGCTGGACAATCAAAGACCTGAAGGAGACGCCAACATTGTTGTGACTTAGTTTGATATCCAGGGTTGAATTGCTTATCTAATCCATAATATATATTTACGAGTATATCTTACCCCCTTAATGTGAACAAACCAGTATACGTACTAAGATACATATGTAAGCCAAAGTTTCCAGGGTTCGATTCCCTTGTGCAGGTGTAATTTTTTTAAGAATATGATATGTATTAAAATGGTGAAGAAGAAAATGCTACATATAAAGGAGGAAGCAGCTTTCTCATCACGGTGTTAGGAAGACTGCCCACTGCGCCAAGTGTCCAGAAAGAATGTATAACTCTCTCTCTCTGTGAAGGGAGACATGTATTGGTCTGTTAATCTATGTCGCGTGGTCAATGGTCAAGACGTCTAAGGAATCACTTGGCCACGAGGCGTTAGCATGTCTGTCTGTCCCCCACCAGAGTCAAGTGTCCAGGCTTCGATTCCCTGTATGACTGAAAATGTTGGTTCAAGAGGGGGAATGGGAACTAGTACACCAATTGAAGCAAAAAGACGGTCTTACACATGTCAGGGGTTCGAAACCCTATATTAGCCACATGTCATGATTTTTTTTCTGGGAGAGCGGATTCCTGTAAGGTGCTTCCCTGTCTCACTCTCCGTGCAAAAGTTGAGGTTCACTTCCATGTCCTTTCAAAAAAAAGTAATTATGTTGCTACCAAACCTATGTCAAATATGATACTTTGAGCTGGAAACTGCCTGTAGACATCTTTTATAAGTATTGATCAAAAGACCTAAATAATATTGCTTGTTGTTGTTTTAAATTAATCAATTGCTGATTGTCAATAAAAAAACTAGCAATAAAATGTTATTATTTTTTAAATCCTCGGCTGGAGAATCAAAGACCTGAAGGAGACGCCAACATTGTTGTGACTTAGTTTGCTATCCAGGGTTGAATTGCTTATCTAATCCATAATATATATTTACGAGTATATCTTACCCCCTTAATGAGAACAAACCAGTATACGTACTAAGATACATATGTAAGCCAAAGTTTCCAGGGTTCGATTCCCTTGTGCAGGTGTAATTTTTTTTCAGAATATGATATGTATTAAAAGGGTGAAGAAGAAAATACTACATATAAAGGAGGAAGCAGCTTTCTCATCACGGTGTTAGGAAGACTGCCCACTGCGCCAAGTGTCCAGAAAGAATGTATAACTCTCTCTCTCTCTGTGAAGGGAGACATGTATTGGTCTGTTAATCTATGTCGCGTGGTCAATGGTCAAGACGTCTAAGGAATCACTTGGCCACGAGGCGTTAGCATGTCTGTCTGTCCCCACCAGAGTCAAGTGTCCAGGCTTCGATTCCCTGTATGACTGAAAATGTTGGTTCAAGAGGGGAATGGGAACTAGTACACCAATTGAAGCAAAGAGACGGTCTTACACATGTCAGGGGTTCGAAACCCTATATTAGCCACATGTCATGATTTTTTTTCGGGGAGAGCGGATTCCTGTAAGGTGTTTCCCTGTCTCACTCTCCGTGCAAAAGTTGAGGTTCACTTCCATGTCCTTTAAAAAGTAATTATGTTGCTACCAACCCTATGTCAAATATGATCCTTTGAGCTGGTGGCAATCATCCAGTGGACCAGGATTAGAATTCCCGTCCTTGTTTTATTATCTTCATTCGTAGCAGTCGACGGTATGCTAAGCAAAAAAAACTCTCTGTTGATAAATGAAACTTTATTTTGTTCACGCCTCAGTGATAAATCTTTGAAATTATTTATGAAAATTTATATCATCATCAACAATGTTTTGATTCAAATCTTTAAGTAAAATTGTAGGAAAAGATTTAATTATCTCCTCAGTACACAATTGACTTAATGATATGTGTGAAGTGGAGACACGAGGAGTTTTTTAAACATTTATATCAGCTTAGGAAATAACCTCAGGTGTAGTGATTGAGGAGCCATGCTTAAATAACATAATTCATAAGTCTAATTGTAGTTCTTTTAATGAAACATTTATTTATTTATTTATAAAAACAAACAACATTTTGATGATCACAATAACTAATCACAAATATAAACGTTTAACCAAAAAAAAATTTCTAATATATATATATATATATTTAACAATCAATTATTATTCTACAATAATATTTCTGATTGAAATAGCGGACCAGATAATAATTACTATATTTTATTTATAAAAACAAACACAACATTTTGCTGATCACAATAACTAATCTGTAAATATAAACGTTTAACCAAAATTTTTCTAATATTTATTTAACAAAATTTAAATTTTCAAAATAAATACCTTATACGTTAAAATCAAAATACTGGGGTATCATCCGGTGCATAACGTCGTCTATATCAATATCCGAATCACCATCGTTAACAAAATTTAAATTTTCAAAATAAATAAATTATACATGAATTACCTGAGATTTATTTGGTATTTGTAAATATTAGATTTTTCCTGTTAAAATCGGTCTGTTTTTCTAATATATATTTAACAATCAATTATTATTCTACAATAATATTTCTGATTAAAATAGCGGCCCAAATAATAATTACTATATTTTATTAATAAAAAAACAAACAACATTTTGCTGATCACAATAGCTAATCTGTAAATATAAACGTTTAACCAAAATTTAAATTTTCAAAATAAATACCTTATATGTTTAAATCAAAATAAATAAATAAATTATACATGAATTACCTGAGATTTATTTGGTATTTGTAAATATTCGATTTTTTCCTCTTAAAATCGGACTATTTTTCTAATATATATTTAACAATCAATTATTATTCTACAATAATATTTCTGATTAAAATAGCGGACCAAATAATAACTACTATATTTTATTTATAAAAACAAGCACAACATTTTGCTGATCACAATAACTAATCTGTAAATATAAACGTTTAACCAAAAAAATTTTCTAATATTTATTTAACAAAATTTAAATTTTCAAAATAAATACCTTATATGTTTAAATCAAAATAAATTTGAATTACCTGAGATTTATTCGGTATTTGTAAATATTAGATTTTTCCTGTTAAAATCAGCCTATTTTTCTAATATATATTTAACAATCAATTATTATTCTATAACAATATTTCTGATTGAAATAGCTGACCAAATTATAATTACTAAACAAACACAACATTTTGATGAGCACAAAAAAAACTAATCTGTAAATATAAACGTTTAACCAAATTTTTTTCTAATATTTATCAAACAAAATTTAAATTTTCAAAATAAATACCTTAAATGTTTAAATCAAAATACTGGGGCATCATCCGGCGCATAACGTCGTCTATATCAATATCAGTATCCGTATCACCCTCGGCACCTGGTGAAGGGGATGTCAAGTCTATTGTTCTTGCGCCTGAAATAGCGGTCCGGATAGGCCGCGTTGCTCTTCTCTTGTCAACACGGCATATCCAAATCCCTGAATTAATTTTGCGTACCCCCAAGGTACCTGGAGACGATTGTGACAGCGTGTCCACCGGAGACGCTGGAGGAGGCGCCTGAGGAAGGTCCTGGGTGACCAAGGGTACCCCGGGGGTTTGCGTGGAGCGCTGCCCGTTCTCTGGAACAGCGGTGGTAGGAGGCAGCTGGTTCCTTGAATGGTGTCGGCGGACAACGTCGGCCATATAGGCTACCATAGCCTCTACAAAGTTGTCCGCCAACCTCAAACTTTCTTTGTTTTGCGCGATCTCCGCTGCCTGCTGTACCACCGTCAGACCATCAGCGCTCCAGCAGGACTCATCTAAGCAATTAAGTTAAGTTTAACTTTGAGTTGCACCGCGCCATTTATATTTAAATAACTTATAACTGGCTTATTCATTAACGGGTGAGAAAGTTTTCTTAGTGTCAATCTATAGCAGGCAGCTAATATAAATACAAACAAAGTTAGGATTTTAGCCACACACACACACATAATAGTTATTGCGGTTTTTTTTTCATCAAACCAGAGACTCCTGATCGAGAAAAATAAGTATGGTTCATGAATATATATTTAAAGCGCCGGCAAGAAATTAAACAAGAAGCTCGTATTTTAGGCACGCATAACCCTAAATGTTTTCACGTGAAGGGAACGTGGCACACATTAAAAAAAAAACTATGGCTTAGTGTAGTCAATTATTATTATTATTATTATTAGCATTATAAAGCCTACGGAATCACTCCCCCCTTGGCTGCGGTCTGACAACACACACCGGTCTAACGGGGCGGTTCCTTATAGTAGGAATAGGGTGGGGTGTCTTGTGTAGGGCCCAATAGCTTGCTTGTGGTTCTGGGGGGTTATTAGGAGCAAATGCCTGTATTCTAATACTAAAGGGGTGTCAGATAATATCTGTAGGCGTGTCAGCGGTGGTGATGACGAGACAAGTCGGGTTGTCCGGTTGACCGTCAGGGGCTGGTCCGTTGCAGTGGTGGGGGAAGGACCGAAAAGAAATAGGCTCTCTGGATTGGCTCTTGACGTATGGAGTAAATCTTCTGTTGTATATCCATGTTCTGTTATAAATAATCAATACTTTATTTACTGTAGTGTTGCTACAACAACGTAAATACCTGTTATTTTAGTTTCACAAAACTTATGGTTTCTACAGACCTACCTACCGCTTACTAGCATAAAGATAAGAAGTGAGAGAAAGTCCCGGCATCATTTATTTATACAAGTAATTGTAGATATATAATATTATAGTTTTTAACCTACTTATTCCTTAACTATCGAGAAAGGTTCTTTTTTTTTTGACGGTGGAAAAGCAGATAGCTATTATAAACACAAACAGTAAGAAAGTTTGGATTTATTCACGGATAGTTATTTTCATTAAGTAGTTCATGTAGGCAAGAAATTAGCCCGCCTATTAGCTAATATTTGTCAAAGAGGTAATCGAGCAGGGACGTCCTCCCACAAATTTAACTAAGGCAAATAAACAGACAACTTATAAAATTAAATAGCTGAATCAACCCTATAATGTCCTATAACAGCATAGACTAACATTTAACTCAAGCATGAAATATGTTTTTTTAAACAGTAGCAAATTTAACCCTAGCAAATACTCAGACAAATTAAAATTTAAAATCAAGCACTTTTAAGCCATGTAACAGAAGAGAATTGAAATACCTTGTGTGGAGGCTGTTGAATTATGATTAGATTAATAAATGCTAGCTTTTAAAACAGTAGCAAATTTAACCCTAGCAAATACTCAGACAAATTAAAATTTAAAATCAAGCACTTTTAAGCCATGTAACAGAAGAGAATTGAAATACCTTGTGTGGAGGCTGTTGAATTATGATTAGATTAATAAATGCTAGCTTTTAAAACAGTAGCAAATTTAACCCTAGCAAATACTCAGACAATTTAAAATTTAAAATCAAGCACTTTTAAGCCATGTAACAGAAGAGAATTGAAATACCTTGTGTGGAGGCTGTTGAATTATGATTAGATTAATAAATGCTAGCTTTTAAAACAGTAGCAAATTTAACCCTAGCAAATACTCAGACAATTTAAAATTTAAAATCAAGCACTTTTAAGCCAAGTAACAGAAGAGAATTGAAATACCTTGTGTGGAGGCTGTTGAATTATGATTAGATTAATAAATGCTAGCTTTTAAAACAGTAGCAAATTTAACCCTAGCAAATACTCAGACAATTTAAAATTTAAAATCAAGCACTTTTAAGCCAAGTAACAGAAGAGAATTGAAATACCTTGTGTGGAGGCTGTTGAATTATGATTAGATTAATAAATGCTAGCTTTTAAAACAGTAGCAAATTTAACCCTAACAAATACCCAGGCAATTTAAAATTTAAAATCAAGCACTTTTAAGCCATGTAACAGAATAGAATTGAAATACCTTGTGTGGAGGCCGCTGAATTATGATTAGATTAATAAATGCTAGTTTTTAAAACAGTAGCAAATTTAACCCTAGCAAATACACAGACAATTTAAAATTTAAAATCAAACACTTTTAAGCCATGTAACAGAAGAGAATTCAAATACCCTGTGTGGAGGCTGTTGAATTATGATTAGATTAATAAATGCTAGCTTTTAAAACAGTAGCAAATTTAACCCTAACAAATACCCAAGCAATTTAAAATTTAAAATCAAGCACTTTTAAGCCATGTAACAGAATAGAATTGAAATACCTTGTGTGGAGGCTGTTGAATTATGATTAGATTAATAAATGCTAGCTTTTAAAACAGTAGCAAATTTAACCCTAGCAAATTTAACCCTAGCAAATACACAGACAATTTAAAATTTAAAATCAAACACTTTTAAGCCATGTAACAGAAGAGAATTGAAATACCTTGTGTGACTGCTGAATTATGATTAGATTAATAAATGCTAGCTTTTAAAACAGTAGCAAATTTAACCCTAGCAAATACACAGACAATTTAAAATTTAAAATCAGACACTTTTTAAGCAATGTAACAGAAGAGAATTGAAATACCTTGGGTGGATGATGCCGAATTTTCCATCTTGATTAATCAGTCGTTCTGAAACGTGCGGTTTCCACTTGAAGAAGGCAGAGGGTTGGTTGAAACTCATCCCTATATATATATATGAACCAAAACCTCCCTTTCACTGGAGAGCCATCGACCTCCTTTCTAATTTACATCGAAAATAGAAGCGGAAAAATACGTATTGTCTCACCAATACTTGAGCAATATTAGTTTTCAACGACACACTTATTGTGTGGTACACTCGAAATTTAAAGAAAAAAAACGCGCTAGTAACGATAAAAATTATAGCGTGGGACCAGGATTCGAATCGAGAGTGCTTTCTTAAACCTGTGGCTCGCAAACCATCCCTGGTTCATCCACCTTGACGTGATAAATTCCCTGGTTTCAACTGTTGACATTAGAACCTAAGGGTCGCTAACGATTGATCTTGGGCATCAAGAATCAGGACGAATGGTGTCACCTTCATTGTTTGACTTGTGACCGCAAACACACTATCCGTGGTTCAAATCACGGCTGGGTGAAAGTTAAACTCTCCCTGCGGTTCACTTAGCCTAGTATATAAGTTTTAATAATTTTGCTAAACAACTCCACTCCATAGATTCCTTCAACAGCGCCGGGGGGTTTTCCATATTCTCCCGGCGGGTACACTTATGTGTGTGTGAACTTGAAACCTTACCTTAAATATTTTAATTTGTTTGGTAGAAAGATCAAAACTATAGTATGAAGAGCATATAGCTACTTTACCTGCGGTCAGTATCTATCAACATACTTGCTCGGTATGCGTTTGTTATTCACCTGCATCACAGGTAGCGTAGTCTAAGACGTCACTGCCAATGCCTGGGAGGTCGCGGGTTTGATTCCCGTTCTGGTACATGACCATTCTAGGTGTCAGCCCTCCCGCAAACGTAGACCAAAGGTGTTTTTTCCGCACCCTTCGTGAAAATGCGGGTACATTTTCCGTCCTCCTATCTACTTAGCGGGGTTCATCATTGGTTTGACTTCGAACACTGAGGCAAATGCGGGTACACTATCCCAAGATATTAAATACCGTGTGTGAACTCGTCACCTTACCTTAAATATTAACAACATATTCTTACTAGTTTTTTTTATTGACAATCAACAATAAATTTACAAGCGCAATATTATTTAGGTCTTTGCCGACTGTGAGTACTTGACGTATGAATAGGGGATTCTGCCTGTTTAAAGTATATGCTGTATATCACATGACTTGAGACGTATGAATATGTTAAATAGTGAGTATTCAGACAGAACTTTTATTTGCTTTCTACCCTAGAATTATTTGTACTGCAGATCACCTGACTTGACGTATGAATACGGGGTTCTGACCGTTTAAAATATCACATGGCCGGGCGTATGATAAATACTCAGCAAATTGTTAAAGAAAACCTTACATTGACTTATTTATTATTTGTAAACTCTCCTAGAAACCTTACATTAACTAAACTGGCTTTCGATGCCATCTAGTGGGCTGATAAGCAAGCACGACAAAACCCTGTACGGCAATTAAATAATATTAATATAATATTAAATATTAAATAATGTATAACCTTTACACATGTTCCTATGTTAAATACCTAGGGGAAAAAAATCATGGCGGCTATATATATTTTGATAACATAAATAATAACTTTTACATAAGTTTATAAGTAAAATATCTAGGAAAAAAATCACGGTGCTTATATAACTTTTAGATACATTCCCAGAAGTTTATTTTTAAATACCCGTTTCATATTCGATACTGTAAGTACCGTTACCCATCAGACACCTTCAACCTACCACAGAGTATGGGCCGTGTCTGCTAGATGCTCTGTTCAGGCAACAGCGGAGTACGCTTTGGCGCAGAATGAATAGCAAATGATGGTGCACAACTGGTTGCATGTACTGCCATGGCGCCGAATGAATAAGTTTGGTTTAGCAAACGGTGGTGCAAAATGGACGAACGAAACCTGCTTGATTATTACACCGTATAAATATGTGAGAGTAGATATCATAACTTTTCTATGTCTAAGATGAGGCTATTCCTATTAAAATTGGACTATACAGGAACACCCCCTCTGTCCACGTGGGTGAGATTTGAACCCCAGATCGCCAAGCTGTCCAACGAGTTTTATTCACCCAGGGTTTCCCCCACCCTCCCTCCACGCAGATGAAGGTACATTCAAGCGAGGAGTCCTTTAAGGAACACAAACTCGTTGTTCTTTTACATTATCAATAATGCATTTGAAATAAAATAAGCGTAGTTTACTCGTGGCAATATTACGGGTAATTCTTGTATATTAGAAATGGCCAGGAAGTGGATGCGTGCGAGAGAGCTGTCATAGACTTTGGGCAGTGGAGCATGGACACTTTCCTACAAATTCGGGTACATTTTATCAGCATTCTACTTTACGCATAAATTTCCTATTAGTGTAAATAAATACATCCTTTTTAATAATTGGTTTCTTCTGATCCACTTTCCTACAAATTCGGGTACATTTTATCTGCATTATACTTTACGCATAAATTTCCTATTAGTGTAAATAAATACATCTTGTTCCAACCCTCCAGATCACCAAGCTGTCCAACGAGTTTTATTCACCTCTGGTTTCCCCACCCTCCCTCTGCGCAGCTGTGCGAGGAGGCCTTTGTTTTAACACCTAATATGATTACAGGCATAGGTAAGGTCAGTGTTAGAGCAACTTTTCTATCTTTAAGATAAGCTTGTTATAGCATAGTTTACTTGCGTTTATATACAGTAATTCATGTATATTAAAATAGGACAGGTAGTAAGAAGTGGTTGTGCTAGATATTTGGTTTTAAAAGATACATTAGAATCTTTCACTCTGCACCACCTAATGGATGTGTGTGCGAGCTGTCATAGACTTTGGGCAGTGGAGCTTAAACACGTCAACGTTCAACCAAAGTAGTAGCGAAACTGCCTTATAACGGTAAATTATTTGTTCGCTTGGTGTGCCTGTTTTGCACGGAGCTTATTGCCTGTCAGTCACACCACAGAAGGTAAAGACCCTGGGAGGGTGGTGGTGGTGCTCTGTGGAAATTCCAGTCCGGGGGAAGGGGGTGATTCCGGCCACCAGCTCCTTGCGATGTCGAAACTGGAACTACCCGGCTCTGAGTGGGGTGGGGGGATTCAACTGCCTGAAAAGTGAAAGGCTGATTGCCACTGTTGGAGGTGAGTACGTCATAGAGCCTGCGGAGTACGCTTTGGCGCAGAATGAATAGCAAATGATGGTGCACAACTGGTTGCATGTACTGCCATGGCGCCGAATGAATAAGTTTGGTTTAGCAAACGGTGGTGCAAAATGGACTAATGTGTCTCTGCGCATACGCAACACAGATCTGTCCATAAGTCCCTTTGTAAATCCAGGCATCGACCCAGCGAAGTGGACGGAGGTGCCTGCTCGATGCTCTGTTCCACTGCCTTAAATATGAGTGAAGAATGACCCTGAGCACGGAACGAATCCTGGATAGCTCAGTGGTCAGAGCAATGGCGTACTAAGCCAGAGGTCCCGGGTTTGATTTCCGTGTCCAGGCCGTGTGGCTTAGATTACGTGTGTGAACTTGTCACCTTACCTTATAAGCAGCAATATTATTTAGGTGATTGTCAGGATCAGCGGGGGGAGAGCATGAAATCGAAACCGTGCCTGGTAGCGGAGTTAGGGGTTCAAACATTTCCATCGTCAAAGGCTGAATATATTCTAGGCTATTTCAAACTCTCGCTCCACGCAAATGCGGGTACACTATCCCAAGATATTAAATACCGTGTGTGAACTCGTCACCTTACCTTAAATATTAACAACATATTCTTACTAGTTTTTTTTTATTGACAATCAACAATTAATTTACAAGCGCAATATTATTTAGGTCTTTGCCGACTGTGAGTACTTGACGTATGAATAGGGGATTCTGCCTGTTTAAAGTATATGCTGTATATCACATGACTTGAGACGTATGAATATGTTAAATAGTGAGTATTCAGACAGAACTTTTATTTGCTTTCTACCCTAGAATTATTTGTACTGCAGATCACCTGACTTGACGTATGAATACGGGGTTCTGACCGTTTAAAATATCACATGGCCGGGCGTATGATAAATACTCAGCAAATTGTTAAAGAAAACCTTACATTGCCTTATTTATTATTTGTAAACTCTCCTAGAAACCTCACATTAACTAAACTGGCTTTCGATGCCATCTAGCGGGCCAATAAGCAAGCACGACAAAACCCTGTACGGCAATTAAATAATATTAAATATTAAATAATGTATAACCTTTACACATGTTCCTATGTTAAATACCTAGGGGAAAAAAATCATGGCGGCTATATATATATTTTGATAACATAAATAATAACTTTTACATAAGTTTATAAGTAAAATATCTAGGAAAAAAATCACGGTGCTTATGTAGTATAGTCTTTTGCTATAGTAGCGCCTTAAACCATGTGGTCATTCTTTATGTTACGTGCAATGATAAGCTAAATACCCGTTTTCATATTCGTTATACAGATACAATTACAGAGGATTAGCCATTTAATTTATCTGTACTTAGTCCGCTCTTGCAGAGGGCGAGAGAATTATTAACATTGAGTCGAAGTTGTGCGGTGTTATCGCCTATTAAGGGGTAACTAACTAATCGGGCCGTCGGTAAGGCGTTCAGTAATTTGATGGTCTCTGGTTCGAATCCAATCTAGACACACGAATTACAAACTAACTTAGCTATAGAACAGTAAATTCACCGTGCAAAACGGGCGTCGCTAAAATCTACCCTCCCTCAGTGCATCTGAAGGTACTCTCGCAAATGTTGAGTGCATTGATGTGTGGGCTTAAACTTTCATAGGGATATAGTTGCGAACATTAAATTCAATATTATTCCTCCGTTGAGAGCTGACTTGGGCCGGCCGCTTTCACGGAATGTAAAAGCGAATCTGCCGTATAACGGGACTTTTCATAGCTGCCTTACAGGTGTCTATTTTGAGAAACACAATGACTCCTCAAGGTGAATGGAGGTTATTGCTCGGTACGTCGCCCCCCCAGAAGGTAATGACCGGGGAGGGGGGAAAACCAGGATGAACAACCCGGCTCTGAGGGAGGGGTGGGGAGGGAAAAGTGAAAGGCTGATTGCCACTGTTGGAGAAGCTGGCGTCATTTGCTATCGGTCAGCCTGCGGAGAAAGACGTGGAGCGCGAGCCCCGGGTGGCTCTATGCTTCAGCAAATAAACTACAGCGCCCTAATTGATGAATAAAAAACACCTCTATCCTACCAATCGGAGGAGAAAGACGTGGAGCGCGAGCCCCGGGTGGCTCTATGCTTCAGCAAATAAACTACAGCGCCCTAATTGATGAATAAAAAAACCTCTATCCTACCAATAATAACTCCAACGCCTCTATCCTACCAATTAATTAACAACCAACATGTCCGGCGTATGCCAGCAATAAAAAACTACAACACCTCTATCCTAACAATTAACAATCAGCAAGAACCAACATGTCCAGGGTTTGTTGGGGAGACAATTAACAATCAGCAAGAACCAACATGTCCAGGGTTTGTTGGGGAGGGGCAGGAGGAGGGGAAAAGGGGCGGGAGGGGGGCGGAATAACGGTTAAAAAAAACACAGCTGTGACGTAGTGGGCTGGTTCACCGCACTAGACTACTCACAACTATAAGTTTTAAATAATGATGCATATAGTATTAAAATATTCTAGTACTCAAAAATCTAGTTTCATTTAATTATTTACCGTACGTATGAAAAATAAATATTGTATATAGATGAAATAAAACACAACAATAATATATATCTAGGAAACCACTATAATAAATTGAAATATATCATGTTTCCTGGCAACAAATAACATTCATTTATTGATTTATAAGAATGAAAGTTTGTTTAGTAAAGCTAATATTTATAAGGAATATAAACGACATAAATTTACGTGATAGTGTAATATATTATCCACGACATTACGAGGCTAAAAGGATAAGATGACACTAAGTGATAACATCACCCAAGATACTCTGCCATCTATTCAAGGTATTCCATGACAAAAACATGTATTTTCCTTATAAATCTCACACATTGGCGTCTATTTATTATATTGATACTTTATAATAAAGTTGAGTAAGTTTAACTGCAACAGTAATTTATTGAACGTCTAAATTGCTAATACTTGATCATCATCTATTAGAATTACAAATTTAGAATGTTTGTTTCATATGAATAGTGATAGATTTATGTGTGATCTATCAGTCATTATTAGAATTAACTTGATAACCAACCAAATAATTGATACACCATTATTTTAAGTTACCCCATAGAGCTTTATCTTGCCAAATAAAAGTACTCTGGTTTTAATCCCTGTCAGGTTATATGGTGTTTATTAAAACGAGATGGATTCTAAGATAAGCTATAATGTTGTGTGATGCAAGGTAGAAAATGGAAATGAAAAATAATCCGCTGGAAGACTTGGTAGTTCAGAAGGTTCAAATCATGAGAAAATAATAAAAACAATTACAAGAAGATCCAGATGATATAATGAAGTTCGAGGACTTTATGAATTCGTTCTCGATCTGAATTTTAAGTTAATGAGCCTTAACATTTTTGAGAAAAACCACATTTATAAATGACGAACATTCTACCTAACAATGAAATAAGATCAAGAAAAAAAATTACCACCTCCAAAATTCACATTAACAATAATCCAATTTCCAAAAACAAGTATATTATATTAGGTGGTGGCTCATAGGATTGAGTGATTTTCCCTTTTCCGAAAAAACTAATAATTCAGGCAACAATTCTAATTCAAGAGTTAGTCTGGTGTAAGAGTATTCATTATATGAAGTTATTCACCATGATCTAACGTGTTCTTGTTTATTGAATGATTCTATTTCATTTTCTTCGGCAAGGAATATAAAAGCAAGAGGTGGACATCAGTATTGGAATCGTAGTCGTCACCAATCCACAGAATATGGATGGAGGAATCCGATTCACAACAAAGTACTTCGAGCAACATCTTGAATTAACAAACGCGAATATAAAACTGACAATACTGGCTATTAACTTAGTGCTTGTCTGATGGGGAAGGGAAGGTGGGGGGCAAGCGGGGGACGAGGCTTGCGCTACGAATAGTAATAATAATATTATGGATTGAAATGGCCTCAAGTGCGATGTCAAATCAATAGCGTACTAAAATAAAAAAACTTTTCTTTGTCATTCTTACTTCGTCATAACACCTTCTGGAGAAAATATTGTGATCGTCATATTTCGGACCAGAGATTTTGATAAATGTCAACGTATCTTGACAACCTGAAACCAAACATATTTTTTAAGCCCAAAATACAATGCAATGATATTATACTCATTAAAGCTTTACATAATGTTAAGTGATAACGAGCACTACGTTAGATTTTACAATGTTCAATTAGACATAGCGTCTTATTTAAGTTAACGCGAGTGTTACAGAAATTAATCTTATATAAAAATAAAGCTAATCTCATGATGAGCATTTCATACACTGATTCTACCTATCTATTTAATTAGCAAATTTTTTTTTATACAAAGTGAAAATATGTCTGCACTATTAACCTTATCATATTTGTCTCAATAGAATTTTATTTTTCAAAAAAACTAATTGGAATATGGTAATTTTAATAATACCTTCCAACCGTTTAAGGTTCTTATAATGAGTTCAGGAAAAAAATACTGTGATTTGTAATGTTACTGATTTGACCCTAAAGAATATGTGAAAGCATTGACAATAATATCGTCCTAATTTTATAAACGTATCTTATTTCATTTAAATTATAATCTATTACATGGCGCTTGAAGCACTTCTTCTTCCAAGAAGGTACACGCTACTCTAAGTGACGTCAGAGTATACCAGCCGAGTCAATATGACAATATAAAATTTTTAAATAATAAATTCTTCTTCTGGAAAGTTCGAATAGAGGTTTTAAAATATAACTTGAGTCAGTTTCCGGCTCTCGGACCTTCTAGTAAAACCGAGATGTTTTTGTCTTGTATTTTAATTTTTTATAACACGACCTTCTCGAAGCTTCCATGAGCAATGGATATATATACATAGAATGGTGCAATGTAAGGCACAGAACTCACTACTAACTAGTCACTTGGAGTCCAGTCCTTGAACTACTCGGACTGCAACTTCTGTCCGCGCTCATACTATAGGCCGCGTATATATTTCGACGACGTGATCTATTTTCTCCTGAAATAAACTGAGATTTATAAATAAAAAATATGTCAACATAAAAAGTGTGTATTAATTATACAAGATTTAAATCACCAATAATTCTACAATTGGCACCCATCACGCGGGACGAATATTTCAATAACACTTCAATTGGCGCACAACGCAGGGACCCGTAATCAATAATTCTACAATTGGCATCCCAACTTAGGGGCACGAAATACCTCCCCGAGATAAGCAGCAGAGCAACGCCTAGGACCGATGGAGGCAGCACGAAATACCTCCTTGAGGTAATTAGATGTGAATCACCGACAATAAAGCAGGAAGCTGCGCCGAGAACCGAGATAAGCAGGAAGCAGCGTTGGGAAGCAGAAAGCAGCGTCGGGGAAGCAGGAAGCAGTGCCGAGGACCGAGAGAAGCAGCGTACTATCACCAAAGAGGAGTCTGAGGGTGGAGACGAGTATAAAGAAGATATCACTGATAAGTCATCAACAGAAACTTAAAATAATTAGTGAAGAATTATTTTATGTCATTTGTGCATTTTGGGGGTGGATGAGTATAAATTTTTCTTATGATTTAAATTAAGGGAACAATAATTAAAAAATGTCAGATTCAAATGATAATAGTGACGCTAGTAGCTGTTCTGAAGAGGTAGCATATGAAAATAGACCTAGGAATCAGTTAGGTCTAGAACAATCAGATGAGGAAATAAGGGAAAGCGAACAGGACAATGAAGAGTCATTTGCAGAGGGAGAGAGAGAAGGAGATAGGCCAGAAAAAGATACACAAGGAAGTGTAATAGTAGATGAGGAAGAACGAGAAAAGAGTAGGAACTAACAATGGATCAACCTGTAGTAGATTAAAATCAAATTATGAAAATGTTACAGCAATTGGTAGCGAGTAGGGAGGAAACTAATCATAAAATAGATAAAAGTAGCCAGGAAACTAATCAGAAAATAGATAAAAGTAGCCAGGAAACTAATCAGAAAATAGATAAAAGTAGCCAGGAAACTAAACAGGAAATAGATACAAGTAGACACGAAATTAATCTAATAATATATGCAAATACCCAAGCAATTAATCAAAAAATAGATGCAAATCAGATGAAACTTGAACAAATCAATAAAGAACTAAGTGCTAAAATAGAGTTAAGTAAGGAGGTTTGTGATAAGAGATTTGGTTATGTAGAGCAAAAAATAGACCAATTAGAGACGATTCATCAAAACTTAGCAGTACAGTTAAATGAGGTAGATAAAAAAGTACTAGAACAGGAAAAAGTAAAACAGATTTTGATTGAAAAGCAAGAAAACTTAAGGAAAGGGCAGTTCAAGTTAATGGAACAGATTTCAGCTAATAAAAATAAAATAGAAACAGTAGAACAAGAATCAATTAAAGGGTTAAAGGAACAGGTAGAACACACACAAACTAAAGTTAAGGTAGTCCAACACAACCTGAAAAAGAAATAAATGAGGTAAAATCAGTACTTGATTCTCAGCAAGACACGAATAAAATTTTAATTAAAGAACAGATAGATGGGATAGTTAGTAAGGCAGTAGAGAAACTAGATAAAAAAACTTACCGATTTTGTGGTTGAAAATCAAACAAATCTAGGGAATCTAGTAACTTACACGATACTACCAACCTATTCGCTAAGGGACTAAGAGAAACGTCATTAGCACTTATTCCAAAATTTAAAGGTAAAAGAAGAAATATTTCAGCAATACAATACATAAATAAAGTGGAAAGAGTATTTAAAGGATAAAGAATAAACGAAAAAGTCAAAATAGAGATATTTTATCAGGCCTAGAAGATTAGGCGAAATCTTGGACAGATAGTATAGAGAGTGAACGGGAGACATACGAGCAGGCTAGGGAAATATTTTTGGAAAAATATTGGTCTCAAAATAAAACGACATATATAACGAAAACGAAAACGAAAATATAACGACAAGGATGGTACTATGAGTGAATATTTCAATACATTTGTGACACAGGCGAAATATTTGCGATACCCAGTAGTAGAGGATAGACGTTCTCATTAGCATAAATAAACAGAACATCAAAGAAGTAGAGAGAGTATTAATGGCATTTGTCGATAGATATCAAAGAAACAAAGAAATCAATGATCAAACAAACAGATATAATATTGATAGGCATAGGCAATCGACAAACCCTCAAATCAGAGAAATTAATAATGGACAAGATAGGCAGAGATATCAAAATAATTATCCAATACCAGAGCAAAATAGAAGATATCCACATCCTAGAATAGAATATCGACAGGATAGGAACCAAGGACCTTCGAGGCAAATAAATTCGAGTGATAGACAAATTAATAGAAATAACAATACAGGTAGCCCCAGATTCACAACCAATCAAGTACATCAACCTCCAAATTTAAATTATGTGTCACCCTTCCCAGGGACAACAAATTTAGATAGGTACAATCCTAGACAAAGGGAAAACTAAAAAGCCAATCACGTGACAGTCCGTACGTGATGAAGATTACAAGTAAAAATCGGACCACAGAACAATCAGCCTATTTAGAATATGTTAGACAAAATGTAATACTACAGGGTAACCGAATAGAAGACTTGTTAGTTGAAGCAACCGATAAAAACAATCACCTGAAATTGAAGGAAAATTAGGGGCTATTAAAGTAAAAATGTTACTAGACACAGGATCAGAAGTGACAGCAATGTCACAAGAATGTTTTGAAGAAATAAAAAATAGTGATTTAAAAACGGCAATTCCCGTATTACCCGTAACCAATACAGTGATTATAGGCGCAACAGGGACTAAAAACAAAAAGGTTAAAAAACAAGTATTAATTGATGTTGAAATAAGTAATATAAAAATGAGTATCATATTTCTTATTATAGAAAATTTAAATGTTCCAATTGTATTAGGGTCAGATTGGTTAGCAGGATTTGAGGTTGATATAAATTATCAAAATAAACAGGTGTCAATTAATAAAAAACCTTTTAATTTGAAAGTGCCATTTAGCGAAAAAGTTTGTTCAAATATTCTAAGATTACAAGTAAAGGGAATAATGAGCGATCAATTTCAACAAAATAATATAAAAAGATTACAACAATTATCAGTCAATAGTCTACAAATACCTTGGACAGATATAGAAAAAATAATTTGTAAACTGTCAGCCATGAGTACAGAGCAAAAACAAAGTTATTAGACGTAATGTGACAACATAAAGAAATCTTTTCAGAAAAACCAGACTTATACAAATGTAAATTGCAGGTTCAGACCATTCCCCTTTCAATAGCAAATCATATCCTGTACCCTATAGCCAGAGATCAGCTGTAGAGGAGACCCTTAATCACATGTTGGAATGTGATATAATTGAGCGGTGTAGTTCTGACATAATAAACCCATTAGTGGTAGTTAAGAAAAAATATGGGGGTGTGAGATTATGTTTAGATGCCCGTAAAGTAAATCAAATTTTAATGAGTGATAATGAATCACCAGCACCAGCGAATGAATTAATTCAGAAATTTGAAGGCTGTAAATTTTTAACTTAACTAGATTTAGTCAGCTCTTTTTGGCAAATTGAACTAGAACAAGACTCTAGAAAATATACCTCTTTTATATACAATGGAAGAACTTTTTGTTTTAAAAGAATGCCTTTCGGACTAACAGTATCAACAAGTAAGTTCATTAGGGGATTAGAAAAGGTCCTAGGCCCTGAGGTGCTTAGTTTTGTAACTCTGTACGTAGATGACATAGTAATTGCATCAAAAACATTTGAGCAACATGTAAAACAGTTATAATTGGTATTAAGTAAACTTAAAACAGGAGGAATGACAGTCAATTTCAAAAAATCTTCTTTTCTTTGTGAACAAATAAACTTTTAGGTCACATAATATCCCGAGAGGGAATTTCAGCAGATCAAAATAAAACCATGTCAATTAGGGAATTTCCTACACCAAAGAACAAAAAACAACTACAAGCTTTTCTGGGTCTTATAAATTATTACAGGAAATTTGTTAAACACCATTCAGACCTTGTGATACCATTGTTAAATTTAACAAAAAAGAATCAGGAATGGAACTGGAGCAGTGCAGAAGATGCAGCGATGGACAATATTAAACAACAATTTGTAAGTACAGTAACCTTAAAACACCCTGACCTTGAACAACCCATGAACATATGTTGTGACGCATCTGGATTGGCGATAGGTGCTAAGCTGTTTCAATTTGATAAAGAAGGAAACCGTAGGCCCATAGCATATGCTAGCAGAGTACTTCATGGTCCTGAAGTTAATTATACAATTACAGAGAAAGAACTATTAGCTATAGTATATGGATGTCAACAATTTAGAATTTATATTTATGGAAAACCAACCACTCTATACACGGATCATAAGGCATTAATTTTTATTAATAAATGTAAATTACTTCATGGTCGCTTAACTAGATGGAACCTACTATTACAAGAATATAATTTAACAATAAAATATATAGCAGGAAAAGACCAAGTAATAGCAGATACTTTGTCACGCTATCCACCTGAAGGCACAGTAGAAGGTACCGTTGATAGGGAATTTAGAGTTTTAATACATAAAAGAAAACCTATTAGTGAAATAGAAAATAAAATAAAAAAGGAATTACCATTATGTCAAAGAGAGGATCAAAAACTTAAAAAGGTGTTTACAGAATTAGAACAGTCAGAACCCAAATTAGAAATTGCAAATATCTATCAAATTTATAATAATTTACTTTTCAAAAAAACTCCATAGATAAAATTTGGACTATTTGTATTCCCACAGAATTAATAATAACTGTAATAGGGAATTGCCATCAACAGTACGCTCATGTAGGGGTAAAAAATGTTATAATATTTTAAGAGAAACATGTAATTTTCCCAAGATGAACAGAACTATAGCAAAAGTATTAAGACAGTGTGATATATGTCAAAAAACCAAAATCCCTAATGTAAAGTATGAGGGCTTAATGAAAAATGTATTAGCTGACCGACCGTTACAGTTAGTTTTTGTCGATATATATGGACCACTACCTTCTAGTATTAGAGATGTACACTATATCTTTGCTGTTCTAGATATTCGCACTAAATATGTTAAATTATATACAATGAGGAGAGCGACTGCCAATGCAGTTACAAATAAAATAATAAAAAACTATGCAAAGGACGTAGGTATTCCCCAAACTATTGTTTCTGATCATGGAACACAGTTCACGAGCATAAAATGGAGGTCAACTCTAACAGATAACAAAATTATTGTAAAATATACTTCTGTATATCATCCCCAAAGCAATAGTGTAGAGAGAGTTAATCGAGAAATAGGTAGATCTTTAAGGTTATTTTGTCATGACAATCATGCTTCTTGGGCAAATTATGTAGAAAGAATAGAAATTTGTCTAAATTCAATAACTCACGAAAGCACAGGTTACACAACTCAAGAATTAATGATAGGTAATAGACCAGTTAGAAACCTCGAGAAACTCTTCAGTTTTCCACAAAGGTTAGAAATAGATCACCAAACTAAATTACATCTTGCAGTAAACGATTAAAAGATACAGCAGAGAAACGAACCCGGTACCATGATAAAAAGATTCTTAAACCTATTGAATACGCAAATGGCCAGTTAGTTCTTGTAAAAAGCCACAAATTATCATCAGCTTTGAATAAGGAAGTAAAAAAGTTATTTTTACTATATGAAGGACCATATCAGGTAAAATATCAAATAGGTCAAAATGTATACTTAATTCAAGACCCTGAGACTCTTAAGATTAGAGGTGTTTTTAATGTCACAGAATTAAAACCCGATTATATCAAGACAGATATCTAAAAAGTTTTCAGCTACATTAATTATAAGGGATAGGAACAGGATTTTAATTACCTAATTAAATAGTAAAATGGAAGAGATCTAACCTGGGCCTGTAGCTCAATAACTAACAAGAAGAGAGAGATGCTAAAAGGGCTTTTTCTTTCCTAGGAAATACGCAGCAGTTAAATACTGCGTACATTGTGCCACAAACAAGCAACAATAAACACTCAGGAAGCTAAAAATAATCCTTTAGTTAATAAACTGTAAAGTAAATCCTTCTTTTGTAAAGTGGAAAAGGTTTTTATTTGTTAGCATGAACAATATCTTTCAAGTATCCAGTTCGTCATCTTTGTTCATTGTTATTTCAACATCGCACTTAAAGTCTACGGGTGGTCATCTTTGTTCAAGATGACAACAAGTTGACAACATTCTTGTTAGAAGAGTAAGACAGAAAGTAACTCTGGTAATAAATAATAACACGAATCTTTTTTTATTTTCGCTCAACGAGATAGGCAGGACAGCTTAAGTAGTTGGCAGAAATTGAAAGGATTAGAGTAGGGTTCAGTAATTCTTCATCGCGGAGCAGTTCAGAGAACAATTTGGTTGTTGAGGTTGGCCCAGACTAGGGCTGATTCAGGTTCTGTTGTCATAAGGGTGACGGAGGGAGGGGGTAATTGATTTTTATAGGTCTCCTTCAAGTGGAAATCTGATGAATTTAATTAATAGAAACTTAGGTAGTTATTACAGCTAAAACCAGATGTCTTATGATCCCGTCTCATTCCACGGATAACACACCAAACTTATGTACAGTACTACTAATATATTGCTAACTCACAAAAAATTATTTTAATTAGCTATAGCAATAAAAATAATCCTTGTAAGAAAAACACAATTTTGATTAACAAATTTGCAATTTTAATACGAAAAAGTACCGTAACGTTACCAATAAAATAAACAATTTATGTACACCCCGTTTACTCTGAAAGGTAGCAGACTTAACTTGACTGATTACAGTATGCTCCTATCTTTTAAGCTGTCAAGGTAAACTTGCTACCATCCAGGAGAAACGGACTGTACACATAAAATTATACTCTATGCCGGAGGTGTGGGGAAGGTTATTGGTTTTCCGGTAACGAGTAGGTCAGAGTTCGAGTCCCGACTGGGTGTACTGAGGCTAGATTTTACCACTCTTTCTCCACGCACACATTTATAAGACCTACTGTCCCTCTCATGTCCAGTTAGCCTGGAAGTATACTTTAGACACGTCACACATAACAATTACACTTTGAGATCATAGTTTGAATATAATAATAATAAATAATAATAATATAATAATACAAGATGAAGTTGTTTACTAGAAACGAATCTTCAAGGATGAACACTTCCTCATGGCATTCTCTTCGAGAATCTTGTTGATTCTGTACGACAAATTGCATTAAAGTTGCATTTATTTCAATAAAAACATATTTTCTCGGTGGAAATGTTTTAATATCTTGTTTATATATCTCAGCCTAGCCACACACTACAATTAAATAAATTCTACATGTTATCAAATATATAAAAGCGCATGTTCCAGCTACGGTGGCCGCGGGGTTCTAGTGCGCTACTCTCGGAGTAGACTAGACCACCGATGACAGGGAGATTGGGGTTCGAATATCGGTCAGGTGTACTGAGAGTGATTTTTACAAAATTGTTTTCCATTCTCCCTCAACGCAAATTCTGGAAACACTTCCTCAAAATACCACCTTCCTAATCACTAAAAACATAAGCGTGATTGTTTAGTATACAAGCGTATAATCGGAACGGGTAGTAGGACACCGTGTTCTAAAAACATCCAAAAAACTTAAGTATATAACAGACACAACTTCCAATCCTCCAGCCGTTAATTCATCACTCTGAAAGGGGAACCCATATTTCACCCATAATAACCCTTTCAGCCATTCCAGGAATCGAGCCCGGGACACTTAGCTCAGTAGACAGACACACTACCAAATGAGCAAAGGTGATGATCTGTATTTTATTAGAGGAATGGCAGTCACTTTCATCCACATTTTTAAATTTTAATGAGTAGCTTATCACCCCCATTCCAATGCAGTCATCAAGATTATATTACCCGCTTCAATAGCCGCGTGGTCTAAACGTTTTACACTCTCCCACCCCGCAAATTCAGGTGCACTTCCTTTGAAATAAACCTTTCTAATCCCTTAAAAACAGAGTAATTAGTGTATAAGCGTATAAACCGAGCGGGTAATAAGATGCGATTATATATATATATAATTCTTCTGTACGTATGTATATCACTAAACTCCTCCTAAACGGCTGGACCGATTTTGATGAAATTTTGTGTGTGTTTGTGTGGGTCCATGGATGGTTTTGATTCACAATTGAACCCAGTAGGTGCCACTGCAATCGAGTTCTAGGATTTATTTTTACTTTTTAGGGAATTTATTTGAGGGGATTTTTTTAAAGATTTTTTGCATATCAGAATATGTAACCTCACAATTTCACCCTCCCTACCCGCCAATATTTATATTAATGAATATAAAATGAATAATTGACCGTCAAAACCTTCTGAATAGTGAATAATTGAACTTCTGAGAATAATTCATAGTTATATTTGTGTACCAATAGGTGGCATTGATTTCGAATTCTGTGGTATTTGACGTACGCATAATTGAACTTCTGAGAATAATTCATATTTATGTTTGTGTAACATAGGTTGCATTGATTTCGAATTATGTGTTATTTGACGTACGCACCAATACATGCGCAAGTCTCTTGCGTCGTGGCTTGGCGTTGTTTTGACATTTCAATTTCTGTACGATGTGTTTCGATATTCCATGTATCACAATCGCGTGAATATTGAGTGTATTTTTCATCAAGTGGACTCAAAAACATACATTGGGAAAATGTGTAAGGTGCTGTGTTGAAGTGAATATCTTACATGATCTTTCATAAATTTAAATTATATACATGCCTATTCAATGACAATCAATCTAACCTGCAAATTTTTATTTTAAGTGCTTATTTGTGTCGATGATTTTATAAAATTTACGGAGTGTTGAACATTTCACCGAAAAAAACATGTAATCCATAAAATTCAAATATAAGTTGCTTATATTTAGGTGTTGTGTGTTTATTAAAGAACAATGCCACGTCTTCGTGGAAGAGAAGGAAATATTGGTCGACGTACACAGAATTCATAAATAGTCCACACCTGTCGGTTAAATCGAACGGCAGAAGATCAATTGACGGACAATGCAAATTTAAGAGTCCAGGTTGCAAACACACGTGCAAATGAAAGTCAACAGCAACGCAACGAACGCCTTCGAGCTAATGCATTGAGACAAAGACAGGCGCGTCAATGAGCCACTGACGCACACAGAGCACATGAACCACAGCGCCTGCAAGTACATCGCGCATTAACACGTGCATCACTTCTCCGTCTTGCGTTCGAATATGAGTCGGACATCGACTATTCGTCACATTCACAAATTGTCAGCAGCGCTATGGACAAAGAATGCCAATCTGCCATGCATTCAAATACAAAGGTGAATCGGCCGGTTTCTGCTGCGCGTCTGGAAAAGTTGTACTTCCACCATTGAATTCGCCGCCAGTACATTGAAAACACAATTGGCTGGAGCCACACCTCAATCAAATTTGTTTTTGCGTAAAATTCATAAATTCAATTCTTTCTTCCAAATGACATCATTTGGAGCAACAAAAATCGTTCAGAATGATGGTCGCAATTTTAAATCAACGTTTAAGATTCAGGGCCAAGTATATCATCAAATAGGATCTTTAATCTCAATGCCTGATGCCGATCCAAAATTCTTGCAAATATACTTCATGGGCGATGAGGAGCAAAAAATAAACGCACGCTGCCAGTACAACCACATCGAGCAGATGGAGGAGCGAGAAATTGTGGCGACTTTGGAACAGTTTTTGCGAAATTACAGTTGTTTTATTCCGTTTCAAACAGACTGCAAAACGACAAATACATGATCGTCAATAAAGCAGACAAATTACCATTTGGAGAGCATGCGGGCCGATACAATTCACACACCGTTAATGAAGTTGCAGTTGTTATGGTTGGCGACGCATATGAACGTCGAGATATACGGATCCAACACAGAGATAACACGGTTCACACAATTCAAGAAAGTCACCGTTCTTACGACGCTTTGCAATATCCGTTTATATTTTGGGAAGGAGAAGATGGATATCATTTTAATATCAAACAAATAAATCCAGTGACAGGTACAATCTACATATTATTTACTTTTTCTTTTTATGTAAGATTAATTTCTTTTTGTCTTATTTATATTTTTACTTTGCTGGTGCAGAAACCAACAAGAAAGTGAGCGCGATGAACTTCTACGCATATCGGTTGATGATTCGTGCCAATGAAGACAACAACATTCTCCGAAACCGCCTGCTGTTTCATCAATACATCGTTGATATGTATGCGAAAATTGAAAGCGAGCGATTACGGTACATTAAGTATAATCAAGCGAAGCTGCTTTCTAAGGAGTACATTCATTTGCGTGATGCTATTGTCGGTAACGCGGTAACGTTGATGGAACCACTAATAGCAATGACATCGTTACCGCATATATTCTTTCATCATCATATATTGGTAGCAACGTCATATGCAAGAATACATTCAAGATGCCATGACTTTCGTGCGCGCGTGCGGCCGACCAGATTTGTTCATTACATTTACGTGCAATCCTAACTGAGATCAAATTAAATTTTTGTTATTGCCAGATCAAACAGCAATGCATCGCCATGATATTACTGCACGTGTCTTCAAACAAAAATTAATATCGTTGATTAACTAGATTACACATCAATCTGTTCATTTATACACCTCAGGGATTATACGAAAAACATTGTTCATCAACTCGCATTAAGATAAAAACAAAACTAACTTTATTGATTTTGTTGGACCGTTTTTATAACATCACAACCTTAGGTATAAGATGGGGTGAGGTTTCTATGCAGCTGACTGTACGTATCATCGAAATAGTATGTACTTCGTACAACAAGTATATACTATTTAGAGGGTACGTATATAGGTAAGTTGTTCTGCTTAAGCCCGTAAATGTTCAAGGCCCAAAACAGTATATGTTTTGCATTATGAAAATAGAAACAATTAAAAAACAATTTGACATTTGTCATATTTGAAGGTACGTCAATAAAATAAAATTAGCTGTACCCGGCATACAAATTTGTTAGCAAGCTTCGCAATTTTTTTCGATACAGCTGATATTTGTGGAGTTGTGGGCGAAATTCCAAAAATTGTTGGGATCACTATTCCATATATTATTATTTTTAATAATGGATACCATGTATGTATAAGTGTCTAGCAGTTCCTATTATAAGTAAAATTTATTAGTTTCAGAAACAGACAGACGAAATGGGAAAGCATTTCCATTACTGTGAAACAAAGTATTTGTAATGTACTATTGTCTCAATATAGTTAATTTTGAGGAAAGAAAAGATGTTTTATTTTGTATGTTGTCTTCACAAACCCCGAATTTTTAATATTTGTGTAACTCACTAATTGGAGATCATTGTGAATTTGTAATTGTGATGATCACATAGTGTTTGTTTTATTATCGAAATCAATTATCCCACCCAAACGAAAAGCCAACGTTCGGGCAGGACAACGTCTGTCGGGTCCACTAGTATATATATATATATATATATATATATATATATATATATATATAATATATATATATATATATATATAAGTATATTAATCTTATGTTTTTGTATTTTTTTTTTTTATAAATCTACAACTTAGGTTATTTGGTCACTAAAATGTCCTGTGGGAGTCTTCCTGCCAGAATGTAGATTAAAAAATTTCCATGGTGGCAATTGTCTGGATAGAATAGTAAATAAGAAAAAGGTAATTTTAAAAAACAAGTCAATGTTTTCCAGGCTCCAACAGTATAGTAAGTGTGTAAACTCGTCAGAGGAAAAGGGGAAATGGTATCAGTGGATAAACTAAAGAGCTCACATGGCAAACTGCTAATTTTATTCCCTTTCTTTCTATTTAGTACAATAGTGCTTAGAGTGTTTAGGTGTGACAAGTTCAGATGCAACCCGTTTCCCAGCTCCAATTAGGCAACATCGTTAACCACATAATTATGTGCATAAATGTTGTATGGATAAGGAAATTAGAACTCAGAGGAAATGTACCCACATTTGAGTGGAACAAGACGAGTGGGAAACCATTTAGAAAAAATCTCCCCCAATAAAACCGACCGGGATTTGATCTCAGAACTCTTCGTCGCAAGTAAACCATACCATACTAGTAGTGATGTAAAAAAGTATATCGATACTTTACTAATATCGATATTTAACTTTCCCTACTAGTATTTTTTTCTCGTTAACTTTTTTTCGGTACTTTTACTGATATTAGTAGTCACACTCTGGTTTCTTATCGGTATCGAAAGAAACAACTTTTTTTTTACAAAGACTAGACTCTAAAGTCAAATAGACTTGAAAACGACGACAGAATACTTATGTAATTGCAGAACATCCTCCTGGATGGCGCGGTGGTGGATCCCACGCCCAATACTGCATGGTTCCGTCGTTTGAGCGAATTATCAGGGGTCCCTTCTTCGGAGCTACGTTGTGATAGATTGCCATACCGTGAAACTGAGGAACATCCTTTTTATACCCTCAAATCTGATTTGAATGGAACAAAACAAAATAGGTGAAAAATTCAGAATCATAGAGAGAGAGAGAGAGAGATGGATGAAAGCAAGGGGAAAGGGAAACAAGGGATGGTGAACAGCTTGCAGGGTGAAGGAGAAGTAAGGTTCGTTGAAACGCCGCTTGGCAACTCCGAGCGCAGCGGGTCGCTGAGTCGAGTTCATTCTAGGTTTCTTTGCGCATCACGAGTAGAAGTGAAAGCTCGTGTTGAAGTCGCCATGCTGTTGTTTTAGAAAGTTTTATCCAAACAGGATGGTGAGGGAATCAAAGAACATATTAATACGGTGAGTAGATATTGAAGCGTATTATAACTAAATATGTCAGTTTAATTCTCTCTTTTGGAATCTGCTATAGTATTTATCAAAATTTAACCTCTCTTATAAACCACGTGTTTCACCCTCGGGAAAATCATTCTTATATATCTGACTTCATCCAGTCACGGAAAATAAATCTTGAGGCAAATGACTCTTAAATATGTTAATTTAATACATTCTTTCGTTTCTGTTGTCATAAATTATCAAATTATTAATATTTAATTGCAGATGTCTAATCACTCTAATTGACATGCTACAATCAATTTTTGGATCCAATATCTTCCTAAACACCTTGTTTTTGAGGGTGACCGGAAAAAAGCGCAAACAATTAAAGCGCACAGAAAAATTCCGCACAGAAAAAAACCCATGGTCATAAATACTCACAGGAAAAAAGCTAACATCGAAAAATGCTCACGAGGAAAAATGCCCACATGGAACAAAGCCTACATAAGAATAAATGACTACACGAAAAATGGCCACATGAAAAATGGCCACACGAAAAATGCTCACACGAAAAAATGCCCACACGAAACAAATTATAAATCAATGATAACTTTAAACGGAATGCAAGATTGATTGGGGTTGTGCATTATTAACTTTTTAGTTTCTAATTGTAAATTGGGCGTTTGATTTATTCTTGTGCCTTCATAGAGTTGGCATTCACTTTTTTGGTTATTTTTTTTAAGTTAAGGTAATTTTTTTGAATTTATAGTGTCATGTTATGGATAATTTTTTGACACATTTTAGGTCATCAAAATCCTGACCATGATCCAACAACATAACCAATGTTTACAACAATTGCTTAGGGTTCAAATAAAATATAAAAATATATAAAAAAGTTATTTTAATTGTTATTATACATTAAAATTGGATATACACGCTGGTGTAGTTTAATAAGTAGGCTACATATTACATAAAATAAAATAAAAATTATTACTCTAAAAATTTTAAACTGAAATTCAACATTTTAATACAGAGTGTTGACCCTTGGTAACCTAATATCAATATTTTTACTTTCTCGCTACCTTACAGGTAGAGCAAGTATTGTGATCGTAAAAAAAAATATCAAACTCAAGATTTTGTTGAATGTTGATGTTTAACGATCCTCCGAATCCGAAAATTTGTTTACACAATGCCGTCCGTCTGTCTGTCAGTCTGAACCTCGGGCTAGAGCCTAAACTATTTTAACGATTGGGCTAAGACTCGGTATCTAGGGTTTTTCATACGATTACCCTCAGGAAATTTTGGAATTGGATATCCAACCCTAAAATTAATGGTAGTTTACAAAAGGATTGAAAGAGAAAAAAAAATCGAATTTATCACAAATGATTCTAACAATTTTGATTAAATTTCATTTTTAAATTTTGATCATTATTACAAAATAATTGGATAGCCTCAATTTTTCGTCGAAATGACTAAGGATTTAGTCTGATGCGTAAATTATAATTTAGAAAAATTCCATTTTTTCAGAATCGGCTATAACAATTTTGATTAAAGTTCGCACCTATGCGTTGATTAAGATTATAAACAAAATTGATATTTTTCATTTTCGCATGAAAATGACTTTTAGGGTTCCTTACAGAAGCAAAAATGATTTATATCCCCGCAAATATTTAAGATACTAAATAACTTACCAGTGTACAATTTTAGTATTATTAAAAGTATATAACTTTTACGTGAAATATTTTTTATAAAACCAATAGTTTCCGATATATTGGCAAATATATCAATATAATTTTGTGAACTTCAGTTGTGAAGAGATACTTAAGTTCAAACGGAATAATTCTCTAGTACCATAAATTAAGCAAATAAGTAAGTCTCTCAAGAAGTTGATGTTGTTTTACCTTTAACCTCTTAGGGTAAGTGTTTGTACATCACAAGGGTGAATCCAGGATTTTCGTAAGGGTGGGAGGCCGCGGGTGCTCCCATCGGGAACGAGTCGGGGGTGGGGGCTTCAAAAAATTTTGAATTAAAAATACGCTTGGTCTAAATTAATCCAACGCCATCCCCAGTACATTAATGTAATTAGTACGTAGGTGTTTAACTAAAACAGTTAGTAAGACGCGGTACTAAAAACAATATAATATGTATATATATATATATATATATATTATATATATATATAATTATATATATATATGTATATATATATATATGTAATAATATATATATATATTATATATATATATATATATATATATATATATATATATATATATATATATATATATATATATATATATATCTACACGATTCGTATTACTTTCTTTCGACATCTCGGAGCAAACGTAAAAAAAAAAAAATCGTAAAAAAAATCGAACTCACTATTTTGAAAAATGTCGACGTTTCAGGACCCTCTGAAAAAAAATGTGTTTTTCACAATTCTGAATATCTGTTTGTCTGTCCGTTTGTCTATACCCGGGCTAGATCCGAAACAATATTACTAATTGGGTTAAGACCTGGTATCTAGTGATTTTTTTAATGTCCCCAGAGGGATTTTTGTAATTAGATACTTAGCCCAAAAATCAAGTTTTTTTTACTGAAGGTCATAAAGAGAAAATATAAATTTTCTCAAAATTTGTTCTAACGATTTTAATTATTTTTTTATATCTAGACATTTTTATAATTACAAACAAGATGGCAATCCTTATATTCTCTTGAAAAAGACTTACATGGAGAAAATTTACCAATATTCATGATTTCTCCACAACTATTTAAGAAACGAATTAACTTATTTTGTAAGGTTGTAGTATAATAAAAGATTAAAATCTTTTAATTGAAATATATCATTATAAAACAAAAAATATCTTAGCTAAATCAAATATATATATACTTTTTAATTCAAGACTGAAAATGAATTTGATTATTATTCTCTTTGGTGGACAGAGATATTTATATTTTTTCATGTTTTCCGTGATAGGGTTCCTAGTTCTAAATGCCATAGAGTAAATAACGTATATTTTTTCAAGTTTGAACGTTGGAGTAATATTGTTACAACAATGCATAGATATACCTATTATTCATTTCGAAAAACTTAAGAATTTATAGTAAATTAATAAATGTATATTTTAAGATAAAGTGAAAGAAAGAATCTGCAATGCTCGTATAATTTATTTTACTTTATGTCAATATTAATTAATATAAAGCTTCATTAAGTACAAGTTATTATTTTCACTACATATTTTAAATTAAATTAAGAAAAAAATGGATATTTACCAGCTAATTTTATAGAGTTGTTTTATTTTGGTGAATATAATTGCACAAAATAATATACCTTCCTCTAATATGACACAATATTACCAGATTAATTATACGGATGGTTTACACAATTGTAATATTCTTGTGACAATACGTAGAGAAAGTTAAGAATTGGAGTAGTTAGAAAACAGTGTTTCAAAGAAAGCTAATTAGAATATGGGATTTTTAATAATATCTTCATGTATTTTAAGATCTTTATAAAGAGTTCTGGAAAAATACTGTGATTGTCCAAGTAGTATACGACAAAAAGTGAGATATGTTTTAGGATTTTCGACTATTTGATCGCGGCAAGCACGATGCCCCCCAGATTTACCCTATAATAACTTAAAAATGCAGCTATCTTGCGATACAACTGAAATGTATCCATTTAGACATTTCTTAAAAATCACCACAAATAAAATATCTGGTTTGTATCCATTTTCATAATATCCACAAAATTCTAAATTGTATCCATTCTGATTGGTCTACATTCAGACATTTTTTAAACAAGCACCACAAATAAAAAGTCTCATTTATATCTACTAGAAATATTAGCATTTTATCCACAAAATCATTAATTATATTTATTTAATTGCGGTACAACATGTCTGATAGATGGCAGCAGTAGAGAAACTCCTTAACACATTCCGTGGTTATTAGAGAGCAGCACTATCACTATGACAATATAAAAGTATATATGTTTTAAATTATCTTATTATTTTAAAACATAATTTGGATTTTTAATTAATATACCAGTTTATATAAAATTTACATAATTAATATGTGTATAAAATGCTTTTTTTTAAAACTAAGATATAGCTGTCTTTATATATAAATAACCATAGGTTCATATTAATGGAAATCCTGTATTTAAATAGTATTTTATAAAAAATTGACAACAGTAGCTAGTTTAACAACAACATTTTATTATTGGACTGATCAATTCCACATCAACAATAAACTTCACGTCTAAAACCAAAATAAGCCAAATACAAATAACAAATAATACAAACATAAAAAACATATAAACATATGTATATTAATATATATATAAATATATATATAATATATATATATATATTTTATATATATATAATTACAAAACTCTTTAACATTATGTTTGATTGGGCTTATAACATAAATCTGAGTAATTTGGCCTAAACTGTGTGAAGAACATATTTTTATAAGTAAAATGCTGAAATAAACTCATATTTACGGCGCTTCTAAAGCCCAAATCAAAATTTGTGTCAAGAATTAAATGGAGGGCTCTGATAGTATAATCAACTATCTATCCAATCATATAAGTGTGTATAGGTTTAGACCCTACAGATTGAAGCAATTTGACCCAAACATATTTTTTATAAAAAAATCTTGAATTACAAACATATTTAAGATGCCCCAGGACCCAAATCAAATTGTTTTTATCAAAGGAACAAAGCAGGACCTTGATAGCAAAATCATTTCCACACCCAAATATATAAGTGTGCATAGGCATAAACCCTAAAGATTTTAGTAATTTGAACAAAATATAGGAATGAAACTTTTTTTGAAGTTATGCTTCTTTAGGCGCGTTATGAAAAAATGATGAGAGTGAAATTTTAAGATGCGCGTGCATCACTGTAACACAAAAGTAACAGGTTGAAGCTAAACCGCTCACTAAGTCTCGAAAAAAAAAAGCTACCAACAAAATAGAAATAGAACCTCTGTTAGTCGTGCATGTTGGTACGCTCGTCACCTCTGATCACTGTTTTCATATATATATAATATTTATCCACATGTTTCTAGTTTCTACATTCACAACACGTGTTTTAGTTTCATACAAGTGCGAATTATATATGTGCTAATAAATTATATTCAGTAATGATTTAAATTGAATATTTTGATTAATATTATTTACTATTCGTAAATATTAGTGAAAAAAATTGTGCTTATAGACTTTTTCAATTGCTACAGTATAATTGAGGTTAACTATCCGTATGTATTATTTATTGATATAAATTAAAATATTATTTAACATAATTAATACTAAATATTATTAAATTATTATTTAACATAATTAATACTAAATATTATTAAATTATTATTGTTAAATATTTATTATTGGTTATTTAATATTTACAAAATAAAGAAATAAAATTAATAAAAAAATTGTGATAAAAATTTAAATCGAAAATCAAATTAAAATATTAATTTTTAATATCTATTATTAAATTGAATAAATAATAAATATTTATAAAAATAAATGAACAAATTTAATTAAAACTTTTTGATAAAAATGAAAAGTGAATATTAAATTAAGAAAATAATAAATATTTAAAAAATTAATAAACTTAAATTCAATTTTTGAATTTATAATTAAATTTATTAATTTACTTTTAAAATATTAAATAATCAATAATAAATATTTAAAATTAAGAATCTTATAATATTTAGTACAAATTATGTCATATATATTTATTATTTTCTAAATTTTATTTTGAATAATTATATATATATCTTATATATAAAATTCTCGTGTCACAATGTTCGTTCCCGTACTCCTCCGAAACGGCTTGACCGATTCTCATGAAATTTTGTGAGCATATTGAGTAGGTCTGAGAATCGGCCAACATCTATTTTTCATACCCCTTAGTGATAAGGGTTGTCCACCCTTAACATTTTTCTTTAATTTTTAGACATTTTTTAAATTTCTTTATTTTTTTTATTATGTCGCATTAAAAAATACATACAACCCTAAATTTTTACCCTTTTATCACCAACCCCTATTTTTTAATAGCCATTTTAGTAATTTAATCATTTTTCATCCCCGGTCGATAACTGATCAATCGTCATTTAATTAGTTATCCCCGCCAGTACGCGATTAGTCATTCAAAAATTAATGAAAGACGTGATCGAAGCCAGCATTTTAAATGGCAAGTTCCGAGGTGAAAATATATTAATACCACGGATTCCTATTATACCTACAGATGTGCCAATTCAATTCAAACGTATTCAGTTTCCGATTAGATTGGCATTTGCAATGACTATCAACAAATCCCAAGGTCAAACGATGTCTATTTGTGGCTTAGATTTGAGAACACCATGTTTTTCATACGGACAATTATACGTGGCATGCTCTCGAGTGGGTAAACCATCCAGTTTGTTTGTGTTAGCTAAAGATGGACTAACAAAAAATATTGTTCACGCTATAGCATTAAGAGATTGATATTGTTTGTTAGTGTTACTGTCGTAATTGATTAATTAATGATATATAATTTTAAGGAATACATTATAATAACTTAAAAATAATGTTTGCCTTTTGTTATTTTTATATTCCCTCATCGTTCACAGCGCTCCATGCCTATTTCACGCATATACCACATTCTTACACACAATAAGTAAGCTATTTTTTGTCTACACTAGAAATTACTTAAAAATTATTTATATGGCAAAACAACGTTTGCCGGGTCAGCTAGCTAGCAGTCCCGCACGGCGTTTCCCGTGACCCTCTGTGGGATAAGAAATACATAATCCCAACTCCCAACGCTGCCCGTTACCCAGTGTGTTATAATAATTATATTAATACTCTTTATTCCCTATCCCGTGGGAATTTCAAAAAATCCGTCCTTGTTCCTTGTAATACAATCATAAAGGGAACCTCTGTGCAAAATTTCAGCTTTCTAGGTCCAAGGGTTTGGGTTGGGCCTTGATGAGTCAGAACTTTTCTTTTTATATATATATAGATACATATATGAAAATATATAATTATATATACATATATATAAAATACATAGTCTATATATATATATATCGACCGGGGATGAAAAATGATTAAATTACTAAAATGGCTATTAAAAAATAGGGGTTGGTGATAAAAGGGTAAAAATTTAGGGTTGTATGTATTTTTTAATGCGACATAATAAAAAAAATACAGAAATTAAAAAAAGTCTAAAAATTAAAGAAAAATGTTAAGGGTGGACAACCCTTATCACTAAGGGGTATGAAAAATAGATGTTGGCCGATTCTCAGACCTACTCAATATGCTCACAAAATTTCATGAGAATCGGTCAAGCCATTTCGGAGGAGTACGGGAACGAACATTGTGACACGAGAATAATAATAATTTAATAATATATATATATATATATTTATATATATATTATTAAATTTTTAATGATGCCAAAGATGGTATAACTTCTCACGCGCGTACATAAGTACACACACCCTTTTTTTTTTAGAAAACTCATGCCTTGTACACATATTTAAGCGACTCCAGGGCTCAAACTATAATGTTTGTCAAGAACAAAAAGCGGGGTCCTGATAGCATAATCATTCTCTATCCAAACATATGAAGAATAGGCCTAAATCTTAAATATCCGAGCAATTTGACCAAAATATGTGGATGAACGTACTTTATTTAAGGAAAATCTTACATAACAAATTTCATAAAGATTAAGTTTCTACAGCGTCAAAATATTCTGTATAGAAGAAATCATCCTTTTTTCTAAGCCACTATTCTTAATAATTCTTTTGTATTAATTTCCTATAGCTTGGATTTTCGGAAAAGTTCAAAACATCGTCTAGAGATTTACTTTCACTGCAAAAATAATAAGGGTTGATGAACTTTGTAATTAATATAAGACTGGTTTCCTAAAATTGGTCAAAATTATAGAAATCTCTAGGTCATTTGAATATACAGTTGTAATTTTTATATTAACGTCCAAGAATATAGTTTTGAGTTAAAGGTAAAACAAGAGTACATTGATTTGACAAGATAATGATCTATCAGGTAACCTAAAATAAAATAGTAACATTATTTGGTAGGTCATTAAGTTACTACTAATAATGCAGGTAGACACACATCAATATATCACTATTCTTTAGAAATAAACATACTAACAATTGTAATCCTTGTTTTTGTAATGATGATCAGGTATAAATTAGATGGAGAGTCTCTTAGGTGATGATCTCAATTGTATCTTGTTATCCATTTAGCCTCGTATGTTAGCCTCCAGTGATGTCGTAGATAATATTATATTACACTATCACGTGTAATATTATCGTTTATATTCCTTATAAAACATAGATTAATTAATCAAACTCTAACGTTAAAAAAAAATAATCAAGAAATGATAAGTATTGGTTGCCAGGAAACATGATGTATCTAAATATATTATAATAGTAGTTTCTTAGGTATATATTACTGTTGTGTTTTATTTTTTCTAGTTAAAATATTTATTTTTCATATGTATGGTAAACGAATTAAATAAAACAATTTTGAGAGTAGCAGAATATTTTCATATTTTATTCATCGCTCATTAAAACTTCATGTTGTGTGTTCCTTCACCAGCCAGTAGAACAGTCTCTAAGAGTTTTACAATGTAAGCTCCATGCTTTTTTTAAAAATTTAAAAATTGTAAATATCAAATTAGCCATTAAAAAAATCTAAATAAATTGTTCTGATTCGATTATTTTTTTAAAGCTATTGACAATTTATATCTAAAAAGAAGACCATGTGATATAGACTGGAGGATGGGTTCTTCAAGGTCCTTCAAGCTTTATTTGTAGGTATTGTTTGATATTTCCTTTAGAACAAAATGTATTATAGTGGAACAACAGCTATGCAGTTATCTAGAATAATTAATTAATAATTACCGTAAAAATAGTAAGTGTACTTGCTAATAGATTTGAACAATACTATTAGTTGTTGTTGATCACGTTTCACCCCTAGGTTACAGGGGGGTGGAGCGGTCATTATTTTCTCTCTTCGGTATCACGAATATTTCAGAAACTGCGAGATATGTATAACTTTTAAATTATTCTTATATACATAAAGAGATAACATTGTAATGGTACTTTTTCGACCCAGAGATTACGATGAATACTCTCGTTTTATATGCTTTAAACAAAAAAGATTATTTTTCAATTATATTTTCTGTCTTGTTTATATCTTGGCCTAGAACCGAAACCATTTTGCCAATTTTTGAAATCAGGTAACCAAGGTAGATAAGAGCTTATCTATAGATTCATCCACCCAATTCTAAAGTTAAGGGTAATTTACGAGATATATTTTTTTAAATTGGCTATAAAGATTTTGATTGGAATTTGAATGCAGACACTTTTTAATATTATAAAAAATTACGCAACTAATTTTCCCCATATAATTACTTGGTGGGTTGCTTAAATAGGCGGATATCAACATTGTTGGTAATATCTACACGACTTATTATTATTATTATTATTATTATTATTATTATTATACCTGCGTCTTAATAACAGTTTAGGTTATACTTACTCGTAACTATATTAAATACGAAATTATTTATCATTGAATGACTATCATACTATTAAAATATGTTTTTATAAATTAAATTTATTTTTTATAAACCTACAATTTACTTAGATATATGAGAAAATATTGTTTTAAACATAGGTCTGGGGGATGAAAAAATTATTCCTGTGTTAGAATGTGCTGCCTTTTAACTAATATGTTTTTGCAAAAATGTATTATATTTCGTTTCACTAATCTTAAAAGTTGTTATTAAATGTTTCCATTTTATGTTAGAGCAAGAAAGTCAGTCGGGGGCACTTTACATTTAATTCATTTTTTGCTTCTATAACTTATAACATATGGCCTTTTAAAAAATATGATTATGTATATTTTTTCTGTGATATTTATTATTCATTTTATCCTAAATATAACATTGTAGATTTTATACTATATCTGAACATTTAGGAGTAAATATAGGCTACACACAGAATTCAATATGAGATTGTAAAGAGACATGTTTTTTTTTTTAAAAAAAGCTTGAGTAATTTAAGAAAAATGTATATTCATAAACAGAAACTAGTACAAGCTATATTTTAGAAGTTTTTTTAAAATACATCCAAATAGAATTTTAATATAAAAGTTCTACAAATTTAAGATATTATAAACAAAATGCTAGAGTAAATAAACACTCAACTATATTATATGTCTAGTCAAGAGGCTGAGGCCAGTGGGTTGATTTAGGAGGCAGCACGACAATGGTTAGTAACGTGATTTTCTGGGGCCATAGCGATTACATCTAGATTGCTATTGTGATTGTAGTGATCAACCAATATAATAAAACAGATGATTCCTGAGTGTGTTTGGCATGTTCAACAAAATGAGCTAACCATTCAATAAAAATATTAATTTTTTACCCATCCAGATGGATGCAATCGATCTTGGAGAACAGCATCCCATCAGTTGATCGTGAGTGATGGTTCAGTGTAAGATTATCATTGGAGGAACGAGGTATCCACTGACACTCATCGCTGCAATGATAGCTATTGTATCTCCTCATTGCAGTCATTTAGCTCTTATCCCGCATGACTCAGCAGCTTCTTTTACATTATAGAATCTCTCTAAGATACAAAGAAATTGTTTAAGCATACACACACACAAATTAATAGGGATATCGTTGTATAAACCCAACGGGTAATAAGACGTGGTGCTAATTTTTTTAGCAATATGAGAACAATTATGAGAACAATTATTGTAGTCCTTTACAGGAAGGTGCTGGTAAAAACAATTTGTAAGTATGTTCTCAGAAATTTAATCAAACACTTACATAGTTATACACGTATTATTTTAAATTTCAACCTTTTGAAAATTTTGAATTTTAAAGAGGAATTATTAATAAGCTATAATTTTAAATAAGATTCTCCACTTGTAAATTTATTAAAAAAAATTTAATATCGGAAACCATCTCCCAAAACTACTAAAGAGTCTTCCTGTACAAGATGTAGTTACTTCCGCGTCAAAATATTCTGTACAGGGGGAAATAATCATTTTTCCAACCCACCATTCTAAATATGTTCTTTCGGTATTAATTTTACATAATTTATAATTTTGTAAAAGTCCGAAACATCGCCAAGAGATTTAATATTGCTACAAAAATAATAAGGGTTTAGTGAACTTTATAATTAATTTAGATGGTTCCGAAAATAGCTCAAATTTATAGAAATTTCTAGTTCATTTGTGTATTCAAAATTAATGTTCATATGTTCGTCTAAGGAGATATTTTTAAACTTATAATTGTTGCCTAAATTGTCAGATTTTTTGGAAGAGGGTAAATCACTCAATCCGTTTAGCCACCACCTAATATACTTAGTTTTGGAAATTGGATTAATGTTAATGTGAATTTTGGTGGTCATTTTTTTTCTTCTTGATCTTATTTCATTGTTAGGTAAAATGTTCGTAATTTAAAATTGTGGTTTTTCTAAAAAATGTGAAGGTTCATTAACTTAAAATTCAGATCGAGAACGAATTTCAAAATGTCCTCAAACTTCATTATAATATCTGGATCTTCTTGTAATTGTTTTTATTATTTTCTCTTGATTTGAACTGCCTGAACTACCAATTCTTCCAGCGAATTGTTTTTCATGACCATTTTCTACCTTGCATCACACAACATCTTAGCTTATCTTAGAATCCATCTCGTTTTAATAAACACTATATAACCAGACAGGGATTAAAACCAGAGTACTTTTGTTTGGCAAGATAAAGCTCTATCAGGTAACTTAAAATAAAGGTGTATCAATTATTTGGTTGGTTATCAAGTTAATTCTAAATATGACTGATAGATCACATATAAATCTATCACTATACCTATGAAACAAACACTCTAAATTTGTAATTCTAGTAGTTGATGATCAAGTATTAGCAATTTAGAAGTTCAATAAATTACTGTTGCAGTTACCCTTACTCAACTTTATTATAAGGTATCAATATAATAAATAGACGCCAATGTGTGAGATTTCTACACAAAATACATGTTTTTGTCATGGAATACCTTGAATAGATGGCAGAGTATCTTGGGTGATGATATCCCTTAGTATCATCTTATCCTTTTAGCCTCGTAATGTCGTGGATAACATTATATTACACTATCTCCTGGAATTATGTCGTTTATATTCCTTATAAACATTAGCTTCATTAAACAAACTCTTTCATTTTTTTAAATCAATAAATGAATATTATTTGTTGCCAGGAAACATGATATATTTCAATTTATTATAGTGGTTTCCTAGATATATATTGTTGTTTTATTTTAGCTATATAAAATATTTAGTTATCAAACGTACGGTAAATAATTAAACGAAACTATGTTTGTGAGTAGAAGAATATTTTAATACTATATGCATCGCTATTTAAAACTTATAGTTGTGTTCCCCTTCGCCAGCCAGACTCCAAACATTTACACTATAATAATAATAATAATAATAATAATAATAATAATTAATAATATTTACCACCGCGTCTTAATACCCGTTCGGATTATACGCTTTAAGTACTAACCACGCTAATGCATTAGGAATTGGGAAGGTTGAATTAGAGGAACTGAAACCGCATTTGCGTGGAGGGATAGTGGAAAACTATCTTATGAAAAATCACCCCCAGTTCACCCGACCGAGATTAGAACCTCGATCTCCCCGTCCTCAGCAGTCGAGCTCAGCACGACAAGCGCGTTAGCCAACTACGCCATCGAGGCGGGTATTTAAAGTATAAGTTCCCTTCTTCTTTTTAAAAAATCTAAAAATTTTAAATATCAAATTAGCCCTTTTAACGCAAAATCTAAATAAATTGTTTTTCGATTCAAATCGTTATTTTTTTTAAAAAGCTCTGGACAATTTAAAGCCATAATGAAGACGGTATCTTAAATATACCTTATGATGGGTTCTTCAAGTATTATTTGTTTGTATTGTTTGATATAAATCATTTAGAACAACATTTATTATTGGGGAACAACAGCTATGCAGTAATCTTGAATAACTAAAGTTCTAATTAACATAAAAGTAATATGTATAATTGCTAATAGATTTGACTAATACTATTGATTGTTGTTGAACACATTTCACCTTATAGGTCACAGAGGGAAGAAGTGGTTATTATTTTCTGTCTTCAGAGTCACGAATATTTCAGAAACTGCGAGATCTATATAAACTTTAAATTATTCTCATAAACATAAAGAGATATCATTATAATGGTAATTTTTGACCTTAAGATTACTATTAATATTAATGAAAGTCAGTTAAAGAAGTTTCATTATCATTTTAGTCAAGATATCGTTTATTTTATTAATTACAATTCAAAGAAACCATTACAGAAATTAATCCACGGATACCCTGGATATTGTCCACGGATACCTTGGGATCCACGAAGCACAGTTCGTGCGCTTAGTGTGTTGATTTTTTTTTTTAGAAGATATTTTATGGTTGAATTGTGTTGACCATTTGATTCATATTAATGAAAAAGAACTACTGTCCATATTTAAGTATGAAAATACTAAGTAAATGGCCACACAAAGAACACATATTGAAGTTGATAGTTTAGATATTATAGCAAACAATATATCATTTGATAGGGTTAGTGAGTTCAAATATTTAGAAATAATTCTAACTAGCAATAACAATATTAGTTTGGAAATTAGGAAAAGAATACAGTCGAGAAATGCTTGTTTTTACTCAGTCAGTAAATTGTTGGCTTCTTGCCTGCTGTCGAGAAAAGTAAAACTCAGAATATACAAAACCACATTTTTGCCGTTTTTTTTCTAAGAGTGTGAAAAGTTATTTATTAACTTTAATGACAAATATAAATTTAGGGTGTACGAAAACACAGTGCTTAGGAAGATATTTGTTCAATAAATGTATGAATAAATTGGGGTGTGGAGGAGGATACATAATAATGAGCTGCATATCTTGCACTCATCACAAGACATTGATAGGGTAGTAAACTCTCTCAGGTTACGGTGGGCAGGTTATGCAGCGTGAATGGGATTATCTAGAACTGCTTCAAGGTATTGAATGGTAGACCCGATGGGAAAAGACCACTTGGAAGACCTAGACCTACATGGGATAGAATATGTATAGACTTGAGAAAGAAAGGATGTAATGAGATATATTGGATAGAAATACCTCAATATAGGGATAGGTGGCGTACTTTTGTGAGTGCGGCAATGAACTTTAGAGCTTTTAATGCCATAGAGTAGCTAAGTAAATTAAGTCTATGTTAAAATATAGTCCATGCTTTTATAAATATCTTGATATCATCTACTATCACTTGTGATATCTATAAATAGATTAGAAAATAACTATGTTTATTTTACAAAAATACCTGAAGCAACTTTAGCAACTGTATGATGTGCATGGTAGCCTTCCGACCAAACCACTTAAGCCACACCAGTAAATGTATTGTATTCTTTTAACAAGTATATAATTTTAATAAAGAATGGTGATTATTTGATCTCAAAACACAATAGTTCAAGAGTTGTGTATAAGTAAACATATTTTCTCCCGTTTTCTCCCTTGCTCATTCATTATGCTTAGGTAATGTAATGAGTGTTAGCTGATGAACTATCGTTCAGCAAGATATAAATATAATTTGATCACAATAAATATTTGCAATCTGTGAAAGATCACTACTTTTTGAATTGATGAGTAGTTCAAAAGTGACCAACTTACATTATTTTGAATCATTATTTTGGTAAGTAGGCCTAGTGTTCTTTGTATGCCAACGGTGTTTTATTTTATCTCATTTTGTAGTAGATAACATCTCTATTCATAATAAATTTATATTTTCAATTTAGATATAAAAAAATTGTTACGAGTGACCAGTAACAAATATTATTACATTTCTGGTTTTAACTGTACTGAATGTAGAAGAGAGGGTTGAGTGGCCTTGCTAAGTACAAGCTTTTTCTTAATAAAGAATATAATTATAAAGATTGGCCCATTTAATTTGGCGTGGAAATGCAGAGCCATAGGAATAAACGGTTATCTTTAAGACTGTTTATTGTTTTGCAAATTCCTTTTCGTAAACGGTCTATTCAAGATTATAAGCATGTTAATAATTAATATTTATGTTGTACTTTTTTACATACATCCGCACTATAATTTTAACAGTGATCAAATATCAATAATTTTGTAATTTTGTGCTTGTTGGCACAGAAGGATAATTTGGTCGTATGAGAAGACATGCCGCACCGCTCACCCTCCCCCTTCCTCCCACCTTCCCAAAAAATAGGTTTTTGTCTTCATTCGACAGGGCAGAGCCTTAAGTTTTCTACTATTTGGATATTAATTAAAGTTATAAAAATTGTCAGCGAGTTAAAGACAGTCTTTTCAAAGGAGTGAGAGACATTTACTGCCCCATACGTCTTACTCAATCACTACTTCTGTAAGAAAGTTATTTCCTCACGAGTTTTAAGTGATTCCCTTTTAAGTTGGACATCAAAGATTTTAAACATTAAAGACGCGACGCAGCATATGAGCTTTATTTAATTTGATTGAAAATTAATATCGAGTTGCGTTTAAAATCTGAGTTTAAAATTCGGAGTTAGATGAGGGAAAGAATTTCCTTATATACTCTCTTATTTGAATGCTTAGCAAAAGGCACCAATATTATTTGTGCAAGATTCAAGAATTTTATTTATAACAAGATTATTGAAATTTTATTTTATTGAAACGCGTGGCAGGGTACTATGTCAACTAGGTTAGATTTGAAATAAGTAAAAGAATAAAGTCGGGAAATGCCTGTTTTTACTCGGTAATTAAGTTGTTGACATTTCTCCTGATTTCAGGGAATTTAAAACTCAAAATATAAAAAACAATTTTACCGGTTATTCTCTTTGGGCGTGAAACGTGCTTTCTTACCTTACATGACAAGAACAAATTTAGGATGTTCAAAAAATGTGCTTAGGAAGATATTTGGTCCAAAAATGGATGAGGTTACTGGTGATTGGAAGGTTGTTATAATATAATGATAAATACATACCAAGTAGGCATAAAAAGAAATTGTTGGGATAGTCAAGTCTCTTAGATTATGGTTTACAGGACATGCAGCGTGAATGTGAGAATCTAGAACTGTGTTCAGGATATAGACTGGCAAATCCAATGGGAAGAGGCCATTTGGGATACCAAGACATAGATGGGAGGGTAAAATATAGTAATAGGTTGCATACTTTTGTAGGTGCGGCAATGAACTTTCAGGTTCCTGACGCCTTGAAATAAGTAAGGTATCAGAAGACTACAATCAGTTGTAGCGCTATAGGGTAGCCAAATTATGGGGAGACCATAAACTCTTAAGTAAAATAGGCCAACCTCATCATAAATATTATGTAATTGATTCAAAAGATTTCAATTATAGTCTACATAAGTGGCTCTCAAACATCTATGCTTCACGAAACTGCTAGAAATATTTATTTAACTGGCATACCTCTTGTTTCATAAAGGGTATATAATAATATATATTTATATGTGTACATTTACAGTTTAATTTACACATCTACACATATTAATAAACACAAAAAATTACATGATTGATTGAACAAATCTCCCAAAATTATCAATAATACTACAAAGTTGCACTTCACCACTTAGTTACTAGCAGTGTTACTAACTGTACAATCTGGATACTACTTGTACAATAATTACACCGCTTCATTGGTAGAATAGAAAGATCGACAATACTTGGGACCTGGGCTCTGTTTCATAATTTTAAAATATTGACAATCGTCAGTTAAGTCACCGGCATTGTCACAAGAAGTGACGATTTACTGTGTTTCTTGAATTATTTCACTAGTCAATTGTCAAACCAAGGCTGGTCAAGTAGACAGGTATTCAGGTAATCAATTTTTTTATCACCACATCTTACATATTCAGTTTACACGTAGGCCTGTACATTGTGATCAGTCAAGTCATTAAAGTAAAAAAAAAATTGAAGTTAGAGATAAATAATGAGCTAGCCAAGTTTTAGTATGTATTTTCATTCAATATTTATAATATTTAAAAAGTCCACATAATTTCATTGTACGGAAGATATTTACAGTTAATAATAAATTCCAAGAATGAGTTTAAGACAATATCTGTTTATCTATTAGTAAAATGACTATAAGGTTTCTATACAAATATGTAGATTAGAAAATGTCCTACAAAAAAAATTATATATATCTTTATCACATATTCAACACTTTTGTAAAATTTCCAATAATTAACTTAAACTCAAGTCGTTATCCTACTTGTTAGAATAATCTTATAGTCCTATAATAACGTTTATAAAAGGTGACCTGGCAGTCTAGGGGTAAGGTGTCAGACTTCTATGCTGGCGGCCGGGGTTCAATCCTCGGTCCCGGCACAGATTTATCTGATTGCCAAACCCTTCCTTCACCTCTGACAACACGTGTATTAATCACAACTTTGAATGTGGAATGCCAGGCCTCCACCGTGGTTCGGATTTCCACGTTAAACTGTAGGTCCTCCATTTCATCTCACAATCACCCTAACTTTACACGTTAGCGTAAGTGCGTATAACCCGAACGGGTAGTAAGACGTGGTTCAAATATAATAATAATAATAATAATAATAATAATAATAATAACAAAAATAATAATAATGTTTATAACGTGGGAAACCATATTGTAAAAACTCGACTTAGTGCAACCGACCGTGATCTGAGGCTGATCTCCCCGTTCTTGACAGTCTAGTCCATCAGGGGAGTAGCGTGTAAGACCGTATGACATCAAGGCGGGTTAATTATGTTACTGCTGGATGTTTCTTACTAGCCGAACTTAAAACGTGTAATCAACCAATACTTTTTGAAGGTACCACTATTATGTTATGTGTCCATTATTTACCCCCACTCTGTTTCGCATGGCTGCAAAATTCTAATAACTGGCGACACTTTTCTGGAAAACTACAACAAATATTGATTCGTTTACTAACCCTCTCCACCCTCCCAACACCCACGTAAGCTTATATTCTATTTCATAATGAATGAAATTATAGTTATGGTTCAAAATTATGTAGCAATGTAAAATATTGTATTGGTACAAGGCAAAAATTATAACTTCATTTGTGTGCACATATTTTAATTTACTGACGCAGAAATAATTATGCACTACCTATTTGATTCCAAATAAATTCTAATTCTAATACAACAGCATAATATTCCAAAGGTAAGTTATATATGATTATTTATGAGAATCTGTGTATTAGATATGACCATTAAATTAGAACAATAAAGTAAGTACTGTTCTTAACCCTACAACTTGAGTGTTCAGAGATCCTACCACTATTAATAATTTGTGGTTAGTTAGGTGAAATGAATTAAAATGTGTTTTTCCTCTTACGAACTTATTTAAATACCGAACAAAATGATTTAGTAAAACAGAGAATGAAGGTGTAATGGTAGATCTGATTTAGGTGCTAGTAAATAGAAAGTTCTTACGTGTATAAGTCTTCCTTCTTTCTTTTTCTTAATAAAAAGACTCCACAAATCTGCTGTAATCACATCTAAGTATTTAAAGATGAATATCTATCACTTTTGGTAGTTATTGTAGGTTAAATTTATATTCGCTCTGATGATAAGTAGTCAAACTTTAAAACAAAATGTCTCCTAGTAGAAACTACGAAGAAAAATAAGATGAAATTGAACCAATATATCGCACCAAACTAGTTTTACTATTCTTAAAACCAAAGCGTCCATTAAATGTTGGTTTCTTCCTAAAAAAAACTGTTGCCATGTTAACAAAACAATTAAAATAATCAAACTAAATCAATGTAGCAGCGTATAGAGGATTGAATATTAGTATTTAAACTTCAGTGGTGTTGTTCATAGAGAATAAAAAAAAGTTAGTTGAAAGATATTAAAAAAGTTGACACAGAAATATGGTGAATATTATCGACAATTTATAACTAAAAATATGATGAAGTACTCCGTGACTGCCTACAGTATGAATTGGCTCCATGTCTTTTGTATCATGTTGTATTGCATCAAGATACTAATTTAGATCATATGTTTGTGCCATATATTAAATATGTGCAGTTTAATTTGTGTTCAATTGTTGTATTTAATGGATATAATGAAAAAAGGAAAATAAAAACGCTTCGAAACAACTACATCGATCCTCCAAACTTCGTGTATTAACTGAGGCTCTCTTCAATGAAACTATAAATGTTACGATGAATCAAGTAAAATTCCTTTCAACACACACAACATAATCTGACTAGTCTCGATGTTGTCAGAAAAGTTGGAAGATAGTAATTTAATTGTTAAACAAGTTCAAGACGACGCTGACGTTTTGATTACTGAAACAGGATTCGAGCAGTCGTGTAGAAGAAATATAACAGTTGTTTTTGTTGGAGAGTATGTAGTCTTTTAGTGCGTCTTATAGCTCGCACGCCTAAATTGAAAGAAGTTTTCTTTCTGAAACAGGTAAAAGGAAAGTCAAGAGGAAAATATATTCTTCATGAAGTTTTGGGCAATATGAAAGAAGTAAAGATCATATTTTATTCTTACACGCAATCACTGGTTGTGAAATCGCATCTGCCGTTTTTAACGAGGATAAAGCAAAATCTTGGAATATATTAAAAAAGCATGAGTATTTACAAGTTTTGGCGGAAGTTTTTAAGCAAGAAGTTTGTTATAAGGAATTAATATTTTCTAATGTACTAAGCTTACTTTTAGCGTTATACGATCCTCCAATTAAGGAAGTTTCTATTGATACTCATCGACACATGTTCTTTGCTAAGTCATTTAAAATTAACAAACCTGTAAAGCGAGCTTTACTTCCACCAACAGCTAGTTCAGTTCAGCAACATCTATATCGGGCTTATTATCAAGTGAAAACATTGTGTTAGCCAATAAGATAAATCCTGAAGGCTGGCTATGGCTAATGAAAAGTTATTTTTTGGAGCCAAAAATAAAATCCTAATCTCCTGTTCCGTATTCCCTTTTGAATATGATTGTATGCAACCTTTCAAAAGTATGTGGACCAATGTGAGGCTGTAGAAAAAAAGGTATATATTATTCAGCAATTTATGGTAATTGTCGTAGTCAATCCTGCATTAATTCTACACTAGATGAAAAATCTTTACATGGACCGGAAGAAGAAATAAATGTAGAGTAATTAAATCAAGACGATGACATCCCATGAATTTCTTACCAAAAGATATGTATTCTCAATCTCATGAGCGAGTTGAAACAGATGTACAGGACTAAGAAGAACGACAAAAACAAAAAAAGAAGTAAACCAGGAGGAAGAAGAAGGAGCATAATTCATAGAATGTGATGAAATCTTGGATTAATCCTAAAGGAGAAAATAATGCTAATCTTACTCTACCTCTAAGGTGGTGTGGAAAAGAGTACCAGTTGTAAAGTATTAATATAGGTGTACAGGTTTTATAAACCGTAATACGTAGAAATATTTGTATATACGAGAGAGACGTATCGTAACATTTTTATAAGAATTTTTCTAATCCACATATTTTAATAGACCCCCTTTAAGTCATAGATAGATAGGATGATAATGATTTAAAACTTATTTTTAAACTTATTATGGGCTTTAGAATTTTTCCGTACAATTAATTGACGGGTACTTTTGGTACATTATTTATGACTAATAAATGAAAACACATACCAAAATTCAGCTAGCTCGGCAATAATCCGTAAGGGAACCAATAAAGTCGCTGGACTATAATGACTCCAATGGAGGAAGTATTTTAGACGTAGTGTATCCTCATTCGGGTTGAACAAGAGTGGAAAACCAATTAGGAATAACCACCCTCTGTAGAACCTATTGAAAATATCCATATCTTTGTCAGGCTAGTCTAATAAAAGAATGACGCCTTAGACCATTTGGCTACTGAAGTGGGTTTTTCAAGCAATGTATAAATCAAGTCAAGTGGGACTGATATAAGAAATATTAAAAAATAAGTGTTTATTGCTTGGTGCATTTAGCTCTTATCTCACAACATATTTAAAAAGTGTAAAGTGTCAAAAAGTCAGAGGATTATTTTCAAGTAATTAACTATGGTAATACATTAAAAATGCTTTGTCGTACAATTGGTGCAAAATAATCACTTGTGAGAAACTAGCTTTATACTTTTAATATTAACAAATTAATGTTAAGACACTTTATCATCTCATCCAGTAGAAAAAGCCATAACTTTTTTCAATTTTAGTTATAAATTACAATATTATTGAACATTATCTCTGGAAATAAATAGTTTTTGTTATGTACAAAATTGATACGGAAAAATGAGTATGATTTATTTTTATTACAGGAAAATCACAATATATAACATTAAATCTCAAAACTTTAAATGTAAATACAATCTACCACTTTCAACAGTAAACATCTCAATCTAGTTTACAAAATTCTCCAAGCAACATAAAACAATGTTTTCTAATGCCATCTTTAGTTCTGTCGCTAACATACTCCCAGCGTTGAGGATGGATAGTCTCAACTCTAAGTCCTTAGTATTCCACATTTATCATCAGGAACCTCTAGTAGGTAGATCATTGCATAGGTCTCAGAATTACACCTTTAGTAATCACGATTCTTGCGAGCCTTGTTATTCTATCAGATCTAGGAAACAACTACACAATTTTTCCCAGGGGCCATTCCATCCTTTTGGAACCGTCTGATCCAACTAAGACTATATCACCAATCTTGAACAAAGTAGTGACTTGTTTTGTTTACTACATGCCAAAAGTCCCAGATACTATTGCTGAAATCTCTTCTTCAATTCATTTCTTAGATTTAGCAGATGACGGTTTCGTCTGTTCATACTTTTAATATCCAAAGCATCATATTATGGAACTCCCATTTCCTTTATTTCTTCTAGATAACAAGCCGTGGTGAAGGACTTAAATCGCCACAATCTTCTGTCAGGTATATCAGTGGTCCATATATAATGGCAAGCTTAATAACTACAGTGAAGAAGTAAAGCATTTCTTGAAAGTTAGGAAAGCTTTGCCTAAAACTCTCTTCAAAAGTTGTTTTATTACTCTTATTAACCTTTCCTAGAAGCTCCCACTACCATGGACACTAAGTTGGTTAAATTTCCAAGTGATTACGTTCAAACCGAGCTATGTTAGAAGTCTTTTCCCAATCAAGTGTTTGAAAAGCGTTATTGGCCTCGTGAAGTTGGTGTCATTGTCATATTTCATACCACGGAATGCTTTGTTGACTATAGTAAGAGAATTCACTGGAGTTTTCTTCATTTCTTCAGATATGTCTTTTTCGTCTAACAAAGGTTCTGCTAGAGGCCAACAGTTTGGTTATTCGTGTAACCAGGCAGGGCCCTCCCACCATCGACAATCCACCAGCTGAGAAACAGAACATCCAGGTGATTGCAAATCAGTTGGGTTCATTGAACGACTGGGATCGGTCAAGTTCCTGATCTCATACACCCGATTTCTTACAAAAACAGACCAATTATCATTCCTACAAATCCAAGCCAGCACTGTAGAAGAATCTGACAATTAAAAAACATCAAGAACCTTCAAACAAGTAGATTCCAGGACACCTTTTAGCAACCTCTCACCAATTGTAGCTGATAACAATTCTAATCTATGGATGGTTATTTCTCTGAGGGGGCCTACACGCAAACTGGCTTCACATAACTGCACACTTATGTGATGATCTCTGGATTTACATCAAATGAAAACAACTGCCATATAAGCATGTAAACTGGAGTCACAGAATCGAAAATTCTTTTCGCAAGAGACAAAATTATCCTTTTTGTAGCTTCTCAACATTACACCTATTCAACCAGTCCACATTCAGAAGCAACGTATCATATAGCCGATCCCACAACAATCCTAAGACTGAAGAGAGAGGTGTTGATTTTAACTCATCTTGCATGTCTGAAGATATCATAGATATTCTCAGCATCATTCCACCACATAAAACAGAGATATTTCCAATCTTCTTCATGGATAATTATCTGAAGAAAAGATTTTCATATATCTGTAGTTTACAAACATCTCCAAGCAACGTAAAACAATGTTTTCCAATGCCAAATTGAGTTCTATCTTTAACAGTTTAATTTATTTGATGTAATTAGCTTTCACTTTCCGAACCGACTGATTATATTTTTATGAGTAAAAGCGAAATATTTTACCAATTTTACCAAGAAGGTATATTAATACCTTCAGGGTTCTTATACATACCACAATAAACATGAAACCGACGGCTTTACATTCCTCCGACGGAAGTTGTGCAAGGGATTTAGTTTAATTTATAGTCTATTGGTTTCGATTTGACATTCATTAAACCTCAATGGTAATAAGAAGCTTCATTGTATACTCAACAATAATTTAAATTCAACAGCGAGTTGATAATTCAGACTAATTGCGGAGTGACCCAGTCCAGATTAAATACAGTCTGTTTATTTGATAAAAATAAAAAATAAGCATAGACGGGATATTTACGAAAACTCATTGGTAAAGTAGAAACATTTTTACTTAATTTAATTTAAGAATTTAAATTGTTTTTTGTTGCTAAATATCACAAATCCTAAAGTAATATCTTGCGGTGTGGCAGAAGGGAGCGCCAGTATTTTTTTACAGTTTTTATAAAATTGAAATTTCTTGATCAAAATAAATAAAATATTCCTCCAGTAGCAACATCGAGTTTAGTTTTCTACATACACCAATATTAACAGATCGTGAATATCTGTCAGGGGTGTCTTGTAATTTTGTCAAAAACATTTAAATAAAGAGAAAAAGTTTTGACAGACACAATTGACAGATATTCAAGATCTCTTGATAATAGTATGTGCAGAAAACTAAACTATATGTTGCTACTGGAGAAATTATTTATTTACTTTATAACTTGGTGGTCTTGGGGTAAGGTGTCAGACTTCTGTGCTGGCGGCCGGGGTTCAATCCTCGGTCCCGGCACAGATTTAATTGATTTCCAAACCCTTCCTACACCTCTGACAAGACATCTTTTGAATGTGTGGAATGCCAGGCCTCCACCGTGGTTCGGATTCCACGTTAAACTGTAGGTCCTTCATTTCATCTCACAATCACCCTACCATTACACATTAGCGTAAGTGCGTATAACCCGAACGGGTAGTAAGACGCGGTGCTAATAATAATAATGAAGTACGGACCAGTAATTTAATTTAATTTTTTAGATTAATATGGAGGTTAATATTTAAACATGCTGAGCTGATTGAGAGAACAATAACCACTTTGGTAATAATTACTGCGTTGGTTGAGTAAGTCATGTAGGGACGACAATTTTGCGGGAGGTACATCAATATCGTAATAATAATACATATATAAATAACATTATTAATACTCATACACATAGGGCTCACGGTTTGGGGTATCCCCTGGCTGGGGTGGAGTCACCTTATGAGTTAGCTGAATTAACAGTCCTTTAACTCCCATTGGTAGAGTGTGTTCTTATGAGATGCAAGTAGCATGCCAGTAATTATGCCCTGAAACAAATAAAGCAATTCTTATATCAATAATACTGACATAAGATATTTACGGTAAGTTTAGAAATTTTAGTAATAGTGGCTTTCAATAACCTCTACTAACCATAATACTACATTAAATCAAATTTAAATTTGTTAAAAAAACACACCTGAACATGGGAATTGAGCTCGAGACATTTGGCTTTGGGAACCTAGGCTCTTCCGCCGAGCTATCTAGGATTTATCCGATGTTTCGGCTCGTTATTCACTTATAGTTGAAGGTTGAGTCTGTGATGGACGTGTGGAACAGTCAGATACATATGACCGACCAATAATATGCAAATGATCATACCAGAGTCATCTGACTCTTGGAGAGCAGTTATGCAGCTAAGTATGCAATACAAGATTTTAATTTTAACGTTAAATGCTAATGAATACCAACGCACATCACAAACTCAGTGTTAAATTACCAGTCAAATAAGAACTCTGAACACAATACCAATCTTGGATAGCGAAATGGTATAGCATTAGCGCACTAAGATAAAAGTCCAAGCCTCGATTATTGTGCATGTGCTATTTTTCATCTAATTTAAATTAATTGAACAATGACCCCTTCAATACGGACAGTGACTTAATTATAATGATTTTCACCTTCTCTGTAGATATTAATATACAGGTTATCTCAAATGTATTGAACCAAATAGCATGTAACTAGGTACATTTAAAGTAAGCAAATGTCTTACCTTGTAGTTTCACAACCTCAAAATTTTTGTAGCCGATAATGTTGTTCCCGGCAGCTCTAGACAGTTCCTTAAACAACCTGGAATTTGTCAATCCCAGGAGTAAGAAAATAAATATTTAGTTCAGGCTCATATTGACAATATTACGTTTTTAATCAGATAATCTTAGTACAAGGTAATCAACTAAATTCACTAATGAAGTTATGGTTTATTTAAGTCATTTCCGGGAAACGAACGTGCTTTATTGGGTCAATTATAAAAATAATTTTATTGTTGATGTTATTAAATCATATATTAGATTTATTTTAACTCTAAATAAAACACGTAATATAACATTGTTAGAATATTAATTTATAGTCCTGCAAGCACGTAACTCTAAATAGATCAAATATAATATTTTGACAGTATATCAAAATTTGTATGGATTTATTAAAATTGTAATATTAAAACTAACATTAATTTTTGTCTCGATGTCTTGGTCTCAGCATTGTAATCGTCTAGTTATCTTTTGTTCAATCTAAACCCTAAATATAGATTATATTATTATCGTAGCACATATCGATGGTCACGCAGAAAAGACAATAATATCCTTTAACTTGGTTTGCCGATGATGGGCCGTTTCGAGCTAGAAATCCGGACTGGTATATTGAGAGTGTTTTTACATAAACTGTCTTCTAATTATCGCCATCCTTACAATAGCGTTCATTATACAAAAGTCGTGGTATGAATTGCGAAACTAACAAAGATTGAAGCAGCACTCATAGCACAATAAAACCAATCACTTATCCAGTAATGTTATTTCAAGTGTACAAGACTCAACATTACTAACATCTTACTTTAGATCAGAGGTCAGCAACCAGTGTACGTAGTTCCACAAAATTATAATAACTGTTTGGATTAATAACGAACTTGATATCCGAGTCAAATGGCTTAGTTCACTTTCTATCAATCATATTTTTATTGTTATTGTTTAATTATTCATTCTAAAATATTATTTTTAAGGGCTGTACTATATAATTGATTATTAAAGTGATGGGTTGTTGTTGAAACTTTAGTTCTACCATTCATGAAAATTAAATTTGTTCTTTAACAATCTCTGAGGTGGTTTTTAGGAACATTATTTTGTCTATTTTAATTGATTGATTTCTTGTTTATACAATTTATTTTTGAATATATTAATTCCTTGGAATATTTTTATTTTATTTTGTGTAATTTAATTTAGAAGTATACCAATCAATTTAATTGTTGTTTATTAAAGTCTTTACATATATTATACAGTTCATATTTCTCCTTACTACAAGTAAAATGAATATAACTAAAATCAGGTGGGTGTATCCTAAGACACTGCTATGTCTCTGGTGAGTAAAAAATAAGACACTGATATGCCTCTAATGAGTATAGCCTAATGCGCTGCTATAGCTGCGTAGTGAATAGCTTAAGACACTCTTATGTCTTAGGTAGGTACATATTATATTGTTGCATAATTGACGAAGTTTCATGAATCATTAAATACGATGTATCACGGTGTACACCGTGGGGAAGATATACCGTGTTTGACAATATATTGTGACGAACGATATACCATAGAGGATGATCGTGTTTGACGATATACCGAGGAGAACGGTATTCTTGAGGGACAATATACCGTGGGGAACGGTATCCTTTGAAGGACAATATATCGTGGGGGACGAAGTTAGATCGCTAATGACGTCTCAGCTTCATTCTTCATCGCCCAGATTTTTCTTCTTTCCTTCAGGTCATAAAATATTTGAATCCTTTTTCCTAATCTTCGCTTTCCTTCAACCTTGCCCTTTATAACGTCATGTAGAAGACAGCTAAGGATATATACTATGTACAATATAAATACAGTATGGTTTTAAAATAAATATTTTTCCAAATAACGGGCAATCTTAAATAAAATATATGTTTTTAATCCTTGAGGATGCCCGCTATTAAGAAATGAGTGTCTTCCTCTTGGTGTCAGTTATTCTCTCAAGAAATTAACACTACACCGAACACCGACTACACCAGCCATTTTGTTTCAAGAGGGCGAGTACAAAACGTCTAATCATGGCCTTTTCCTCAACAGAAGCTTATCGGACTTTCATAAAACTAATCCAGTTCAATTTTGTTGAATTTTACATTCATTCAACGCCATGACACTTCTCCCATTACTGTAATCTAAATCACCTAATAAAACAACTAACTGTGGAATATGTCTCTAGATAGGAAAAGGATTTTGTATTCGGATTTATCCAAAGACATCTTGTCACTAAATATGTAGTATCTAAACATTTTTTAAAAAGGTTTTTGTAGATGTTTTATTAGTACAACGCAAGCTTTAAATTAACAATATATGTAAGTTGTTAACTTTAAAATGAATAGTATTGTTGTTTAAGAGCAACCAGAAATATGCCTAATATAGTTTAATTGATATTTTATATGAAACAAGTTTATACCATTTTCAGTAGACATTTAAAACAAAGTAGTATTGACTTTGAAAGTGAATACCTCACATGGATTGGTAATAGAAAGCTTAAAAGATAACGTTAATGATGATGTCACAGTCTTGGCTTGGAGCGTAGCGATAGAAATTTCAGAAGCACTATTACTACCAAAAAAAATTCACACAGATAAGTCAAAATAATTTTGACCTGACTGGGATTCCAAAAGACAAAAACACCAGAGATGGTTAGTCAACACATTGGGAGGAGTGAGGTATATCTCCTTAGTGGCCATCGCCACAGCATGGAGCCAATGATTTAATACAATTTATTTCAGAGACAAACAATAATAATACATATCTTGTAATAGGTTTAAAAATTCTTAAAAAACTTTATTCATGTAAATTTTTAAATTTCTTTACATATTTAGAAATTGTTTTTGGCTATTTTTAAGGATTTTTTTTAATTAGTACTAGGTTTGAAATATTTTTTTTAAATATTATGTTTTACATTTTTCTTGACTTCATGGGCTAAACAGACTTGCATAAATTTAGCACATTTTTGTGGATTTTACTTTGACTACACAATGAAAACTAAACTAAAATAATTTACAAATGCTGTATTACCTTGATTTACGATAAAAAGATCTCAAAATAATTTTAAAAAAGGTATTTAAAAATGTATTAATTATCTTGAATTTTTGTGGTTAGGGGAGGTATGTTCTTTCATATTTTCTAACGTGGCATGTACATCTTGATAGACTTTGTATTTAATACCCCCCGTGCCCCCCCCCCCACCCAAATCATTTAAGTCAATTCTGGTGAATGGGCGGCCAAAGGAACTGACGGTATCTTCCAATTCACCGATAAATCCAGTATTGGTCCAATATTTCTCGAGATTTATGTGAATAGTGCACTAAACAAACATCGCACTGATACTACATGTGCATTCTTTGTTCTTAAGTACAGTATAGATTAGAGAAATACCACCTATATCAAATTGGGCCACCACTTTGTCCAAATTAATTAAAACTCATACAGTCGTTAGTGATACGTGTGTGCTTATATGTGCCCAAAATTCAACGTTTGTGCTATTAAATTAATCAAATTATTACAATTTCAATGTGGTGGGCCAACATGATTTCAAGCCAGTCTCCCAAATGTTTTCAAACATCCAGAGGTGTATTTGTGCTGGAACGTCGTTCCAGTACTTATTTTTGAGCCAGAACGACGTTCCCATTCTTTTTCTAGTAATTGAATGGTTATTAGTTTCTTACTGATTACAGCAGCCCTTGGATCCTTCAACTATTCATTCCATGTTTTAAAATAAAATTAGTCAGTGTATTGCATTGGAATTTACGACCACATATTCCAGTTCTAGTACATACGTCTGATACAATAGGCATATAGTAGATGGTTACCCTTCTCCATTTTCTAATTGTGTACTCACTTTTGCATTTTGGAGTTGTTTCCATCATATTTGGAATTTGAATAAGTAATAATTATCCTAATATATAGGCCTGGACATGTATTAAATATCGTTCGTGTCACATGGTTCGTTCCAGCCCCTCTTTTTATTTTTATCAATACACCACTGCAATCATCCTAACTTAATTTTGATCACATTATTCGTTAGTTTTCTGTTTGTGTGAATATGTGGCATCCACTGCAATGAGCCTTGTAGGGTGGGGTGCATTTATTGCTCCCGAGTACTAAGGTAAAAATAGTTGTGGGTCAATTGCGGTGAAGCGTAAATGTTAATACTGAAGAAATGGAACACAATCAATTGCAAAACAACAACAACAACAACAACAACAACAACAACAACAACAACATGGGAATCATGTGCGACAGTTATTATAATGGCAACTATAAAAAACTTTGTCAAAATTTAGTCTGAAATGGGATTAATTGAAAATATGCAAACCATAAAAATAATAATGAAATGAAAAAAACTTATTTTATTTAAAGATTTTTCACACAAATTAACTACAAGTACTATTTTAACCATTATAATAATGTTTGTTGTGAAATATGTTTTTTTATTTAAACCAATTTATTTTGTTTCTTCAAAAATACAACTGATCATACTTCTAGCAACTGTTCAACTATCCAAAACCTAATTAGCCTGGACTTTGATGACTGAATCATTATCACATAGAACCTCCTACATAACACAAAACATCTAAAAATCTATCATCTTTATATGTAATTTCCAAATGTATGTGAGTGTCTTTCGTTAACCAACAGAAGACCCTAGATGAGTTAGAAAGAGGAAACTTTGCACATTTATAATATCGAGCACAGGACAGAAACTAGCGTAGCCAGATTTACAGTTTATAATTATTTTTTCATTCTTTATTTCTTTAATATACATAAGATTAATTTAGTTCACTTTTACTTTATCCATTCAAACGTAATAACTAATATAATTTTTATTTCAACAAACAAACCTCAACCTTAAATGTGCTTATCAATTTAAGGCTAGGTCTCGTTATGTTGGTTAATATTATAATCAACCTGCCGTAGACCAGGATATAAACCAGTTTTTAAAGTAAAACACTCAAAAATATGAATGAAAACTTGGACTTAATAAATAAATATGACTAAGTCAAAGACACGCTTTACAAATGGAAACTAAACAAGAATCATTTGTATTCAATGAAAAACTAATCCTAGCACTTTCAGGTTTGAATTCAGATAAACATGAATATAGATTTATAACACGTACATTAAGTTGGTACACCAGATTATCCAATTCATTTAAAATTCATTCATTCTTTCTCAAACTCCGATGAGGTTTTCTCAAATTATTTATCTTTTGTCTAAATAGTTTACCTCTTTTCCTACACGCTAATGCGTGTACACTTGATCTTAAACTCCACAATCATGTGTTGTCAAAACCGTCACATTTAAAGACATCCATTTCAACGTTGACTAACCCAAGAACAGTCTAATATAGATTAAGTGGACTTTGATGTAGTGAACATTTGGCTATATTGAGTCTACTAGATTATTTTTAAGCCACAGACATCTCAAACATTTAGTTTATTATAAACCCCCAACTTTGCCTTTAGAGAACCTAAAAAAATGAAACTGAATAAAGATGTAATTTTAACACCAAAGCTATTTGAAATCAAACATTTTATTTTAACACGATAACTTGAAGAAACAGATTTTCTACCTGAGATGTTTTGGCAGTACATAATGTGACTGTGAGTTAGGGTAAGGGGGTAATGGAGTATAAGTCTTGCAAATTACAAGGTGGAGCGCCTACATTCAATGCACCCCACTCACCAGTCTTACATTTTAATATAACTTTGTCTCTGCAAGTAAAGTAAAGATAGACATACTTCTGTGCTATAGCAAATGACTCTTAAAACCGATTAGCACAGTCAGGAATGTGAATGACAGTCTGTAGTCATTTATATATTGTTTTCATTAATCTCTTGATTCAAGAGAGTGTTTGAAACTCGAAATATACCTTGTTGATTTTTTTTATCCGTGAGGAAAAAGCATAGACTCCTGGCCACCAGCATTTTGTTAACGTTTTGTAATCAACGTTGCTATCTCATAGGGTTGGTAAAATATCGTTAGTCAGTACTATTGATAATATCGAACGTGTCCATCGACAGTGGCGGGATTGCTTAGTTTAATAATAAAATATGGCAGAAATGGAAAAATTAATCATTCGGAATGAAACAACCCAAATAATTGATTTCAATTTGCAATCAGGGGTTAAACAAAAGGGGTGTGCACACCCAATTAACTCTTCAAGATATTTTAATTAGTATTAACAATGAAAATTGAAAATTAAACCAATACGTACTATATTATAATAAATCACTACTAGTTGTCCTGTCATGTAATCTCTCAGTAGCCAGTTGATTTGCGTGTCAATCACTGTCATTAATTGATTTACATTTTAAACACATAATTTAGCCTAATAAACAAAAATTAACCAGAAACATTGTTATCCCTTTTACTGCGGTTCCGCGTGGAGTGGTTTTGTCTCGTCGAAGTCCAGTTTCCGGGCGACGGTGGTTGTCAGGCGTCGGTCTCGTGGGTCCAGTGGATGGGGGTAAGGAAGGGAGATGGGGGAGAAAACATAGGCGGGTTCTGGGGTGGTCAGTGTGTGTAAATGGTAGCCCTCAGGACTAAAAGGGAAATTGGAGTAGGTGGGGGTCGGATGGTCGGTGTGGGGGAAAGTCGAGGGGAGGAATTATCTACTCTCGGAGATCCTGGAGCGGAGGTCTGGTGGCTGCAGTAGTAGATGGGTCCATGGGTGGAGTACTGTTTGATGGTTGCTGTCTTCTTTAGTCCTTATGTCGGTGGGCCTTGCCGGCGCGGTGGGTGTATCCCATCCCGTGGGGTCACCGTCGGAAAGGAGGAACAGGTTGGAAGGTGGGAGGACAGAGTCCCGGCAACACGGAGTCGCGGTGGGAGGCAAAGGACGTCCCGGCAACACGGAGTCGCGGTGGGAGGCAAGGAACGTCCCGGCAACACGAAGTCGCGGTGGGAGGTGCAGGAACAGTCCCGGCAACACGAAGTCGCGGTGGGAGGTAAGGGGTAGTCGGGAAGGGTAGGTGACGATGATAAAAAATGCTCTTTTCAAACGAAACAAGATGGTTTATAATGCTCTTTCACAAAGGTGGTTCTCCAAGGTTGGGTCACCACTGAACTCGAATCCAGATTTCACCGGTTATATACCCTCCGCTGCTGCCTGGCCTGGTCCATCAGAGAAGAGGGAGCTTCCCATTTGTTCGGGAAAACGAAAGTGCTATTGGCCGCCAAGCGAGCCAATAGGAAGAAGGGAGTTGATTATAGAGGTAAGAGCGTCACGGACGGCTCAGACAACATGGACTGTGGTCCGGACCGGCAGTAGGGAGGGAGGGTGAAGCGGCCGGTGCAAGTGCGAAGGAAAGAAGGCTGCCTGAACAGAGAGGCACATCAACATGAATAAACGATGAACTTTTTCTTTCTTCAAATTTACTAATTACTTTATAATATATTCTCAAATTTTAAAGGAGTTTTACTTTAGAGCATTCTGAGGGGTAGCCTCCCCCGACACGGTTCCGTGAGAGCGCCGGCACCCCTCCAAACACCCGAGAACATCCTGAATCCACCCCTGTTTACGATGGCACATTTAAACCATGATGTGGCCTGAGAAAAAAAGAGAAGAGGAAAAACAAAAACATAATAAACGTTCTACTACATTTGATCGAACTGCCGTCTACCTCTTCCTTGCCTAAATATGCCAAACAAACACAAATACCGTGGTAAAAATTAGTAAAAACTGTACAATTGGAACACACTGAAATGATCCCTATTCCTATATACTTTTGATATTTTAAGTACCATAAACCTAAATAAATTGGATTAAATATATTTTTTCTTTTTTTTAACATCACTGGTGTGGATATTTCTTTTGTTAAAATCGTAAATTAATCAAAGCGATCGTAAAATCGTATAAGTTATTTTCTTGTACATCAAATGAGATTGTTTTGGGAATTTTGCAGTTATTTATGCCTACGCCTTTATAGTAGTAATATAAAATAGCAAGGATGGTTATTAATATGGAATGGTTGTTTGTTATTATGGATTTATTTTGGTTGTAAATCTAAACAGATATATACATGTAAAACATTGAACATGGCGGATACACATATCAAACACCCGCCCCAGAGGGGCTCTTAATCGTTGGTCGACATTTATCATTTATAGCAATGAACAATATTACATGTAGAGCCATGATGGCTGATAATAGGATTACAATAGATTTAGAGGTAGGAAAATAATAGAAAAACCTACCGTATCGCCCATTTGTGGTCGACAGGGACCTTAAAACATATCAGGGTGAAAATGTATAGGAATGGAAAAGAAACCAGGGAATAAATAAGGAACCAAATGTATACAATCAAAAAAGAAAAAACGAAATTAGAAGACCCCGATCGTGCGAGTCGCCGGTTTCGGTGGGAGTAAATATAATACACCACCAGGGCTACTACTATGACATTCCCATACGTAGCCCTGGCGTGAAAATAAAATAAACTTACATAGTGGACAATTTCTGGCCATCTGACGTCACTAAAACTAGAAAACGGTATAGATCAAATTATTGGTGCTATCTGAATTACTGGTCCTGCCCGCTACTTGTGGACAGATTGTGAGATGCAAAATTTGTACCGGATTGTTCGAAAAACAATGATGGACAGAATGAGTACATTAAAGGACCAACACAGGACATACCCCGGTTCGACGACTGGTTGGAGAAAATTAAAGGGGGTGTTCTGAGTGAAGGAGACTCCGGGTTCGGTCAGGGGACGATTTGTTTACTCCACAGGGGCTATATAGACATTTCCATATAGATCCCTGGAGGCAAACGAAAAATAAACTTTTACCGGTGGGCGATTTTTGCCTTTATGATCCTAATACATTAAAGGGGGGAACCTATAATCAAGTTTTGGTTCGGGTTTGAGTCTGGGATTACTGCCCACTCCTCTTGGGCAGACTATTATAGGTTTAGAGTGTATTATATTTCATTTTGATACAGTTGATGGAACAAATTATTAGAACAGGCTTTGGATAAGGACAATAGACTCAAGGAAGAGATGGTATGTGGTAAAGTGTATTGACATTGAGACTTCCAGGAACGTACCTTACTCAGAATACTTTATAAAGTTTCACTATAACAAATAGATACCCATGTGTGAGATTCCTACATTGATTAGATGGAGAGTATCTTGGGTGACGATATAATTTGTATCTTTTTATCTATTTAGCCTCGTATATGAGGCTTCCGTAATGCAGTAGTTAATATTCAACTTCCTCTAAGATTTATTTGTATGTATTGGTTGATAAATGTCATTTAGAACAAAGTTTATTATTGGGGAACAACAAATATGCAGTTATCTAGAATAACTTAAGTTATAATTAACTTAAAAGTTGTATGTGTATTTGCTATCAGATTTTAACCAGTATTATTGGTTGGAGTTGATCACATTTCCCCCACAAGGTCACAGAGGTTCGTTGCGGTCATTATTTTCACTCTTCGGAGTACCGAATATTTCATAAATTGCGAGATCTGTATAATGTTTAAATTATTTTCATATACATAAAGAGATAACATTGTAATGGTACTTTTTTGACCTCGAGATTACGATGAATATTTTCGTTTTATAAGCTTTCGAAACAAAACATGAATTTCTTGATTCGTTCTTTCTTATCTATATCTTGGTTTAGAGCCGAAACAATTTTTCCGAATTTTGAAACCTGGTATCTAGGATAATTAAATTTTTATCTATAGGAGTGATTAGAATTATATATTCAACCCTAAATTTAAGGACACTTTACAAGAGATTTTTATCGAAATCAACGATAAAAGTTTTAATTAGTTTGTACCCAGACACTTTTTAATAGTACTAATAAAATGACTAAACCAATTTTTCCAATAAAATGACTTGGAATGTTTTTACATAGGCGAATAATAACAATGTTAATAATATTTACACAACTATTTGAAACACGAAATTGTTCATCAATGTATAATTGTAAGATTATAAAAATAAAACAAATTTATAATAGATATATTTTTTATAAGTCAATAATTTCCTAAGGATAGGAAAATATAAAGTTTTAACACAGGTCAGGGAAATGAGATTATTTATGTGTTAGAAAATGGTGCTTTTTAACTGTCATGTTTCTGCAACAATATATATTATTTCATTTCAATGATTTTATGTATTTTAAAAGAGCGAGAAAGTCGGTATGGGGCACCATGCATTTATTTTTCCACAAAAATAGAGAGAAAATATTTATTTTATTCTAAAATTTAATTATTTGCGCCTATAAAATATAACTTCTGACCTATTAAAAATATGATTTTACTATTTTTTCTGTTTAATTGAGAGTTATTATTTGTTTTAACATAAAATATTGCATTGGGATCTTACCAAATTTCTGAACTTTTAAATGTATTCAAATTATTTAATAACATATGTGATGACACTTCCCATCTTCCTATAATTGAACAACATTATTTTCAATCAAAATTATTTAAAAACAAGATCAAGTCCCTTTGTTACTGTTAAGCATGATATATACCAGGTTTCCAATTTTTTTCCATTAATTATTTTGGTTTAAATGAATTGTTAATAAAATTAAATACTCTATTCTTGAAAATCCACATATATGGAGAGGGAGAGTGGAAATGGTAGACCATTTAGGAAAATGCATCCCCAATCTACCCAAACGATGTTCTATCTTTAAAATCCCCATCCTCGTTGGTCTGGTTCAACATTGAAATAGCGCGTTACTAAACTACGCTTGACAGAGGAGCACGTTAATCGAGTTTCCTAGGACTAAGATAATCTTTTCTGTGAAAGCTTATCAGATCAGTTTAGTTTCCTAGCACTGAGACAATTCTGCCTGAGAGCTGTTTACGTCAACACTGTGGAGGCCAGCAACCGTTATCCCTATTTATAAAAGTGGCAAGTTTAAATTAGATCCAACTAGTTATAGACCTATATTATTAACTAGTCGTGTATACAAAATATTAGAGAAAATGATCAATAAAAGATTTATATGGTATTTAGAATCCCGCAATCTTCTATCTGATATGCAATGTGGCTTTCGCCGTAACCGATCCACGGTGGATCACCTTGTTCGCCTTGAGACAGCAGTTCCCGACGCCTTCCTCTATAAACAACACCTCTTGGCTGTCTTCTTTGATTTGGAGAAGGCTTACATCACCTGGCAGTACGATATTTTAAAAACCATGTTTAATTGGGGGTTCCGGAGGAACCTTCCTATTTTTATATCTAATTTTGTGTGAGATAGACACTTCCGGGTAAGGTTAAACAACACCTTATCCAATGAATTTATTCAAGAAAATGGGGTGCCTCAGGGTAATATTTTAAGCTGTAAGCTGTTCGGTATTGCGATAAATAGCATTGTAGACAATGTGCGCTTACCTGTTCGTTCATGCCTTTTCGTGGATGACTACGCAATTTATTGCAGTTCATCGAGTCTTCACAGGGCTGAACGGCAGATACAAATATCTGTCAACAATCTATGGATGTGGGCATCGCGTCGTGACTTTTTCTTCTCAGGGGCCAAGACGATGGACAACCACTTCCATAGATTACGCGGAGTACAGCCAGCCCCCAATATTTTAATGAACCATGTTGTTTTACCAGTCTCGGAGAGCGTAATGTTTCTGGGAATTTTATTTGATTTTAAATTAACTAGGATTCCCCATATAAAAGACCTGATAGCGAGGTGTATCAAAGCACTGATTTACTTAATGTTGTTAGCGGTCGTTCTTGGGTTGCTGATAGGGAAACCTCGATGCGCCTCTATAGAGCTTTGGTGAGATCAAAGCTTGATTAAGGCAGCTTTGTTTATGGCTCAGCTAGACCCTCGGCGTTAAAGATGCTAGATAGTGTCCACCATGCTGGCATTCGACTGGCTACTGGTGCCTTTCGTACCAGTCCAGTCGTCAGCATCTGTGCCGACGCCGGTGAGACCCCTCTTTCTTACCGGTGGTCCTATCTTCTGGCATCTTACGTGTCGAAACTTCATTGCATGGCGAAGCATGTTGCCTATCGTCCTGTGTTTCAATGGCGTAGTACAAGGCCGGTTGGGATCAGGATGCTATCGGTTTTCGACACGTGTGGGATAGTCTTGCCAAAGGCTATCCCCACATCCTCAGGTCGAGTTTCTCCCTGGAAGATACGCCTACCTCAATGCCATTTTGACCTTACCAAGTTCCCTAAAGCGACCACCCCACACTTTTTATACGAGAGGACCTTTAATGAGCTCCTCGCAACCTGCTTTCGGGCTTTTAAACGCATTTACACGGATGGCTAAAAATGCGGGGCCTCCGTGGGATGTGCTTTTGTTGTGGAAAGATCCAATTTTAAATTTGATTTACCTGGTGAATCCAGTGTTTTTACAGCTGAACTATATGCCATTTTTAAATCGTTATGTTTTCTATATCGTGTCACCGTTCTGTTCTCAGTTGCACGGATTCCATGAGTGTTCTGTTGGCATTGTCCACTCTCTACTCATGTAATCCCCTCGTGCAGATGATTCACGAACAGATTTTAAAAATTGATTCATTAAGCATCCGGCTCGCCTTTTGCTGGATTCCTGGTCACGCCGGTCTTTCAGGAAATGAACAGGCGGACCAGGTGGCCAAAGAGGCGGCACGCCTGCCTCCGGAGGCGAGTCTGGGTGTCATGTTTTTAGACCTAAAGGGACGTCCGTGAAGTTGGCCCCCCCACTTTTAAAAATTCAATTTTTTTATTGCAATCGTTTGTACTTAGTTTGTTCCGGATTGTTTCGCAAAAATTTTCGTTTGTTACGATTTGATAGCCTCACAAATGATATGTTTAAATTGTGGGGGGGGGGGGGGGCAACTTCACGGTAGCCCCCCACTTGTAAAAATTCAAGTTTTTATGATCGCAATCGTTTGTTCTTCGTTTGTTCCGGATTGTTCCGCAAAAAGTCTCGTTTGTTCCGCATTCGTTCTCGCACAAATTAGGCGTGAACTTGTGGCGCTTTGTTTACTCATGAGGGGCTAACTTCACGGTAGCCCCCCCCCCCCGGCCCACTTTTAAAAATTCAAGTTTTTATGATCGCAATCGTTTGTTCTTCGTTTGTTCCGGATTGTTCTGCAAAAAGTTTCGTTTGTTCTACATTCGTTCTCGCACAAATGAGGCGTGAACTTGTGGCACTTTGTTTACTCATGAGGGGCTAACTTCACGGTAGCCCCCCACTTTTAAAAATTCAAGTTTTTATGATTGCAATCGTTTGTTCTTCGTTTGTTCCGGATTGTTCCACAATAAATTTCGTTTGTTCCATTTTGATAGCCCCACAAATGATATGTTTACATTGGGGGGCCAACTTCACGGTAGCCTCCCCACTTGTAAAAATTCAAGTTTTTATGATCGCAATCATTTTTTCTTCGTTTGTTCCGGATTGTTCCGCAAAAAGTTTGTTTGTTCCGCATTCGTTCTTGCACAAATGGTGCATGAACTTGTGGTGCTTTGTTTACTAATGAGGGGTTAACTTCACGGTAGCCCTCCAATTTTTAAAATTCAAGTTTTTATTATCGCAATCGTTTGTTCTTCGTTTGTTCCGGACTGTTCCGCAAAAAGTTTCATTAGTTCCACATTCGGTCTTACACAAATGGGACGTGAACTTGTGATCCGCTATAGTTCCATAATGCAATAGTTTAATTATTGTTAAAGGACTTTCATTGCATAGCTATTTTTTGGTTTAAATTTGTAAAGCGTGTGATCGATTTAGGCGTATGCATTCATTTCAATATTTTATTTAAATTCTTCGAACCAAAGCTACTACTTACTACATCATAACTGTAATAGTAGCAAACAAAAGAGAGGTGTGGTGTCAACGCGTGAGGAGAACCTAATTCTGAGCTCACTGGATGAGGGGAAAAGGGGGGTGGGTAATGTCAATGCTATAGACCTATAGTCTAGACACAGAGGGTGGCACTTTCTTCCCTTGAGGCCCTGTAAGACTGCACAAGGCTTCACACAAAAGGCCATTCATCAACACTAGTGACACTTGTTTATTTAGAGTTTGTAATGGCCCGTCTACAACCAACATAGGTACCCGCTTGTCGGACTCACAATAACGAAATCCCAAATGCACTTGTAATTACGCTTCTCTTAAATACAAAATAGACTGTCTACAATGAAAAGTCGTAAGACTTTATTTCAACCAATAGGAATAAACATCAATGATGACTATAAAAGTCAAATTCATATTAATGTTTTCAATTAAGAAATGAATATTTAAAAAATATTTAAATGGTTAAAGACACATGATTTTAATTAAAAATCCTGTATTCCTTACTATACATTTCCAAGCGTTGTTATCATAGACTAAATAACTTCAAAGTATTTGATTTTAGTAGTCCATCCATTATGGTTTTTTATTGGCTGAACGCAATCCAACGTAACTACATAAACGCAAGAGATGGACAGTGTTCATCTCCTCCCGACAAGCGGGTCCGACAGTTCCGACATACGATTGTGTTTGCGTAAGTTATTGTAAACAGATAAAATTATGTTATTGCGTAGTTGCGAGTCCGACAAGCGGGTGCGTTTGGTTGTAGACGGGCCATAAGAGACCTAAGAACGAACAAACTAAAATACGATGAACAATAATCTGGAATAAACTAAAGAAAATTATAAGAATACATATTCAAATTTTGTTATTTAACTAAATACAGTGGGAAAATGGAGCTAGGCATATTGATAAATATATATATATTAATTTTAAAGCCATTAACAGGAAATAAACACATTCTTCTAAAATCAATTTAAAACAAAATAAACATAAACAGGTTTAGGAATATTCGAATAAAACTAACAACAAACTTCAAACAAAAAATGTTTAAGTTTTGAAATAATAAAGGTGAGCTCCTACTAACAAAAATATGCGAGGCTTTGAAAAAGGAATTATGGATAAACCTTAAACAAAATCTAAAATGAGCCAAGAACAAATTATTAATTGCGAAGTGAGTGTGTGTGTGTGTGTGTGTGTGTGTGTTGTGTGTGTGTGAGGGATGATGGTGAGAAGGGATGGAGTTGCCATAAGGATGCTAAACCACACTCCTACTGTAAATAAGTCATGTGTTGTCCCACAAAAACCAAATGTGCTTATTATTTTTTAGGGGAACCATCCGGAACAAGTGAAGAACAAATGATTGCAATAATAATAATATGAAATTTTAAAAGTAGGAGGGCTATCGTGAAGTTGGCTCCTCACGAGTAAACAAAGCGCCACAAGTTCACGCCTCATTTGTGGAAGAACGAATGCGGAACAAACGAAGAACAAACGATTGCGATCATAAAAACTTGAATTTTTAAAAGTGGGGGGCCAACTTCACGGACGTCCTAAAGGGTTATGTTCGGAGTGGGGTCTTACGCACCTGGCACGAGCAGTGGGTCTCAACCCCTGCTCAGAACAAGCTGCGGTCCATCAGGGACGGTGTGTCGCGGTGGCCCTCTTCTATACGAAAGTCTAGATGAGAGGAGGTCATCGTGACAAGACTCGGCGTCGGACACACATCATTGACCCATGGGTTTTTACTGAGAGGGGATCCACCTCCAGTGTGTGAGTTTTGTGATACTCCCCTTAGTGTGCATCACATTTTGGTGGAGTGTCGCAAACTAGCCCCTATCCGTCTGGCTCTTGATTTTAAAGGTGACTTACGTTTTTTATTACGCGATAGCGCGGATGGAGTTATTTGTTTACTCCGTTTTATACGCCAGACAGATCTTTTTAATGCCATTTGAGTCACTTTTATAAAGTGGCTCTTTTGGATATTATCTAATATTGAGATCCTTTTTAACAGTTTTATTACAATTTAACATGTTGTTTTGTCTTTTTAACGTATTATCATTTTAACATGTTTTGTCTTTTTAACGTGTTATATTTTAATATGTTTGTTTCGTCTTTTTATTGAAGTGATACACTTGTGGTTTTTTTTTAGCAGGTGTATCACTTAATTTATACCAATAGCCCATTTGAGCACTCCTATGGAGTGTCTCAGATGGTGAATGTTTTATCTCTTTCCCCTATGGGGATTTTATTATGTTTTTAATATATTTCAAGGCCCTAATGACCTCGATGTGTCGATGGGCCTTTAAACAATAATAATAATAATAATAATAATGTTAGTTACACTGTGATTTATACAAATACAGAACTTATTTTTTGAATTAGGTTAAAGTCAGATCCATTATTAGATAAATGCAATATGTGCAATAAGTATTAATTATACAGTGTTCAATGAAGAGGAGAGCTCTGTGAATGTATTATTGACAATAGTATAAAGCCGTTAGAGGAAGAGGGCATTAGGGTAGTGATAGTAACCAAATCAAATTCTACAGCCTGTATAGGAAGATGCCATTAGGATAGTGATATTGACAAAGGTCTATATTCGTTAAAGGAATAGGATACTATGGTAGTGACATTGACAATAGTCTACAGGTGTTAGATGAAGATGCTATTTGTGTAGTGATATTAACAACTATCTATAGCCATTGAGGGAGAGGGTTAGGATAATATATTGACAATAGTCTAAATTCTTTAAAGAATGAGAGCATAAGGTTAGTGATATTGAGAATATTCTACAACCGTTAGAGGGAAAAGGCCTTAATGACGTGATATTGGCAATATTTTATAGCCATTAGAGTAAAAGGGCATTAGGGTAGTGATAATAACAAGAGCCAACATCCGTTAGAAGATGAAAGCCTTAGGTAGTAATATAGACAACAGTCTAGAGCCTTTAGAGAAAGAGGTTATTAGAGTAGTGATATTTACAACAGTCTACAACCGTTAGAAAATATATAATGGTAGTGATATTGACAACAGTCTACAACCGTTAGAGGTAGAGGTCATTAGGGTAGTGATATTTACATTAGTCTACAGCTGTGTAATTCTGAGTAATTTAGTATAGAAATATGTACACTATAAAATTAATCTTTAACTATAAGATTTTCCTTTTTCTTCACATTGGCCTTTTGTGTTATACGCATAAGTACTAACAACATTTATTTGTTAAGAATGAGGGAGGCATTTTAGAGTAAATGTACTCACATTTACATTTAAAAAATTTAATTTGCTCAAACTTCGATTCCTATGGTATTGAATAAAATAATAATCACAAAAAAGTGTCTAGAATGTAATTATAAATAAGGACTTCAAGTAACAATTTTAATCAATTTGTAAAAAGAATTACAAAGACCTGGGAAGCTGGGAAGAATACTCATAAAAAATGACAAACGTGTCTCAATATAATTCATTTACACAAAAATGTTATTTTTGTTGTTTATGTTGTTATAGAAAAGAAATTTAAAATATCATTTGTAAGTGGCACCAAGCCTTTATCAAATTGATTTTAAGTTTCAATTAGTATATATTTAAAACATTAATACATTAGTACATATATTTAAAGATTGTAACGATATTTAAGATTTGGATTGGAGAAATATATAATTCAACCTATAAATAATATTAATAAATTAAATCTACTTTCTTATTCTTTTGTTCCCTTCACCTTATTTGATCTTTAGACTTTTATGACGACATGTTTTATTGTTATGTTAAATCATTTTAAGTTCTAAGGAAAATCAATGTTGTAATATTTTTTTTTTTGGGGGGGGGGGGTTAGTATAAAACCTCGCTCCCTCAATGACCAACTCCGTCGGTAGAGCACTTAAAAAAACTGAGACTCTAACCTCTCGAGGTATCCGCGGTGATGTTGCAAGGAAGGATATTTTTGTGGCTTTAATGTGGTCCAGTAGCGATGGACATAATTACCAGGTAAACTTACCCTCTGATATGTATCCACGGTAATCTTGTAGCTTGTCGAGAAGTTCTAGATACTAGTGAAATAAAAGGGTGAGCGCCAGTGAGTTGAGTGATACTCACAAATTAAATTACTCTTATTATGAGCTTGAAAAGGAACCAAAAATTTCACCAGAAGGGTGGAACATAAATGTAACAAAATAGAAGTAAAGAAAAGAAATGTTATATGGTAAGTATAGTGAAATTTTAAATATCTAAGACTCAAATACTCAGAGAGTGTATATATATATATATATATATTATATTATATATTAATTGTGGCAGTTATAATTTTAAAAGAAAATCCTACCTATCCGGTACCAGAATAATTTATAAATCTAAGTCGTGAAACATTGCGGCATAAGAGCCTTTATGTAAAATAACATATATTAATTGGTGGTAACCGTGAATTAGTGGTCCTGAACTGTCAATAATAATAATAAAACATCTCACTCGTTTTCCTGTAGTACTTGAGGTGATGATGCCAAACATAAGTTGTATACCATTCTCTGACCATGGCTGCAGAACTCACACTTCTAGATCTTCAAAATGAACAAAGCCGCTCATTCATCTCACGAATCTTCCCCGTTTGAGAAAAAATTGAGGTCCAGTCCTCGACTCCAACCGGCGCTCGCTGATGGAACGGGAAACTTCATACCTCAAATTCAATCCTTTGTATTTACATTCACATTTATTTCATGTCTCAAAACCAGCGCGTCAATTTTCTTTTTCTTAGAGTCCTTCTCTCTTATATCTTCTAACATTGATTGCCATGGTAAACAAAACAAACAAAAAACATAGAGGTTGCATAAATATAGAGGTTTATAGAGGATGGATTTCATTAGTTATTTCAAGCTTCCATCAGGAGACGTAACATAGGTAAACGAATTGTAATGTACCGCCACCTTCATGAACACATGAATTAGGACGGGATATTGTTTACAATATATTATAAATATTATTTAGATGTTAATAAAATTGTCCCCAAACATAATAAAGCTAAACATTGGAATAGTAAGCGAAATTAGAAGATAGTATATGAAATATTAAATAAATCATTAATAAAATTAACAAACTTATTTGCGATGAAGTTGATTTGTTTAAAATACTTTTGGTGGAAGATTTGTGAAATTTTTATTTATTATAACGTATTAACATTTTGTGGACTGATTAACAATTAGTGGTAAGCTACCAATAGAATAAATAAAATAAAATAATTATAAATGAGATATTGTTGCTTGTATAATATATGTGCAATTTATATGACGGGTAAATATAGATAGATATATTATTGTTATTTTATCAAAGGTGTGGAATTGAATTAAAATAAGTTATATGAATCTACGGTATTAATCTTCTTGATTGTGGTTCCAATAGACTAGATTTGTTGGAACGAGAATTACGTTTTAGTTTGCCATGTTGAGGTAGTTTTCTAGTTGTGATAATAAGGGATTGATTTAAAAAGAAAAATCATTTGAAATGTTGATGCTGTTCAGAATGGCCGTTTTTATGTTTAGGTTTTCCGAAATGCCCATCAAACTCAACTCTGAAAATCAAAGTAATATCAAAGTATTGACATGTGAATGTAAGTTTGTATACATAGGCCTGATCGAAGTATTACTTTATATTCGATTTGCTGAACACATTATTGAATTTAAATACAATAGATGCAAATTCAAATTCGCCAAACTTCTAAAACCTTCCGGGAATCACGTAAAACCGATTAGTAAGTTAGTGAAACTTTTACAATCCTTTTCAAAATGTCTCAATATGACATTGTGTAAAACCTACACTTTCAAATAGCCATTCTAAACAGACACAAGATTTTATTAGGACAAACAAAACATAAGTATATTTAACTCTTAAGACCTAGAATAATACCCGACTAACTGCTTGCTAACGCCAACTGTCCTAGTTTAATAGCAGTCAAACCCACTTGAATATACAGATTTATGATTGTAATTTCGAGCGTAATATTCAAGTTTCGAATTAAATTGTCGAATATTATGTATTCTAAACTATTAATCATTTCGAGTCATCGGACATCCCAAATTAATATTATTTTATTCGTTTAATTTTTTAAATGTATACAAAATATGTAACAGTAATAGGGTCCATCTAATTTATAAGCATGGTCATGCTGCCCTCCGGTTTCTGACCTTTAGTCTCAATGAAGATGTTAGTAATGTTGAGTTTTTACCCTTGAAATAACATTAATGGATAAGTGATTGTTTGTAGTGTACTTTGTGTGATGCTTTAATCTTTGTTAGTATTGTAATTCGTACTACGACATGTGTATAATGAAAGCTATTATAAAAATGGCGATAGTTGCAAAACACTCTCAAAACAGCCGTGTGGATTTTGAGCTCGAAACGACCCATTATCGGCAAACCAAACTAAACGATCTTAACGTATATTCTGTGTGACCACCAATATGTACTATGATAATAATATAAATTATTTGTAGGGTTTATATTAAATAAAAGATAAAATGACCATTAAAATACTGAGACCAAGATATAGAAATAAAAAATAATGTTAGTTTTAACATTACAGTTAGACTAAATTCATATAAATTTAGGTGTACTGACAAAATATTATATTTGTATCATTTCCAGTTACGTACTTGCTAGAATATATCAATAAAATCTATTTTAACAACATTATATGACATGTATTATTTAGAGTTAAAATAAATCCAACACATTGTTTACAACTCTCCAACAATAAGATTATTCTTACAATTGACCCAATAATGCATATTCGTTTCCCCGGAAATGGTTGAAATAAACCATAACTTCATTGGTCTATCTCGTGGACTATCTTGTACTACGATTTTATGAATAAAAATATGTGTTTGACTTGAGACTGACCAAATATTTATTATCTTCCTCCTGACCCTGATACGTTCCAGGTGGTTTAAGGAACTGTCTAGAGTTGCCGGGAACAACATGATCGGATACAAAATGTTGATGTTGGGAAACTACAAGGTGAGACAGTTGCTTACTCAAAATGTACCTACTTACATGCAATTTGGTTCAATATATTTGAAAAAACCTGTATATTAATATCTACAGACAAGCTGAAAAACCATTGTAATTACGTCACAGACCGTATTGAAGGAATCACAGTTCAATTAATTTAAATTAGATTAAAAATCAAAAATTACAGGAATTGAGGCTGAGCCCTTTAACTTATTGCTTTAATGCAATACAATTATCTAACGGATTCGTTTTCGGTTCAGAGTCATTTTTCACTGATAATTTAAGACCGAGTCTTGATTCTGAGTTTTTGATATGCGTGGATATTTATTAGAATTTCTCGTTAAAATTAAAATCTTTTATTACATACTTAGCTGAATAACATTCCTCCCGGGTGTCAGATAACACAAGTATGTTTCCTCGCATAGAATTGGTTGTTCATATGTAGCTTACTGTTCCACACGTCCATCACAATATAAGCCTTCAACGCTGAAGGAAGAATGATCTGAAACATGGGATGAATCGTAGATAGCTCAGTAGTAGAGTATCGGTGCCCTAAGACAGATGTCTCGAGCTCAATTCCATTGTTCATGTGTCTTGTTAACTAATTTAAATTAAATATAATGTAGTAACATGGTTAGAAGAAGTTATTGATAATCACTATTACTAAAATTTCGAAACTTACCGATAATATTTTATGTCAGTATTATTGATATCGGAATATTTGTATTTGTTTTAGCACGTAATGACTGGGCTGCCGATTGCAACTCATGGGTATGGGAGTTAAAGTGCCGGGGATTCAGCTACCTCTGGAAGTATATACCAGCATACACCCTATTCTTCAAGAACATCGCAGCCTATGTATATGATTTTTAATAATGCTATTTATATATGTATTTATTGATGTAACTCCCGCAAAATTTTAGTTTCTACATAACTCAAGCAACCAACACAGGTTATACCAAAGTTTTTTTGAAGTTATACTTCTTTAGGCGCGTTATGAAAAAATGATGAGAGTGAAATTTTAAGATGCGCGCGCATCACTGTAACACAAAAGTAACAGGTTGAAGTTAAACCGCTCATTAAGTCTCGAAAAAAAAAAGCTACCAACAAAATAGAAATAGAACCTCTGTTAGTCGCGCATGTTGGTACGCTCGTCGCTTCTGATCACTGTTTTCATATATATAATATTTATCCACATGTTTCTAGTTATTATTCCCTTACTCAACATATTCTTATTTTATATATTGACTAGATAGCTGTTGCCCGCGGCTTTGCTCGTGTGGAAGTTGATTATATACAAATACGAAAATATACATATGTATTTACAGATTAATTTAAAATATTACGTTACGTTGATGACCATAACTTGACCTCAGATCAAAAATAATGTAAGTCCGATACAAACTTTCACCTCCTTTTTCATCCCTTATTAAATAAAATTTCCAAAATTCCTGAAACACGTATTTATTTGTTTTACTTCAATAACCGAAATAAAAAATTTTGTTTATGTAACTTCCAAAATGACGGACTTTCAAACATATTATCATATATTTTATCATCCCCTATTTTGACCCCTTTGGGGTGGAATTCTCTAAGATCCTTTCTTAGTGGGTGCCTACATAACAAAATGAATATACAGTCCGAATTTAATGCTTGTAGCCTTGATAGTTTGCGCTCGGCGATGATGAATCAGTCAGTCAGTCAGTCAGTCAGGACATGTTATTTTATAAGTATAGACTAGCTGATTGACCTTGCTGTGAGGTGTGGAAATGATTGTGATAAGCAGCTGTACTAATAAACACGTTGGTGACCTCTGGAATGTTTCTAATGTTTTATTTAACCGTCGCAATACAAACCGCTAGAGTCTAAAATATTAAGGTTCCGTGGTGTAGTGACTATCACATCTGCTTTACACGCAGAAGGTCTCCAGTTCGATCCTGGACGGAATCAAGTCATTTTTAACTTTTATTATTTATTTTATTGATTTTAAAGTATAATCATATATTTAGACTTTAATGAAATTAAATAAGTTGTTTTAATTATAAAGGATTATATATTGAGCCCTAAAATTATAATTTAATATTCATTGTTATTGTATATAATTACTATATATTATATTTTTTCCAACAGTATATTTAAGCACCACGTGATTATTTTAAATGATATCTGATAAAATAAATCAGTTCATATTGTTGGAAGTTAAGATAAGAACTAATCAGTACGTCCCCTGATCTATTGGGCGATACTACTTGTCACTTGATCTATCTGATTACCAAACCCTTCTTTCACCTCTGACAAGACGTGTATTAATCACATCTTGTGAATGTGGGGAATGCCAGGCCTCCACTGTGGTTTGGATCCCACGTAAAACTGTAGGTCCTCCATTTCCTTTCACAATTACCCTACCATTACACATTAGCGTAATTGTTTACGGGTAGTAAGAGGCGTTGCTAATAATAAATAATAAGTAATAAAAATTGTCACACTGAGAGTGTGACCTTGAGAGTGCGTGGAGCAGATAGATAGCATTTAGTATTGATAAATGTTTCACAACATCTTGTAGGCGCCGGGGCTTAGTTGGTTAAAGCGCCTGGCTAGTAAACAAGAGATCGAAAGTTCGAATCAATCCGGAGTCTTTTGAAGATACAACTTTATTTTATTTTGACTTATTTCATCAATTTGAGTTTGATAGTCATTTATATCAAATATAATAAAACACTTTTATTCCTTCTTCTAAGACAGTTTTTTTCTGCAATGTTTATTTATATGTTAAAGAAGTAATTGAGATATTTGTATAGTCACAATGAAACAAGAATTAACCCATTAATTTTTTTTCGCCCAATCTTATCACCCATTTGGTTTAACGACACCCACACACGAATGATTATGAAAATTAGCTATTATTAAATAATATATTGTATTTAAATTACTTATAATGGGCTGAAAATATTAGATTTGTTTTGCCGGACGTTAGTTTGTTGAAACTATTTCTATTGGCATTATTTTGGCATATTCAAGGTACGCTTTGCTGTGACGTCATGACCACTCAAGATGGATTCCAATGTTGATGAACTTACGTGTTATTCAACGAGTTTTAAAGATGTATAATTGAAATGAAAACTAGTAATTGTCAAATAATTCTATAAATAGTCTTAAAGTGTCAAATAATTTTCATTTTAGTTTTATCATGACTTTTATTTATTGTAGACGCATTTTTTCTATAATTCATACAACTTAGATGATTTGGCTTAGTCAAGATAATGTCTTGTAGGACTCTTCTTGCCAGGATGTAGATTAAAAGAGTCCGCGGAAGAATACATCAATCTAAGGATAGGAAACATGAAAAAGCTAATTTTAAAAAGCACGTCGATGTTTTTGAGATGCAAATAGTATAGTGAACATGTAAACTCGTCAAAGGAAGAGGGGAAGTGACATAAGCAGGTGAAAACTTAAAAGAGGCTTCGCAGGGTGAACTTCTCATTTTATTTTCTCTCTCTCTCTCTCTCTCTTTCTCTCTCTCTTTCTCTCTCTCTATTTCGTACAATAGAGTAGGCAACATCGTTAAATTTGCTGATACTTGAGCTCATTTGAACTAAGAATAAACAGCAACCAGCAGTCGTACAATTTACTCACGATCATAAGTTTACAAGAATATCTTTTTCTTTGTTAGTAGTACTAGACAGCTGTTGCCCGCGGCTTTGCTCGCGTGGAAGTTGATTATATACAAATACGAAAATATACATATGTATTTACAGATTAATTTAAAATATTACGTTACGTTGATGACCATAACTTGACCTCAGATCAAAATAATGCAAGTCCGATACAAACTTTCACCCCCTTTTCCATCCCTTATTAAATAAAATTTCCAAAATTCCTGAAACACGTATTTATTTGTTTTACGTCAATAACCGAAATACAAAATTTTGTTTATGTAACTTTCAAAATGACAGACTTTCATACATATTATCATACATATTATCATCCCCTATTTTGACCCCTTTGGGGTGTAATTTTCTAAGATCCTTTCTTAGTGGGTGCCTACATAACAAAATGAATATACAGTCCGAATTTAATGCTTGTAGCCTTGATAGTTTGCGCTCGGCGATGATGAATCAGTCAGTCAGTCAGTCAGTCAGGACATGTTATTTTATAAGTATAGATGTACCTCCCAAAAAATTTTCATTCCTAACTAAATCACTCAACCAACACAGTAATCTATACTAGTATTATAAAGAGGAAAGGTTTCATTTTTTGTTTTTGTTTCTTTGTTTGTAATGGATAAACTCAAAAACTACTTGACCGTTTTTAAAAATTCTTTCACCAATATAAATCTACATTATCAGCGAGTAACATAGGCAATATTTTGTTTTGAAAATTTAATTTATTCCTCATAAGAATGTCGATAGTATATTATATAGTCGTTGGAAAAAAGGTTTTTGAGGGGAAAGTGGAGTTGGTGAAGGGGGCGGGGGAAGAGGAAAGAGAAATAGATGTATTGACGAGGAACGCAAAATAAAAGAATAAAATAAAGTTTTGGGAAACGAGGGGAGTAAATGAAAGAGGAGGAAGCTGAAAAATTAATTTGATTTTAACAATTTGTTTGATTGGTGTACACACAATTCCTTTCGCTCCTAGAGCAAACCAAATTATAGAGGAATGAGATGAAAATAGGAGGGAGGATAGAAAAATGGAGGGGCTATACAGTGTTGGTAGGACTGTATTTTTTTTAAATAAGTAAATAGAAAGTTTGGTTTTTATATTGACATGATGGATGATTTGAAACTATATCGCGAGGACGGTTGATTGAAATAATTTTAACTATTAATAAAATATCATACAAAAAAACAGTCATACAATTCAAAGAAAATTCTCAAGGAGACGTTTCAATAGCTTGTCCTCAATTTCAGTAAAATTTGATTCTATCTAAGTTGGGGGGGGGGGGGTGATATATTTCTCACGTCACTTTGTAAATAGTAGGCCTATAATAATGTAGGAATGTGCACTGTCAGACAATAAACGAAGCTTGAAATTAACTTCCAATCAAATTAAATGAAGCCCATATGTTGTATCGACTCTTTAAAGTTTGATGTTTTGATGTCAAACTTCAATAGAGAATCATGAATCGTGAATCTTACACAATTAGTGATTTAGTAAGACGTAAGGGGGAAGAAGCAGACGGGGCTAGAAACGTTTCTCACTCCATTAAAAACACTGTCTTTAACTCACTGACAGTTTTTGTGACTTTAATTAATAACAAAGAGCAGAAAACTTAAGGCCCTGCCCTGTCGAGTGGGGATGGGAAGGTGAAAGGAGTGGCATGGCTTCACATCCGACCAAATTATACTTCCATGCCAACAAAGACCGATGTTTAATGGAAACTGTAGATGGTGCTATCTACCGGACAGTTCTTGCGGGAAAATCAAACGTTTGGAAATATCAGTTTTCTCAAGAACGTGTAAAATTTTTATGATAATAATTTCAACACCTAGTTTAAGATAATGTATCGATGTTTATTAGGGGTTATATTTTCTTATTTTTTGTTGTGAAACCTGCAGTTTTATATTTAATAATGTATAAATTATTAATACTTGATCACTGGTAAAATCAATAATGTATAATTTGAGAAGCTATATTTCAATAACTATTAAAACCAATATGATTTAAAAAATCACGTATATTTTTACCTTTTCTAAAAAAAATCAGATTTTCAAAATTAATATTTTAAAATGACGTGTCAAAACTAATATTTTAAAATGACGTGGCTGGCCATTTTACTACACATTAACCTAGTCCACTTGTTTACATCAAGAGCAACACTATCATAAGCTTCTCTCATTCAAGACGGTATTTGGTAGTCCTATTGTCACATTATTTTAACTTTTCTTTAGAAAAAAAACCGTGAGAATGTCGGTGGTATGATTAGATCAAGGTGCGAAGCGCTTACGTTAAATTCACCGGTCAACAATCACACAAGAGTTTGAATGAATGAAAGTCCACCATTTAGGAATCTCAGCTCTCTCCCCCACAATTATTAATATAAGAGTGGTATTTACAACAGTTTACAGTTTTTTGAACATATTTTATTGGTTTTTAGTCCATATGAAGGAATATCTTAATGCTAGGAAACTCAACTGACGTGCTCGGTACTCATGCTGGATTGTCTCAGTGCTAGGAAACTCAACTGACGTGCTCGGTACTCATGCTGGATTGTCTCAGTGCTAGGAAACTCAACTGACGTGCTCGGTACTCATGCTGGATTGTCTCAGTGCTAGGAAACTCAACTGACGTGCTCGGTACTCATGCTGGATTGTCTCAGTGCTAGGAAACTCTACTGACGTGCTCGGTACTCATGCTGGATTGTCTCAGTGCTAAGAAACTCAACTGACGTGCTCGGTACTCATGCTGGATTGTCTCAGTGCTAGGAAACTCAACTGACGTGCTCAGTACTCATGCTGGATTGTCTCAGTGCTAGGAAACTCAACTGACGTGCTCGGTACTCATGCTGGATTGTCTCAGTGCTAGGAAACTCAACTGACGTGCTCGGTACTCATGCTGGATTGTCTCAGTGCTAGGAAACTCAACTGACGTGCTCAGTACTCATGCTGGATTGTCGCAGTGCTAGGAAACTCAACTGACGTGCTCAGTACTCATGCTGGATTGTCTCAGTGCTAGGAAACTCAACTGACGTGCTCGGTACTCATGCTGGATTGTCTCAGTGCTAGGAAACTCAACTGACGTGCTCGGTACTCATGCTGGATTGTCTCAGTGCTAGGAAACTCAACTGACGTGCTCGGTACTCATGCTGGATTGTCTCAGTGCTAGGAAACTCAACTGACGTGCTCGGTACTCATGCTGGATTGTCTCAGTGCTAGGAAACTCAACTAACGTGCTCGGTACTCATGCTGGATTATCTCAGTGCTAGGAAACTCAACTGACGTGCTCAGCTCTCAGGCGTAGTTTACTAACGCGCTAGTCCTCCAAGGACGGTGACATTTAGGTCTGAATCTAGGTTGGGTGAACTGGGGTGAATTTTCCTGAATGTTTTCCATTTCCACTTTCTTTCCACATATCTGTATACTTTCAAGGACAAAGTGTTTAATATTATAAACGATGTATACAAACCAAAATAGTTAATAGAAAAAAAATTGAATCACCATATTATCAAAGAGCCACCATCTAGTCTTTCAATAATTTTGATTGAAAATAGTGCTGTGCAATTATATGAAGGTATGAAGTGTTACCACATATGTAATTAAATGAGCTAAATCCATTAAAAATCTCATAGATTGTATAAAAACTACGATGCAATATTTTAAGGGAAGACGATTAACTCAAATTCAATTAAAAAATTACCATAGTAATAATTTTAACATGTTCAGAAGTTATGAGTTATAAGAGAAAATAATGACGTTTTGGAATATAATAAATATTTTCGCCAAATTTGGTGGAAAAATAAATGAATGGTGCCCCGGACAGACAGAAAGACTTTCTCGCTGTTTTACCTAAAAATGGAAACACTAACTAAAAACTCGTATGATCATTGAAACTAAATAATATACACTGTTACAGAACCTTAATAGTTAAAATCATCTTATTCTAAAATTGAAATAATCTATTCATTCCCAATACCTATTTTTAAACCTATATATTTTCCTAAATATTTGAAAATTATTGGTTTAAAAAATATGTTACATTTAAAATTGATTTATTTTATTAGTCTTACAATTATTCAATGATAAATAATTTATTAACTCTAATAGTTGCGTTGATATTATCAACATTGTTAATATCCGGTTATGTTAACAACCCTCTAAGTCATTTTATGTGTACAATTTGTAGCGTCATATTGTTTGTAATATTAAAAATTGTCTGGATATAAATTTTAATCAAAATCATTATATATGATTTCCAAAATATCTCTTCTAAACCAACCTTAACTTTATGCTTGGATAGATGATTCCAAACACTCCTATATTTATAACTTACTACCCATCCTAGGTATCAGATTTCAACTCTCGGCAAAATGGTCTCGGCTTTACGCCAAGACACAGACAAAAGAGACAGAATTGAAAAATCCCCTTTTTGGTTTCGAAAACATATAAAACCTAAATATTCATCGTAATCTCGATGTCAAAAAAGTACCATTAAAAAGTAATCTCTTTAAGTTTATGAGAATAATTTAAAAATTATACAGCTCTCGCAGTTTCTGAAATATTGGTGACTCTGAAGATATAAAATAATAACCACTTCTCCCCTCTGTGACCTAGAGGTTAAATGTGCTCAACGCCAATCAATAATACTGGTAAAATTTAGTAGCAAATATACATAAACTTTTACGTTAATTAGAACTTTAGTTATTCCAGATCACTGCATAGCTATTGTTATCCAATATAAATTTTGTTCTAAATGAATTATATTAACTAATACATACAAATAAAACTTAAAGGACCTTGAAGAACAAATCCCCAGAACTAAATCATATCGTCTTCTTTCTGGCTTTAAATTGTCCAGAGCTTTAAGAGAGATAACGTTTCGAGTTAGAAAAACAATTAATATAGAAATTGTGTTAAAATGGCTTATTTATTATTAACAATTTTTATATTTTTAAAAGAAGAAGGGAACTTATGTTGTAAAACTTTTAGAGACTGTTCTACTTGTTGGTGAATGGACACACTTCATGAAGTTTTAAATAACGATGCATATAATATGAAAATATGCTGGTACTCACAATGGAGCTCCATTTAAATTATTTACTAAACGTGTGAAAAATAAATATTTTAATTAGATAAGGTAAAACATAATAATATGTATCTAGGTAACCATTATTATAATATATTGAAATATATAATGTTTCCTGGCAATAAATAATAATAATGGCTGGATTTTAGAAAAACGAAAGAGTTTGATTGAAGGTTCTAAAATTTATAAGGAATATAAACGCCAATATTACACGCGATACTGTAATATAATATTTATTATCCAAGATATCACGAGAATTTCACATACGAGGCTAAAAGAATAAAAAGATACTAAAGAATTTAATAAAACAATATACTCAACCAGCTATTCAAGGTATTCTATGATAAAAGCATGTATGTTCTGTAGGAATCTCACACATGGTTATCTATCTATTATATTGGTAGTTTATCATGAATTTGAGTAAGGTTAACTGAAACAGTAATTTCCTGGAAGTCCCAATTGCTAATACCTGGTTATCATTACAACTACATGAATTATAAGTGCTAGATTGTTTATTTCTTATGAATAGTGATAGATTTATGTCTACTCTACCCGCCATTATTAGTACTAACTTAATAACAATCCAGGTGACCTGGCGGTCTAGGGGTAAGGTGTCAGACTTCTGTGCTGGCGGCCGGGGTTCAATCCTCGGTCCCGGCACAGATTTATCTGATTACCAAACCTTCCTTCACCTCTGACAAGACATCTTGTGAATGTGGGGAATGCCAGGCCTCCACCGTGGTTCGGATTCCACGTTAAACTGTAGGTCCTTCATTTCATCTCACAATCACCCTACCATTACACATTAGCGTAAGTGCGTATAACCCGAACGGGTAGTAAGACGCGGTGCTAATAATAATAATAATAATAATAAATAATAATAATAACAATAACAACAACAATCCAAATAATTGATACCACTTTATTTTAAGTTAACTAGTAGATACTTATCTTGCCAAATCAAAGTACTCGGATTTTAATACCTGTTAAGTTATGTACTGTTTATTAAAACGAGAAGGATTCTAAGATAAACTATGATGTTGTGTGAAGCAAAGTAGAAAATGGCTGAGAAAGAAAATTCGTTGTTTGAGTTAACAGTTCAAGGGGGTCAGAGAGAACAAAAAATAAATTAATTTACAAACAAATTCAGATATTATAATTATGTTCGAGGACTTTTTTGAATCCGGTTTCGATCTAAATTTTTAGTTAATGAACCCTCACATTATAAATTATGAACATTCTACCAAACAATAAAAAAAGATCAAGAAAAAGGAAATGATCATGTCCGAAGTTCCCAGTAACAAAAATTTAATTTACAAAAACAAATATATAATTTGGTGGCTCGACGGGTTGAGAGATTTACCCTTATTCGAAAAAATTAACAATTAAGACAACAACTCTAAATTCAAAACTATCTCCTTGGAAGAAAATATAAAATTTACAGTTTAATATCAAGATGACCTAGGAATTTCTATAACTTTTGAACAATTTTTTAAAACCTGTCCTAAATTAATTACAAAGTTCACTGACACTTTCTAATTTAGCAGTGATAGTACATCTCTTGGTGATTTGACGGGCTTTTACAAAACTCTAAGTAATTCGAAATGAATACCATAGTATATTTTTTAATTTTAATTCTAGGGAACTTTAAAACGTCGTTGCCTCTCGTAACTCCTTATTTTATATCCAGATACAAAGGTTAAGTTCCCAGAACAGGAATAATAAGTTAACAAATAGTTAATGGTGAGCTACCAGGAATCTAGGCTGTAAAGATACTCTGTGCGGTCTATTCCTCATTAGTTCTGTCTGGTCATTCAATACTATATTTATATTCCAACATAAGTTTGGAGACAGACTATAACAATTTCAAACAATTAAACATTAACTAATTAAAGCGGTGCCTGAATGGTGAGGGGGGAGAGGGGGCAGACAAAATAAGAAATATCACGCGGGCCACTACTCTGGACTATTAGCATACCCACGAGTTGATCACCGTATCAAAGTACAGCAAGAGATAGATTATAGATTAATATCAAAGGCCCAACTAGGTCATGGAACAAAACAATATATTACCAGACCCCCCTTTTTCCGATCTAAAAGGTAAGGCCACATGGGACTTTGCCACACAATATATGGCGTCGGGTGGTTGCCCAAATATTTAAGATCATGTCATATGGACATAGCAAAACAATACGAGAAACTCTGACATTCAAAAATACATATTTTGGACATAGAAAACGGTCAACTAAATCTCACATATAAAACTGTCATACGGACATAGCTGTCTAAGAATACCCTAACAAAAATACAAGAAAATAAATCAAATAGTCTTAGATATTAGTTTATCTGCGGCGAGGAGGCGAGACTTACGCGTCAAGCATCGTGACCACCGCTTGTGCGTATACTTGTCCTTGATGATTTCTAGGATGTTGCTACGACGAGTCGTTAGAATAGAATACAAAAATGAAGTGAGGGGTTGTGGTTTTATACACGATGCACTGACGTTAGGAAAGAGAAACAATCAAAGGGGCTGGGTGACCTTCCAGAACAAAAATTAGAGCATCTATTAGCGTTTGTAGTCTGCAGCTGATGACGACATAGGGGAGTGGGCAGTCATAACAGTTGAGTCTTACAAGCAATCAAGGTGTCCGTGTGCAGAGAGCTTCCTCCGGGATCGTAGCCGTCCACTGGGGCAGGTTTCCACGAGCTTGGCAGTTTCCAGCAACACCTCAGTTTAGATCTGCCACATATTATTTGAATTTATTATTTCTTGGATTTATAGTGATAATCGTATAAATATGGTATTTTGAGTGTACGTGCTAATGCGTAGTTAGCACGTCACACCCTAAAACCATAAGTGTATAAGCCAAACGGGTAGTAATACACGGTGGAAAAAGAAATGTGATAAATCAATTATATGATTATTTTAAGGATATTATTTTAAGTGTCTTTATTGATTTGTGCAAAGCCTTCGATGAGGTAGATAATGCCACTGTTCTTTCTAAAATTTAATATTATGCCTTGGGAGGTTTAGTGCTTAATTTTTTTAATATACCCATCTTTGTTTAATCGACTACGGTCTGATCAAATTAACTAATTGAATAAGGAATGGTTGGAATAATTAATGTAATTTTGGAATACTTGAATTGACAAACAAAGCAGGTAGATATGGGAAAAAATAATTAAATTTGATTTGTATTCCGTAGTGATACAAAACGAAAACGAAAAACGAAAGTGTAGACACGATAGTAAAAAAAAAATTGAGAAATATGTTCTCTGTTATAGAATATAGTTCTAAGGTAAAAGAAAATATAAAAAATGGACAATTATTTGTTGAATATCTGTAATGAGTATAGCGGCATTAGGTTATATTACAAACCTTTTAAATGAAGAGAAAATGTTGTCGTTAAATTCCAAGGCACCCTTGACAGATATTCAACAAAATATGTTGATATCACCGTATGAAGAAAATTAAACTATATGTTTCTACTGGAGAATTATTTGATTTCTTTTCACCAAAAAAGTCTTGATTTAAAAACGGAAAAAAAACCACTGACCTTTTTATCTATTCCCCTACAATTTCACCTTAAACGTGCTCCATATTCATAAAGTAAGACTTCAATAGGTTAAAAAAATATCTAGTACTGCGTGTATTTGGCCAACCACACGTTTGGCGTAAATCAATAACTTACATTACATAATCTAAGTGTAGAAGACAATAAGGGGTAGTTTTAAGGGAATATATTAGTATTCAAGTGGACGGATGATAAACCATAAATGAAATCACGAAAATTCTGCAGAATGTACTCGATTCAAATTCTAAGTTGTTCTTCTGAGTCATTATCAAGTGCGCAAGTATACCACGTTGGCGTAGAACATGTTTTTAGTTAAGAAGGTTTTTTAATATCCCCCATGTTTCACAAAAATTACACAATTCCATTATTTTTAAATTAAAAAATACCATTCATTCTAAACAGAGAGAATTTGTTTTGTCATATCATGAGTTTATGGCATTCATAATAAAAACACGTCACATGATCCATAATAAATATAACTGTCAACTCCATTTCAGCCTAATGTCCAAAAATAATATATTATTGTAATTATTATTAAAGCCCACTTTTGACCATAGCATGAACAAATACATTATTTTAGATAACCCCTCCAGATTTGAACAAATGCATCGTAATAAACCCGAAATAGGATGAATACGGGTATTAAACACACACTCCATTCAGCTGGAATACACATAAATCTGGCCTTGAATCTCCGTGCTATAGATATTTATAAAACTTGGAATTGCATTCCTAAAAATAATGTTCACACAAATTAACCAACCTCGTTGTATAGTGGTCAGACCCGCCTCGGTGGCGTAGTTGGCTAACGCGCTTGTCGTGTTGAGCTCGACTGCTGTGGACGGGGAGATCGAGGTTCCAATCTCGGTCGGGTAAACTGGGGGTGGTTTTCCTAAATGATTTTCCACTCTCCTTCCACGCAAATGCGGGTTCACTTCCTCTAATTCAACCTTCCCAATTCCTAAATCCATTAACGTAATTAGTACTTAAAGCGTATAACCCAAACGGGTAGTAAGACGCGGTGCTAAATATTATTATAGTGGTCAGATCACCTGGATGCTGACCTAGAGTTCCCGGGTTCTATTCCTGGACTTGACCTTAGGTATTTTTCCCTAAAGGGGAATTACCCTGACGGCTGGTTTCACACCCTCATACTCACTAACACACTAATATTCACTCACCCTCATCTAATCACATCTGGATAGAAAAGAGCCTCCACAGAAAGGAAGTACGATTAATACATTCGGGTGTTCCCTGGACAACGGTACATTAGTACTGGCTAATTTTCACCAAAACTGGGCTACGAGTCATGTAACCCAAACACGCTATAATAATAATAATAATTATTATTATTATTATGTTCACAAAATACAGCTAATTATTATCCTACTATAAAGCCACACGGCTGACTCATTCATTGAGATTAATGTTTACCCACTTCCAGATGAGCTAGAAACTTGGAGTTTGGAAAACTTATAGCTTTAATTTATAACACCTGAAAAAACTTAAAAATGTCGGAGAAACTTTAAAATCGGTGCGGACCATTTTTGGGGGTCTCTTGTGGCTAAACGATAAGACCTATCAAAAAACTATTCTGGAATTACATTAGTTTACATCCACTTGCAAAGAAAACTCACTGGTGAGTTAAGCGATTTCCCTATATAGTCTTTCCAAAATTTCACTTTTGGACCCAAAGCTTTATTTGTAGTTTTTGTTATTTGTGACGTGATAGTATCAAGTATTCATTTTACACCAAGGGGGGTGCACACACAGTTTAGCAAATACAAATGATGAAAACAAGAGAAGGTTGGAGATAATGCAATTTAATGATATAATATACAAGACCAAAGGACATATAAACATATAGCACTTAATCTCAGCAAGTACTTTGTCATATATAACTTACTATGATAAGTGACAGCATTGCCTAAGTCTAGGCCAACTGGGGGCGAGAAACGCCCAAATAACAACGCAGACTACAAAGCTACGTAATAAACAATACTATAAACTAGGTAAGTTGGCCGCGTAGGCAAGATTAGTTCGTACATCAGGCAAGTCCTAGTTTTGTTATAATAGAGAGCCCTGCACAACAGCTACAACCATTACACAGGGTAGGTGACCTGGTGGTCTAGGGGTAATGGTGTCAGACTTCTGTGCTGGCGGCCAGGGTTCAATCCTCGGTCCCGGCACAAATTTATCTGATTACCAAACCCTTCCTCTACCTCTGACAAGACATCTTGTGAATGTGGGGAATGCCAGGTCTCCACCGTGGTTCGGATTCCACGTTAAACTGTAGGTCCTTCATTTCATCTCACAATCACCCTACCATTACACATTAGCGTAAGTGCGTATAACCCGAATGGGTAGTAAGACGCGGTGCTAATAATAATAATAATAATACACAGGTTAAAAACAACGTACTTGAATATACAACACATACGGGATAGTCCGGGAAGGGACGCGTCCCACTGGTTGAGCACCTGAAGGGTGACCAGTACAACCTTACTTAAATAAGAAACTAATGACTGCCGCAACCGCGCCCGAGGGGCAAAGGTGGCTCACGTCCAGTGTACTCATAAAGAGAGTTACAAAATTAAATCTAAGAATCAACCACGGGCCAATCATGGATAGAACATGCGACCCATTGGTTAACACCCAACTCAAATATAGGCCATGACTTGTAAACCCAATTAGGCCTGAATCTGCGGCCTCCATATAACAAGAACTATCGCCTGCCCTGGCAAGCTACCACAATAAGGCACCTATGGGCACATAGTACGTGCCGTGGGATTAACATCCCAACGTGAGCCTGGCCATTAAGGACCAGTCTCTAGGGCGCGAGAGGCGCGCTACACCGCAAGTGTATTAGTACCCTGCTTTCCTAATAAGGGAGAGTCTACTCTCAGCCTATCATATATAACTAGTCATACAATGATATCATAACCGCGTCTCAGAATAGACACGTTATATTCCTCATCTCTATCTCTAATGATTAATTATACTAACTATCCTGCGAGGACATTGACTAAACCTAACAGTTGAGTTTTAAACATACGTTATTTTTCATTCGCTACTTTTGAACGGGGCTAAAGCAGTTTAGCCCGTTACAGTTTTAAAGATACACGAAGTTCACCTGTTTATATCACACATAATATCATGTTTGTTTAGTTGCTGCAACATATTTTTGTTTTAACTTAAGGCTAGGTGTTCTCTGTATTATTTTTTTTGTTAACGCCATATTTTATCTTTATCTTTTGTAAGTTTATTTAATCCATTCAAATTAATGTGTTACGTAATATACTCTTAACGTTTTTTCTTTGAGTAAAAATATTGTAAGAGGATTATACACTCAACATTTCAAGCGTGTTAATAGCACATATGAGCACTAATAGAGCACAAACGATTAGAAAAAAAAAATTTTTTTTCAGCAATGTGGCGGGCCAACTTTAGTTACGTGGTATTGGGCAGGCTTTCGTAACAGTGTCTTTTCTATAGCGAGTGAAATAGTCGGCGACACTTCCACGTGTTTCACAAAGAGGGTGGCGTCTAAAATTCGCAACCGTACGTCAGTGTTTAAATTGTCCGCGTCTGTGAGCAGATAAAACTCTCTTTTGTTGCGAATTAATTTAACGCGCAACGATACATTTTTCAATAGCAAGTGTGAAATATTAAATATGTCGGCGTGTAAACGTCCCACCAAGTCGACCGGATGTTTTAACAAGTCTAATCTCGTGGCGAAGCCTTTGTTCTCTGTGAATGCGGCGAGTTCACCGTTAGCGGCAGGGGTATCCAATAACCACATACCATTCACCAGGTGGGTGTCGGAGGCGTCTCTACCGTAATTAGTTAAAGTCTCTAAATAAGCCCTGTAGGCATAGTTGTCTGTCGAGGTTGTAATAGGTGTTTCGTTGAGAGAGATATTGATTTGACAGAATAATGAATTTAACAAGTTGTTGACGCATCCGATTTTATTGTCGGCTGCGACCGGTGTCCCGTCCCCCTCACCAGTTGAATACGAAGATATAATTTAATCGAAGAGAGGCCCCGAAAATACTCGCCGTCCCCGGGGCAAAAAAACTCCAACTGAGCGTCATTGTCCACGGAAGTGATGGGTTTGTATTCGACCACTTTATTATTTTTAATTACCGTTTGAATGCATTTTTCGTCGAAAAGATCGAGTTCTGTTTTTGAACACTCCATAATTAATCGAAAATATCTTTTTATAGCTCTCTTGTTCCCTCTTGGTCTGGCGCCCACCTTCGAATGAAGTCGTTTACGTTTTTTTTTACCCTTTTTAAGCCACGTCCCTCGACCGCCTGAGTGACGCGCTTTTTAACTATATCACCGACTTTTTGACCGGGTTCGCGTGTCGCTATGTCGGCCAAAATATGCGAACCTGTTTGTAACGCTTGTTTTCCCACCGCTTTCGCCCCCCTCATAAACAACGGTTTGACAAATCGAGATAATCCGCCCAAAAACGCGCCGAGACCACGTCCCCGTTGCATTTTATAACTGGCGTGATAGACGGGACCGATGTTTTCTCTCTCTCCCTCCATTGTTAAGACTAAGTCAAATTACTACGTCACGTATCTATTTATCTAGTTTTCTCTCTCTAAAATGTAAAACCGCTACGGTGGGCACGGGAGCCGATTGAAAATTCACTCGTTCGCCAAACTTTGTGTATAAGCCTATGCTTATAGAGTCAAAATTTCATTTCTCGACGGGAAAATAGAATATAGGAAAGAACACGTGATGTGCGGTGGCGGAGGGGAACTGTATGATTCTAATCCATCTTACATAAGAGTCGCCTAGCAACTGCGGTCCTATAATGTCAGTGTACACAAAGACGGGTTCCGTTTCGATTGAACCAGAGCCGGGAAGTTTACGATTGGGTCGCAAAAACACCCCCTTAATATCCTCGCTCATTAAATCCCTCATATGTGTATTAACGGCATTAAGTGACTCTTAGGTTGGGTAGTCTGTTTCGAATGGTTGTAATTTAGTCTCCGATGCTCACATAGAGACGAACAGGAAATTCTATTTTAAATTTTTTTTTCGCCACCGTAAATGAAATTGTGTTTTTGAAACGTGTAGTTATGGGTGACTTGTCGGCGGTCCATGCACCCTTTTGTTTTTTAATCTCAGTCAACATTGTTTGATCGCGAAGAATGTACCATTGAAATTCGGATATTAAAACCTCTAGATCACCTTTATCACTTATCGAGCTCTTAATTTTATTATAAAGCTCCTTAAAGGAGGTGAAATATTGTTGAGGAAACGAAACACGCCCCACTTGGGTCACCACGACGTTTGCCGTCAATTCTTTATCTTTGGATAAAATGTTATCTTCGAGAGTTTCAAAACCCACGGGATAGGATAATTCAGCTAGTCCCACCTCCCACCGGTCGTGTTCTAGTTGTATGTACAGTGCCAATTTTGTAGTATAGTAAGAGAGTGTATTATTCTCGTAATATTCGGCTCTCGAATCTGACGGCAGTGCTACATAAAACTGACTCATATTTGTTTAATGTTGGACGCAGCCACCCAGCTGTTGAAAGAACTGTCGTATCCTTTCCACTTGACCAGATGATGTTGAATGCCCTTAATTCACTTACTCTGTACTATTTTATCTATTTGAAAAATTGTAGGACGACGCACGCGAACTAGTTCGTAGTTATAAAAATGTCCCTCAATGGGCTGCCCGCGGAGATCCTGTAACGAATAGACCGGTTGGGGAAGTCTAGGAATTACTTTAACTATGCTAAATATTTCTCGTGTAAAATTAGCCTCGTATCCTTTGTCAAAAATGATTTTTTCTTTACTTATGCGCATTTGATCGCCCGCCTTGAACAAAAATTTTCCCAATTTAATTTTAGCCCACCGCTTTCGCAGGCGCAATAATATTTTAAGTACGTGAATAGGCTTGACCGAAGCTCGAGGCATTCCTATAGTCGAATGAACACTAGCGTTATAATTTTGAACTAGCTTGCCCAACACATCGACGTAGTTGTGAGTGTTGAATGCGGTGAAATATTTCCACATTTTAGTTTTCAGTGTGCGATTGAAACGCTCCACGACGGCCCCCTTTATATCTGGATTATGCAAATGATAAAAATGACTGCCCTCTTGTTCCAAAATGTTCTAAATTTAGAATTTAAAAATTCCCTACCCTTGTCCGACTGAATCGAAAGGGGGTGTCGTCCTTTCTTAAAAATCTGTTTTATACCCCGCGTGATGTCTGCGCCCGATTTTGTTTTAAGCGGTATAGACCACGCATAATTTGAAAATACATCAATAATGTTTAGAATATAGTTGACGCCCCGGTTGTACTTATTTAAAGCTCTCATATCTACTAGATCAATCTCCCACACATCGTCAATATTAGCGACTCTGTACGGGTTACGTGGGAACCATTTTCTTAAACCACGGTGAAGAGTGTACGCATCCTGCCCGTTCAACCATTCGTCTACTTTTATTTTATCCAACCGACTATACTTTTTAAGATTGGTGGCGCTCGAGAAAGCCGAAGGTCGCGGGAGATTGTAATATAATTTTTTTAACGTTGCGCTCATCTCAGTGTGTTCCAGCGTGGTCTGGCGGGAAACAGTTTAGAAATGATTGTTTTATATTTCAATCCTCTACTGGACGTTATTTTCGCGTCGGGATCATAGTTTTGTCGATGAGCGCTCGTGGCAATTAGTATGTCTTTATATTTTTTTAAATCACTCTCTGTAATTATATCTTTATTTACGTTTCTTTTGGTCAACAACTCCCAAAGTCCTTGCGTGCCTTTATAGTGTGTGTTACCCAGGTATATATCGTTATCGTCTACGGTGAAACTCGAATTGCCTATTTTAAAAGTATCCCCCTCTTTTCTAATTCCAAATACAGGGTCAGTAGACACTCTCCGGTGGACGTAAGGTGATAAATATTTTCCCGCTATTTTACCGAATAATTTGGAGGAACCGGTTTCAATTTCATCATATTCTGATCTAGGTACAAAATACGACTCCCCTTCCACCCACCCACCATGTGGCGAGTCTACAACACTAATAGGACTGCTTTGATATGTGGTCTCGTCTGAAATGAATCGGGGAGTTGGAACCGGCCACTGTCTCCTAGGTCGTTTTCTTTTTCGTCGTGCAAGATCAACCGGTCTACGTTTTATTAGTGTGGGGCCCACGATGGGTATTTTAATTGGTTGTTTCGCTCTCTCCCTGTTTGTTAAATAACGCTGTTGATGTTTTCTAAAACTGGCCAATCTTAGATAATCGTCCATTTTTTTCCTAGATTTCAGAATTTTTTTCATCTGTACAAAATCGGTGGTGGCGGCGTTGTCATCGCGTTTATTGTGAAATAGTTCTGGCGGGACTAGAAGCATCTGTTTAAGTTGTGACATATTATTATTATTTAACCAATGCGCCTACGAGAGCTGAAAGAATAGCGGGTAGTATGATGCTCAAGAAGCCGCCCGATTGAACGGCAATAGTTCTTTTTCTCTTCAACGAAACACCGCTGCTAGCCAATTTACGCATACAATTTTTTACTTTATTAATTTTCCCTTATCACTTTTACTAATTTTAATATTATTGTTTAATGTGTTTAAAGCACATTCGCCGAGTGTTGTTATAACATCCGGGTCGACGACTTTAAGAATAGCTTTGCGCAATTTAGGACTGGCCGTTTTCAACACAGACAGTACGTGTCTATTTTTCTTGACTAGTTTCATCTAGTAGTCTAGCGGGGACAAACACTTTGCAAATAGTGTCAAATATGTCCGTTTCGAAGCGCAAGCGTTCGTTCGCGTTCTGACTCAGATCAAATAGTAAATACCCGTGAGCGGATTCGGTTGCTTTCCTATAGATTCTTTGTATTTCGGACGGATTATCCGGATAAACTTGTCTAGCCAGATAGTTTATCTGTGTTTGATCACGCGGGTTTTTAAACACCACAATGTATTTAGCGTTGAGTGAGATGTCACGTGACTTACTCCCCTGATGGAAAAGATTTTGTGTGATCAGAATAACCGATAGGTTTCTATGATGACTGCCCTTGGTGAAAAGTTCACTCACTTTTTTAGAATAAACCTCGTTCATTAAATCGTCCAGTACGATGAGTTGAGGCCCGCCGGCCTTAAAATTGAAATTGTCCGGTACACCTTTGTGTAGTGTGACGTGACAAGATAATCGCGAGGGGATAGAATTTCTCTCACTAAAACACCATAGAATTCTATCAAATTTATCCACACTGCACACCTGTTTTAAATTTAACAGAAAATTTTCTACAAAAGTAGTTTTACCGCAATTAGACGGTCCCGCTAATATCAGTTTGAAAGGGTGTACAAACACAAACATCGATGTGCACCCGTCTAGTGTTGGTATAAAACTAAAAAAAAAAAAAAAAAATACGATTTCAAATTTATAGTAGTGGTGGTCCAATAAATTTTTTTATGGCCAAAATATTTATCATAATTATGATGGACACCCATAGTCTAGCATATCAATAACAAGTTGTTGATTTATTTTTATCCACATTTTCTTTTCCTTTACATAAATTATAGTAGAGACGGCGAGTGGCCATTTTTAAAATTGATCAGATTTCATCGTCAGAGGCAATCACAATGTCATGCCGCGCGGTAATTTTGTAAAGGAAGCATATCAATAACAAGTTTTTTTTATCTACAATTTCGTCACCTTTACATAAATTATAGTAGAGGAGGCAAGAGAGAATGGCCAAATTATTCCAACAAGTTTTTTTTTTAAATATGTTCGCTTTAAACTATTCCCAGGTGGTGGTCGTGGTGGTGGTGGTGGGGGTTCCAACAAACCATTCGCTGAGAAATTTGACATTAGCCAGGGTGCAAATCGATTTTAATTTTTTATTCCTGTGACCAAAACATTTATCATGATTATTTGAGATCCTATCCTTCAGGGAGGGACACCCCAAGTCCATCATGTCGATGACAAGATGATTTTTTTCAAGATTTTCCATTACAAATTTTCTCTTCTCCTCCCCCTTCACATAAATTATAGTACACGAGAGAGTGGCCATTTTAAAAAGTGAATTAAATTGATCGGCGCTCGTATCACCGTCGTCCCAATGGAGACCGTGGTGATTGTACGTGAGCCAATCGCACTGTTTTTGAACATGGCGGGGTAATTTGGAGAAACAATAGAGGGACTTAAAAGTCCAGTGGTGAGTCACCCTTCCACACATTGAATAACACTACATTCTTTTAAAATAAATGTATTGTTCTCGTCTTTGAATCCTTGCACGTCTACAATTATGTTTGACATGTCGGTGGTGGTGGTGGTGGTGTTGATCCAAAACTGTAAAGGAAAAAACCAATTTAACAGTCACTGTGTGTGTGCGGAGACAACTGTGGAAAAAAATTAACAGGTCCCATTCACGTACATAAATATCACGATGATGTCAGACATTGATGACATTTTTTCTTTATAGACGGCGGACCATCAATCTGCGTTACGCCCCTATTATAATGTTCCAAACAATATTTATAATCTTTCAATTCGTGCTGCGCAGAGGGAGAGAGTAAGTTCCAAGCGCGATTTATATCTCTAGACGCGTATGTTTTTATAAATTCTATAGGTAAATTATTCAACTCCGCGGCAGACATCAGACACAAATCCTGCTTCTCCGAGTACGTGAGGATGGACGCGTTGATTTGATACATTATACTAAATTACAATTATCCCGGACACAATCTTTTATAGTGATGTCACTCGATCCAAACCCTCCCTCCCCCCTCTGAGTGTTTGATAGCGAATCAGTGTGTTCAACTCTAGGGTAATCAATTTTCACGCATACTAGTTGAGCAATTTTATCACCCTTTTAATTGTGAAAACAGTGTGGCCGTGATTAATTAGTAATACGCAAATATTACCACGATAGTCTTCGTCTATAACGCCGGCCAAAACATCTATGCCGTGGTGAAGAGCCAGACTAGATCGTGGAGATATTCTACCGTACGTTCCCGCCGGTAATATAATAGAAATATTTATCTTAACTAAACGCCTGCACGAGGGCTGTATACAGCAATTGTAGGGACTTTTCAAGTCTAGACCTGCAGAGTGTGTGGTGGCTCTAACCGGTGATATGGCGTTTCTATTTAACTTTTTGATCTTTAATAAGGATGCCACTGGAATCAGAGAGAGAAGAAAAATGTATACGTAAAAGTCTAATTTCAATTTGATATGTCAGCCTAGTTATTCGATGTGATCCATTAGTCGTCTTGTCATGTCAATATATATTTGATCAAACACCTGATAGTTTCTATACCACGTGTTAACCAGTACACAAATAGGGGCACCGTCTGTTGGACAGAAGTCGTTAAAGCACCTGCTTTCACATTTGTGTACAGAAAACCTTTTTACACCTGTTTCTGTGTGTGGTAATATCACAGTAGAGTGGTCTATGTCTAGTTTTAGTAAGATAAAAATTGTGTCATCATTAAATTCTTCGTATAATATCATAGAATTTGTGTCAGTTTTACAATGTTTAAAAGGGGAACAAGTACAAACACGATTCCATTTTGTAATATTGTTAATGTCCGGACGTTTATTTCTACGAATTTGCATTTGTCGTAAACGTCCACATTCCAGACGAATATTCTGGATACAGCCATCAGTCACTAGAAAACAGAAAGAGAGAAAAAAATGTGATCAACTATAGCCGTAGGGTACGGACGTGTTGTTATTTAATCTCCTACGTTTAGTGAATACAATATTATAATTTTTTCTCTCCAACTGAGAGACGACGATGGCGCCTCTTTTTCTTTTAATTTTTCGCGGGTTAGTCACGTGTACGGGGTCCATGTCTTTCAAAATCATGTCTTTAATAGTTGTGAAGTTTACAATCTTTGTGTTTTCATAGTTTAGTGTTATACCCCTGACTTTTGTGACGGACCTGTATTCATTCATCTCGGGGACAAACACATTGTAAGAATAATTTTTTGGTCCACCGGAAACAAACTCTGTAAAGTAGGCGCTCTAAGAGTAGGCGGTCAGCTCGTTTGTCATGTCACCCAACTTGTCGCCGGTCGGTATCGTGTACGTGTCTGTCGGTCTTATCACACTTATAATAGAGTCTGTGTCACAGTAAAGACAAGAAGCGCCCAAGTGCCTAAGATATGAATACAATTTCATACGGGCACCGGTGGTCACATAGGCGGCTATAGGCACGTTGACCGTATCCAGGGGGAGGACAGCCTCGTCACGTTATGTCCACGAGACGTAAGCAACCTCGTCATTGGGGAAAATAATGTTGCGAACCTCTGTCCCCGGGCTGGTGAGTAGGGAGAAAAAGTCTTTTGGGTTGTTCACAATGCTGGTCTGCGTTTTGTTCTCGTTCAATGCAAATCGTCCCCAGAAAGAGTTTAAACACAATTTGGCGAGTGCGCGCTTTCCTGGATTTTTAACAATTTCGTTTTTATCCAGAATTATTCCCTCTATTTTGAAATACTCGCTAACGTAGATGTCTTTTTCTGTGACTATTTTCACCCATCCAGGTTATCCAGACGTCTCCTGTTTGATCTTGAGGAACTTGTTAATATACTCTACAAACATTCCCCCTTCTCTGGTCTGGGGATCGAACTGGGTAATTTTATATTCCCAAAATTCGTGTACTCTAACCATTGTGTAGCCATTTCTAGCGCTAGATGAACCTCGTCCACTATCCAAGTGCCTGTAATAGTCCTGTCAGAGTCGGTGTGTAAACAATCACCTTGGTTCATCTCGTTTGCGCAAGAGGAGCATAAACAAAACATTATTTTGATTGTGTCTTGTAGGGTAGTACGGGGTGATACAAATTTCTAGGAGGCAAAACAGTGCATTTAATTACGCCCTCTTGGTCTACCACGTCAACGGGGCAATCGTCGGCGACAAAAATATTTATAGGGTGACCTACAGGAAATTTAAAATATTTGCATACCCAGAGATATAAACTGCAGACATCAAGATAGCCTATTTTTTCGTCGGGGTTTGTCTTGTAGTGTAATGTCATTGACTCACAACGTCCACCGTACAGTGCGTCACGTGGATTGAGTGGGGCAGTTTGAATAATAGGGTGATTGCTTAGCTCTAAATCTAGTTGTGTGTCTTCAGTCAGTATTTTGTCAAAGTCACACTCTTTCATATTTGTAACAGTGTACCCTGCGGCTCTAAATGCTCGATCTCTCAACAGAGTGCACTCGTATCGCTCGGTGAGAGTCTCTTTCGTCCCTGTTATAGTCGCGTCACGGTTTGAAAGACATGTACACCCGTGGAAGAAGCATCCGTCAAACTCAAAAATCTCTCTCGTCGCGTCACAGTAGCCGTCCACTTTCCTACCCAAAATCTCTATCTCACGCCCGTTGAAGGCGTGCCGAATATCGGGTCGGGTTTTCTCCAGATAGACTAACCATTTTATGGCTTTCACAGACTGTCTGTCACCGCACCTGTAACCCCCCTTGGGCAGGATGGCTATCGTATCGGGGGCTAAGAACAGTTTTCTAAATAATCTATTGCACGCCGACGAGATTGTGATAGATTCTCTAAAAACGTCTGTCGCACCTATATTTAGAAATAAATGACGAAATGTACGACAACCCTTGCGTAATACATTTATGTCATCCACACAATAGGCCTCCAGCTCTGCCTTATTATTAAATATATACCCCTGCCGCAATTTGTCAGCGTGCCATACCATAAAGTCATTTCGCTCATTCGGTTTCATATAATCCGCACCGAACATTTCGGGACCGGGCATCTCACTTATATAGTTTAAATTCTTTTCTGTATTAAACAGATAGGGGTAGTGTCCTTTTTTACAGTCTAGTCCAAACGCTTTCGGGATCTGTCTCAGTGGCATGGGTAGGAAACATAGGCTGTCTTTAAATTGTATGTGGTCCATTGTCATGCAGAGTATTTTAGTTCCGTCCGCGATAATTTTAGGGGTGCAGTTTAGTGATAGAAATCTATTAAGGATAAATATAGTATCGAACCCCTTCCCATTATGCGCAACGCAAACAATTTTATTTGCAAACGGCCTCGGTTGTCTCAGGTAGTCGATGAAGCCGTCTACCGGATTATCCCAAAAGGAATGAGATCGTTTCCCGCATTGGTCACAATCCTCGTCCATATTATCGTTAAATTCACATTTTACACAATAGTGTTGTACGTGAAGATAATTCGGTTCGTGCAAAACACAATCGTCGTTATAGCTCTATCTTGCGTAGTCTCGAAATCATAAAATACCATTAGGTAATTATCATCGAGCTGCTTCCGACTCAACACCTGCATATAACAACGATGCAGGTTTTCTTTATTCTGTTTGCACGTTGCGCAGTATGATTTAAAACATTCGTGATTTCTTCCCTTTGTTTTATCACAGGTAATACACACCTGTCTTAAATCACAAACTGTTTTTTTACCGCGAATTTTATTCAATTTATGGCTAGTGAAACAAGCGGCAGACCTAAAGAACCTGTTACAATAACTGCAATACACTTGTTTTTCGCTTGCATACAAACACGGAGGTATGGACATACATTTGGGGCAAGTGTTCTTACATGAATGTCTTGCACCTCTTTCAAAACCGGTATTACATCCGTCGCAGAAATACTGAACGGAAAATGCCGCCGCCATGTTGATTATTACGTTAAAGTGATGTGTAACGTCATCTACAGTAGGATAATGTACCTACTAGAATACGACACCCCCTCATACCACAATCCGTTGAGCGTCGAGAGGGTATTATACACGCGCAATTTATATTCGTCCCCAAAATAACGCTGAAATTTATCGAGATGTTCGCGCCCCCCTCCCCCCGATAAATCTACGCGAGTTTTTGCAAGAAGCTCATCTACAGCATTGTTCATTTTCCGCCCCTTAGTATACGATTTATAATTAATATCATTAGTGATTTTGGCTATCGCTATTATTATGGCGTGAACCAAACAATTGGTCAATGATTTAACAACGACAATGCTCTTTTATGGTGACTCAGATAATCGTTTGGAAGGCACCTTCGTTTTAGTGCTCTACCGTTTCCCCTCATCATTTTGATATGATTCGCTTTAATCCTCAACACATCGGCTATACCGAAACTGGCATTACTCTGAATAACTTTTGTTAATGTATTCATAATAGTGTTCACATCAATTTGATCACATCTACGGTAAGAAACGCCGACCGGTTTGTCGAGGTTATTCTCCGTATTCGTGATCGTGAGTCCAATTAAATCGTATGGCGCCGTACCTCTGAGCAAGTATGCTAATAGACTAGAGAAACACGTCATTAGATAATGCATTGGACTCACGTTCGAAATCAATGGATTGAACCGAACTAAAACATGCCTGCCTAAGGTGTTGAACCGAGTATAAGTTCGTTCTGTCTCCGTTATTATTGTAAATGAGTCATTAGTGTTTGTAACCCCTCCCGCATAATCAAAAATGTGTTGCCGTTGTCTGTTAATATTCGAGGTAGAGGGTGTGGCATTGTCACTAGATTCGTCGGGTATAAATGTTTTTTCGTAAGACACTATAAAAAAAGGAAATAAATTTAAATAATTAATTGTTAGTTTAAATAATAAATTTGAGAAACAACAACAAAAATTAATTGTTAGAAAAGAGAAACACATAAAAATATTTAAAATATTAGTTTAACTATTAAATTAATTGTTAGAATAAAATAAAAACAATTAAATTTTGAAAAAGAGAAACAACCGTAAAAAAATTAATTGTTAGAATAAATTTAGAAAAGAGAAACACATAAAAATATAAAACATTAGTTTAACTATTAAATTTTAGTTTTAATTATAAATTGAGAAACAACCGTAAAAAAATTAATTGTTAGTTTAAATATTTAAAATAAAAACAATTAAATTTAGAAAAGATATTTAAAATAAAATATTAGTTTAACTAATAAATTGAACACTAGAGAATAGATGGTAAAATTTATCTTACTTTTAGCAGAAAACACGAGCGCTAGGTAGTTGATGATGATTCACGTGACAACTTCTTTTCACTCGACAAGATGGCGATGAAATGATAACTTTCTATAGTTAAATTCTCTTTTTATAGATCGCAACTCCGTCAGATGTGTGTGTGTGTGTGTGTGTACTTTCTACACACCTGTGTAACTAACCTGTGTGCTGATTTCGCTCCTTTAAATGTAGTTAACCTTTCAGAAGCGACCTGAATATATAATTAGAAAGTAAAACCGTTTTCCTTGATCTTTTGCGAGTCGATGCCTGCACCTGGTAGCGAGATTTAAGTTGAATAGTAGATGATGTTCACCTTGAGATTTAGAATTATCACGATAAATAGCGTGTGTATTTAAGTCGTTAGAATTCATAAAATGGAATCAGTCGAAGACACGAGTTTAAACGTCCCCCTTCAGTCATTTAAACGTCAACATATTGAGCGTCAATCTAGACATATTTTCAAAAGTAGATCTTATTTTGACAGAGTGAACAAGAGAGGAGCGCGTGGTGCTTGTAATTGTGGTGAAGAACATTTTATATGCTTTTAGGTGATATATCAATTTTGGAAGAGTACTCTGACGGAGATAGATGCGTTGAGCTGGGAACAACTGATTGTTTTAATAATTACACGTGTGTGTTAGAGATTCTAAAAGAGTCCTGCATCGAACGAACTATACACTATTGTAGTTCTGAATGCTTTTCTCACTTTAAAAAGTCATACGCGTGTGGGTCAAAACGTTATTGCAAAGTTGTAAGTGACTGGTATCGCATACACTTAGATTGCCTGCACAATAGGCAAGACAGTGCGTTAGATTTCGACGTCACATCTGAGACACATACCACCAACCTACAAGCTAGCAGGGCTGATCCAAGTGCACCCACAGCGGAGTAAATCAGGTAATTTATAATTTCTTTATTTATTTAAAAAAAATTATTTGCCCTCTTATTTTTGCTATAATATATTTGTTTGATTTTTTTTTCAAGATATGGACAAATTCATAAACGACTTCAACTCAATCAAGAGCGATGACATTCAATATATCTCTCTAAGAAGTTTAAAGGAGAATACAGTACTGGATATTATATCTTTTAATGAAAAAACACTAAACATGGCCGAGGTGTTTATGTGAAGGCCTATTTACAAGACAATATCGTAGGTTTTTTCACCAAAGAAATATTCAGGTATTTGTTCAAAACAGCATATTGACCTTGTAAATAATTCGAAGTCTGTAATAATCTATGATGGCATAGGGGGTGATAATTCTATCAAGCTTAGAATAGAACAAACTGGTTTATAGTTTTTTTTCAATCTTTGGTAATACTGGTTTAAAAATTAAATAAACTAATATCTGTTCATATTTGGTGTATTCATATAACAATTATATGTTTAATCTGTAGATGTGTTTATGTAAAAGTCTATTTAAAAAGATAATATCGTAGGCTTTGGAGTATTTCATATTGTCCTTATAAATCAAAATAACAACTAAAACACTATTTATAATTTTACTTTGTAACAAATATCTGTTCATAATGGTTTTATGTATTCGTATAACAATTATATGTGAAATCTGTGTATTTTTTTATTATAATTAAATGTGAAAAAAAACTTGTATTTTATTTTTTCATTTTCTAGTAATATTTCCCTCTCATTTAAATTATATATTAGTAATATAACTTTGTTAGTGTATAATTAGGTATAACGTCATTATTAATTTTAATCATGTATGTTGTTTAATAAATTCGTCCTCTGTTAAATTATTAATTTTTAAATTTTTCACAGCTGGTATACATGTTAAAATCTAGTCTATTTATTTATTTCAATTATTTTAATTTGATATATAAATAACTAGACATTTAAACTGATTACAATTCATATACACTTAAAACTTGCCGGCGACAGGAATGATCTTGTCGTTGACATTTAAAAATTAACCTCTTCCTTTTTTAAAAACTGGTTTTATTTTAACTAGATGGATTTCACACTGAATACAAACTGTCGATGACAGTTTGCATCTATTTATGCATTTAAAAACAATTGAGCACTATTTTTAATGTATAGTTGAAGTGTGCAATCACATGGCGGAAGTACGTCACAGCGCGTCGCGTTAGTCAACTGTCCGTGAGAAGGGCGGGACAGCAAGTGGTGTCAGAATTGGGATCTGTCTTGCGCGCTGAAACGACATACTACCCCCACCCCCTCCCCCCCTTGTCCTCCCCGCACACACGAGGGATAACGCTCGCAAACTTGTTTTCAGTGGAAGTTTTAAAAGGACTAGATAGTATAAGTGGGACTCACATATAAGTTTAGATAGCTTAACAAACTTAGATCTTATTATGTGATCTAAAAACCAATGTCGCAGAAAACATGTGACATAATTAACTTTAATTTAGCGCCACGTCTTACTACCCATTCAGGCTATATGCTTATATACTAATAAGCCTAAAATAATTTGATCTCTAGTTATTCTAATAAAGAGTCCTCATATAATTTGTGAAATACGCCAACATTTTTGAGTATGTCTCAAAATAACACCACTATCTTGTAGAATTACATTCAGGCTAAACGTTAAGCTCGTATTTTCTGTCTACCCACAGTGATTAGAATCCTACACAAGTGTACATAAGGTGTTTTTCGTTAATGATCTATCACGCTCTCACAACGCAAACGCGGCTATATTTGCTTGAAAGTCTACTTTCATTATCCCTACCCGTTTATGTTGGTAATTAGATAACCCGGTCGTAAATGATACGTGGTGAAAAACAAAATCAAGCTAATATTTTGAAACTTTATATATAACAATTTGTGCTTAGACAAAAAAATAGTTACCAAATTTGAATATTCACGCACATGCCCTGTTGGCTTGTAATTTTAATGTGAATACTAACCTCAAATTCCTGATGTGTTTTTCAAATGATCGCTATGTTGATAATCACTTTCAGTGGCTGCATGGTTCAAGACGTCACTCCCGCAATAGACTAGACTTCCGATGATGGAGAGACCAGAGTTTGATACCAGTCGGATGTATTGAAGGTGGTTTTTCTCTAAATTATTTCGCAATATCTCCACGCAAATGTTGGTAAACATTCTCTAAATTCAAACTTCTTGATCCCTAATCAATTATCGTAAATATTATACAGGCGTAGAGCCCAAAAGGGTGTGAGACACGCTGCTAAAAAAAAATACTACGTTGCTCTAAACTATTATAGCTATTTATATGTAGCTCTTAACGAAAGACAAATACATTATAATAGGTTAACAACTATTAAAATTAATTCATCCGAAAGCAATAGTTGTTTTTAAACTAAAGATAAAACACATTTCAAGGTGATCATAGAATTAATTTGTGTGAAATGATAGCGCCTGAAAGACTTAGCTTATGCTACAAGCTAAATGTTTGTACTCAGATAATTGCCTAACCAATCTTTATCACGGCGTTTTCAATATACATCTTTGTGTGTTACTTATTCATTGATTTAAAATTACGTTTAGTGACAATGTGTACAAAGTTTAATGTTATATATAAACTAATGAAATATAATGTCGGAGATTAATTTCAAAGAAACACATTAGTATACATTTTTATTTAATTTAAGTAAGCGTTTAAAAATCAAACAATACTTTCTTAGAACTTGTATATGTGAGTATTAAAAAAAGTAATCAAAATATGAAACTTTAGTTCACTCACCTACAAAATATTAAAGAAGATGGAATATGTATGATAAAACCACACGTATACTAAGGCAGGTGTACAAGTAGGTTAAACCATTCAGAAAACTATTAAGTTTATATGCAGCCATTCAGATTTAAGTATAAAGCAATAAAAGTTTACTTTTACAGATATTTTCTAGGCCCACAAGTTTGTTTTTACTAAAATGTATAATAATGACGGACTTCCCTCTGCTCTAAACCGTGATGGTGATGGAATATGTAACACGCCTCGGTGGCGTAGTTAACTAACGCGCTAGTCTCGTGTTGAGCTAGACCACCGAGGACGGGGAGATCGAGGCTCGAATCTCGGTCGGGTCAACTGAGGGTGGTTTTTCCTAAATGAATTTCCACACTCCCTCCACGCAAATGCGGGTTCATTTCCTATAATTTCAACCTTCCCACTTCCTAATTTATTAGCGTAATTAGTACTTAAGCGTATAGTCCGAATGGGTAGTAAGATGCGGTGCTAAATAAAAAAAATTGAATATGTCAGTTTTACAATTTTACTACGAGTAGGTTGTTTCTGTATTCATGTGTTCATATAGCACCGCGTCTTACTACCTGTTCAGGTTATACGCATAATCTACTAACTACAGCAATGAGTTAAATATGAGCAATTATTAATTTAAAGGAAGTCTATCCGCATTTGCGTGGAGGGAAAGTAATAATAATAATATTATTAATAATAATATTTAGCACCGCGTCTTACTACGAGGGAAAGTATAAAATACATTTTAAATAAACCACCTTCAATACACCTGAGCAGGATTAAAACCGTGGTCTCCCTGTTATAGGCAGTCTATTATTACATGAGTGTGGTGCCTTAAACTATACGGCCACCGAAGGGAGGCTGTATATTATGTGTCACTGAACCCCATTACATATTAGGAAATATCAAATGTCGATCAATTGAATTGCTGTGTAATTACAATAAAATTATTTAATAGAGCTTAAAAGGCGTATAACACGAATGGATAGTAAGACGTGGTGCTTAAAAAATAGATTTAAACATGCTTAACTAAAAAAAAATATTTTCTAATTAAAATAATTTTCTTTTGAAACAACACTTCCAGTCGAATAGATTGGAAAATAGTTGTATACCATATTTGGGTTAGAAAAATTGTTTTTAAAAAATGATTATTTTGTTTAAAAAAGTTATTTTCTAACTAAAGGACTCAGTCAATTGCTACACACATTAAAAAATTCTATGATCTACGTAGTTACATTTAATAATTTTATTTCTTAGATTAACAAGGTAGTTAAATATAGCATACAATTTAAAGAGTCATGTCAGTTTATAGCTAAGAAATTAATTCAACATAGTACTCAATGAATATAGCTTCTGAACTCTCAACATGGATTAGAATAAATATTCTTTAAAAACATTCTTTAAAGCACTTACACAGAATTGTTACCTTTCGAAAAGTTGAAACAACTAGTAGTATCCTATTAATTACATACTAACAATAATACATTTTATAATATAACTATTAAATTAACTAACCTAATTAAATTCATGTCTCAAAAGACTAGATATCTTAACAAACAAATGGTTTGTCACCTATAATAATAAATTCATACTAATGACTAAACATTAATCATAATAAATTATTAGTTCTTATTAAATCGAGTTGGATAAATTAAGTATTAATATATTAATCCACCCTGATATAAATGGTCAAAAAATAAGATCTACTTATTATTAAAAAAAGCTATCAAACTATTTCATATTTTATCTCGCAATGCAATTGGCAATAAATCAAATAATTACTCTTTAACTAAAAATTATATTAAAACAACTTAAATTACTTTTCCTGCTTTTACTTAATTAATTATTAAATTTTATACAATGTTAATTTTAAACGTTATTTACTTTCCCTTTGGCAAACAGTAAGAATTAAAAAAAGTGCCCCAAACTTTGCTCATTTAAACAAAATTACCAAAGAGAGTTTAATTTCAATATTTCACATGCACTTATAAATACAAGGCATATGCCATAGAAAGTAACTGAACCCAAGACAGAACAACTGATACTGAGGACAAACCTTGCTTCAATAAATACACCTTTTAATTACGAGTGGGTGTGCTCCGGAGATCAAACCTTTGACCTCTGTCAGAATGATCTTTTTGCTTCTAAAACAGTTGCCATTCGTTTCGGTGGCCGCATGGTCTAACGTGCGACTCTCTTGTCAAACCAGATCACAGAGGACGGGAAGATTGGGTACACTGAGAGTGGTTATTCCTATATTGGTTTACCACTCTCCCCTCCAAGCAAATGCGAGTTCCCTTCCTCTAAATATAGCCTTCACAATCCCTAAAACCATTAGTGCAATTAGTACAGAGGCTTATAACCCGTAAGAGGCGGTGTTAAAAAGACAACTTGTTAGTAGGACACGCGTTCCACTGTTTTAAAGAACACCTTCTCGAATTATCAAGACGTATCTCTGGTGAGTTAAGGTAACAGACAGTTATTATAATATAACTAAGCTCTTGTGGTTTGACACCAACTCTAGGAGTGGTCGCACAAACTGGGAACGAGACAGGAGAAAAGGCGAGTCGAGATAAACCAATTAGGGTTGATGGAACACGTCAGAACAAACCTTCATTCCATCAAGGAAATTAGCAGTAACATCTACCAACTCATGGGGGATGTGAATATTCCGAGAAAATCTGAAAGAGAGAGTGAGATTTTATTAGAAGTTTGGTGTGTAAGAAAATAGTAAAAGATTATTTAATTTTGTTAACAGTGTTTAAACACTCGCAGCTATGTATGATTGCACTGAAGATGGGTTTTTATTTATACATAGCTCATAATTAAAAGTGTCAAATTCATAACGTATAGTGCACAATTCATTTAAAAATAAATACGTTTTACATTGAAGATTAGTGATTAAGGTCGTTCTTAAATAAATTGTTATTTATTCATAGAAATTTATCTAACCTATTTGTTATACTTGATAACGTATTTAAAAATACTTAACTAAAGTGTTCCTTCAGAAAACAAATTTAGCTAAAGCGTATCTTAAAACCCTAAATCTTCATTTGCCTTTTTAATTAAGGGAGTGATACTTCTTCTCGAATTCTTTAAAGCCACCTCTCTACAAACGTAACAAAAAGAGTCGGGGTCATTGGTACATTTTCGTGGTGGCATCTTAAGAAAGTTTTTCACTTTCTTTCGACACTTGGTAGAGAAAGTATTATGATCTTCAAAAAATTTGAACTGTAGATTTTGATAAATGTCGACGTTTCATAACCTCCTGAAACAAAAAAAAAGTTGTTTCTCAAAGCTGTCTGTCTGTACTTCAGGCTAGAGCCAAAACTGTTTAACCGTTTGAGCTTAAACTTGATATCTGGGCCTTTCAAAAGATCCTCTGGGGGATTTTTTAAATTAGATATCTAACCCTAAATTTAAGGATGGTTTACTAAAGGGCAAAAAGAGAGAAAACCAATATTATCGAAATTCGCATTAACGATTTTGATTATATATTTATATGGTGACCTGGTGGTCTAGGGGTAAGGTGTCGGACTTCTGTGCTGGGGTCCGTGGTTCAATCCTAGGTCCTGGCACAAATTTATCTGATTACCAATCCCTTCCTTCACCTCTGACAAGACATCTTGTGAATGTGGGTTCGTATCCCACGCTAAACTGTAGGTCCTCCATTTCATCTCACAATCACCCTACCATTACATATTAGCGTATAACCCGAACGGTTAGTAAGACACGATGCTAATAATAATAATAATAATGATTATATTTTATAGCTAGACACCGTTTATTTTCACAAATAAAATGGAAACTCATTTTCTCGTGAAAATGAATTTAGTGGGTACTTTACACGGGAGAATTTTTTTCCATTTTGACAATTTCTCTGCGACTATTTGAGATAGGAAATAACTTATCATTGTAAAGTTGTAGTATTATTAAAGATAAAAAAATATTTGAAATATATTTTTATAAAAACATATAATTTCTGAGATTTAACCATATAAAAAAAAGTTATATACCTGTAGATTCAGATCTTTGATAATGAATTTGATTTTTATGCTCTTTGGTGGACAATTTTTTAAAGTCTTTTCTCATTATTTGAACAGTGCTCTTGGTTCCTAATGCCATGGAGTAGCCTAAACAGCAGTGTATATGATTTCATTTAGTATCTCGGGTGTAATGTTTCCACAACAATGTATATACCTATGATTTCGTTTCACAAATCTTGCGAGTTCTTAGTAAAGGTCTATTTAAGATAAAAGCGAGAGAAAGTGTTTGTGGTGCGCCCTTCCATTTATTCTAACACCTCATCAGACAATACTAAATTATTTAGTGTAGGCATATCACATAACTATAATAGCTGAAAGTTCAGATCCCACTGACTGATAACTGAGAATATAAAACCTGGTGAACGGTCCAACACTTAGTAGTAGATTGGACTGGACTGGACCTGTCTTGACATGTTTCACCCTCTACAGTCCTTATCAAGGTCATCCCTAATATAATACAAATGTGTATTGCACTGCTGACTCATTATTTCACTATGCATCATGCATGTAATGCTTGTACTATAACAACTATACATTTATGTTAACAAAAGTAATTTAACTAGGTGTCTAAACATGATTTATTTCAAAATTTCTTAATGAACTTACTAACAAAATAATTATAAATAAGAAAATGCTAACTTTTACTAAAAATATTAAAATGTTATTTATTTAAGTACTTGAGAACATTATGTAAACTCAAATAATTTAACAATTTTTTGTTCAAAGATATGCTTTATATTTGACGTGTTTTGATTGAAAACAATAAAAACAATAAATTTTTTTTTAAAAAATCTCAAAAATGAGTGATCATTTTTTTTCAAATATCAACTTAAACAGCACATCAAGAGCTAAAAGAAACACCATACAGATGTAGAGAAACTGAAATTTGGTTAAAATATATTGACCAGTGAGGTATATATATGACATAAAAGTAAGTATAAATTATATTTCTTTTTTGTTTTATTTCTTTTTTTCCCCCCAGTTGGACTAATTAATTATTATTTTTAGACAGGGTTAATGAAAAATTAAAGTGGGTCCCGAAAAAAATGCGTACCCCCCAATAAAACTCCTCTTATAGGCCCTGAACCGGGAGGTGGACTTTCGACTATCGACTGAAAGCCCTGGGGATAATTTTCCCCATCTGATTCACCGTGACTCTCCTATACTCTCTCTCCCCTAATGAGGGCGAACTCTCTCCAAAACGGATTTCACGTGTCTACCCATTAGAATAAGACATTAGCTACCTCTGCGATTAATGGAATAGTTTAAAAAAAAAAAGAGGAGTTTAACACTTATTAGAGACTTTTCCAGAAAAGGCACGATTACCAATATATTCCCTTTCTCGAGTTATCAATATAGACGGGGATTAACAGAAACTACTGACAGAGTGGTCAAAGGAATTAATAAAATAATTTACCTCTATGGTGAAATTATTATGGTTTAGTTTTTTTTTTAGGTTTAGTTTAGTTTAATAGAGACTAATTACATACATTTTCAAGGGTTAGAAGATTACAAATGCCAACATTATAGTTTTAAAATGTAAGGAAATTATTATGGAGTATTCGTTGATTTTCTGGGTAAAAGCGGTGGTTCTAATAATCTGACACCGAGCTACAAGTTGATATACACCGTTAATCTATTTATATTATCGGCGACGTCCGTGGAACATTAATAAGGGTTTATTTACAGCAATGTTTGAACATTTGTGTTAACAATATAAAAACACAATATTCTAATTTTATTTTTCAAAAGTTGTCGTGAACAGTTAAATTCCTAATATAATGTGAGAACTAAACAATACCCAAAATTACAAATACTGTGTATAAAACTACCATTGGATACAAGGTGTAGAAGATTTAAAACTAAACGACTTCGGTGGCTGCATGGTCTAAGGCGTTACACTCTCAATAGTTTAGACTGTCGATGACAAAGAGATTGGGGTTCAAATCAGGGTCGAGTGCACTGATCTCCCACCACGCAAATGTGGGTACACTTCCTCTAAATTCAACATTCATTATACCTAGCTCATCAGCATAATTAGTACGTATGAGTATAACTTTAACAGGTAGTAAGGCGCGTCGCTAAAAAAGAAATTAAAATAAAGAAAAATTACAAACAAAAACATATAAAAGTAGAAAAGGTTTTATAGACAATTTTTCATGGACGTAACTTGAAATCGTTAATCACTTTCCAATCAACTCTGTGATACAGTCCGCTAGAGATCGTAAATTTACATGAACACTATTACACGTGGATCATTTCTGATTAAACATTAATGGAGATAAAGGGTTAATAGATGTTCCTAAATCAGAACATTGTTTAAATAAACCCTTCTTTATAGAGAATCAAATCACCAGGGCTCTTTATTTGACCCACATTCTCATATGCAGAGCCTAAGTATCCGAACCTAGCTGAGTTAACTATCAGTAAACTAATGTATTCAACTATTCACGTCTAGTGAGTTAAGGGTTTGCTTGATGAATGACATGAAGTTTACATTGGCCTAAAGGCCATTTTATTATCAGTGATAGTGACCAAAAGGTTAAAAATATTATGTTTATTGATTGCGGAATAGCAAATGATCCCACAATATTTATCGGGAAGCGAATATAAATCTACTTAAGTGAAAAAAATAATAAATAAATGACAAAAAATGTGTTTCTAAGGTTCGTTATTAGCTGTCTTCAAACTTTATTTCAAAGAGTATATGCATTTTTTTAAATCTAAAATTTGTATTGTTAGCTATAATAAAACACTGTGGTTTATTATTTACATTAGCTTCATACAGATATATTCATAGATAGCCATCTCCCCCCCCCCTTTTTCACACACACACAAACAATCACACACACACACACACACACACACACACACACACCACACAACTCCCCCAATTCCAATTTCCCTAACTCCTATTTATACATTTCAAATTTTAAGACTTATTTGGAGTTGTACTTAAACCACACCAAAAAGTGTTTATATAACTACCACCCCCTTCCTCATTTCCTGGAGTTCCAATTTTCAGACTTTTATAGTTTTTTTGAATACCACACTAAGATGTAGTTTTTTCTTATTAGTTTTGTAAATTTTGAAGTTCCCCCAAACCCCTCTTCCCAACACACAGGCTATATATTATTAGTTGAATACATTTAATATAAATATATTTTGGCTGAGTGGGAATCCATTTAGTGTAAGCCACCCTCAGTACAACTAACCGAGAACCGAACTCCGTTATCCCCGTCATTGGCAGTTGAGTCTATTGTCAGTCATATCTTAAAAGTATCGGCCACTTAAGAGTACTATCTCTATAAGCTTTATTCTTTTAACTCTGATCTCGGCTACGTGGTAAGATTCGAGTGTGGCGGCTTTATTTTTATCAGCATTTTTTTTCTCGCAAAAATTGACTTATGTCCACTTAACTGATGTTTAATTGCTTTACTTTCTCTTGCCATAAAGGCAGTATTTGGAGGGAAAGCTTTGTCACTAAGTATGTTGATGTGTAGTGTCGTTCAACGTCACCTTTCTTTTCTAAACCTTCACTTGAACTCAGTAATAAACATATAAGGGCAAATATTATTATTATTATTATTAGCTCCGCGTCTTACTACCCGTTCGGGTTACACGCACTAACGCTAATGTGTAATGGTAGGGTGATTGTGAGATGCAATGAAGGACCAACAGTTTAACGTGGAATCCGAACCACGGTGGTGGCCTGGCATTCTCCACATTCACAAGATGTCTTGTCAGAGGTGAAGGAAGGGTTTGGTAATCAGATAAATCTGTGCCGGGACCGAGGATTGAACCCCGGCCGCCAGCACAGAAGTCTGACACCTTACCCCTAGACCACCAGGTCACCAAGGGCAAATAGAAGTGATACGTTTTTGTTTGGACTTATTGTAACTTGATTAAAACGTCTACTGATAGAACAATAAACGCAGGAACAAACCCCTTGGAAACGACCAGTTAGTCATTGAAACGAAACGCAAGGCGCCAATGACAAACGTCAAGATCATTAGTTGATCAGAATTTACGTGAAGTGTTGTCACATGATATCTGACCTCCAATATTGTGATGTAAATTACTTTAGTGAAAGATAATCTCTTCACTGGTGGTTTGGAAATCATTGGTTTAAACCATTCTACCAACGAAATGAATAAACGTTTTTGTTGAAAATACACATTAATCATATCTATACAATACGATAATTTTATTTTGTGGCTAACATCGTGGGGGTAGCGCCAGGTCTAGTGTTGTTCCTCTCTTTAGGGCCGGCTTGAGAGGTGGTCTACACCCTACCCCAGGGCGATCGCATCAGCCCGGTTACTCTATCAAGAGTAGACTGCAGACAAGGAGGATCTGCCCACCTCACATATCTACTCACCTGAACCTGTTACAGGGCACCTCAATGCGGTCAGCTCCCTGGCAACATCCTTACTTGCTCGGCTGTGTGGTGGCCCTGAGAGATGGGGGTTGTTTGGCTGAATCCATCAACAGTCATCTGTGCAAAGGTGGGGGGAAAGGGGTCTGAAACCCATCGAACACTTAAGTGGTTGGTAGTGCGTGCCCAGCTTTGGCCGGGAATACCTAGTCAGTACACCTCCATGAGGTTCCACAGAGAAAATTAGGTTCAATGCCTTTGGAAACCATTGACATACATAAGGCTGAGTTTTTGACCTATTATGATGCTTGTATCGCACTTAAGGAGGAAACAGCTGTGATCCAGTGATGACAGGTTTTAATATTACAGGGTAGGTGTTCAAAAATGCAAGCTGGGTGTGTTTTGAGACGTGGCTCCAGTCAGAGGGTAAAGCTGTGGAGGTTACAACTCAATTTATCACGGGGTACTTACTTGGTTCCTTCGTGGCTGCCAGGAGTTCCGCCTCTCGGGGAATCGAGATACTTGGGTGGGAACGCAGCAAAAACTCATCGACTCGTATGAGCGGCAACTATAAAGTTCCCTCGAGAGTGGGAAATCCACAATTAATAAGAATGTGTTCGTTAATGTGGCTAACATTCAATTCAATCATCACATAAATGTAGTATTCAATACAATTCCTATTTTGGTAAATTTAGGGCAATTCATATTAGGACATAACAGTTAAACATTTAGAATGAAATCTTCTCAGATAAAAGGTTATGTTAATTTATATTAAACTACACTGAAAGAAATTTACTGATTTTACACACGGAAATACGTACGTATTTCCAGTCCTGACTGCGGAATGGAGAGCTTGATTGTTGACTGGAATTATTCCATGACCGGTAATGTTTTTCAGTACAGTAATGGAATTATGCTATCGCGGCACAGTGGTTACCTCATACAATTTAACTGTAGCAATGGAAATAGCCCATTTATTAATGTTGCAAGCCCATGTGTGTTGAAATAAATCCAGGACATTACTGTTATTTTCTTCAAATTGCAATGTAAGGATATAATGTTTGTACTGTTATAATAAAAGTATATCCTGCTATAGGCCCACCCCAAAAGATTAGTTCAACTTATTTAAATATAACATGGTTCAGTGGTTTTACAAAAATTTAATTGGAACAATCACGATAGTTTGAAATTAAGGTATTTCTTATAGGCTTAATGAACAAATACATCTATAACCTTGTGCATTAAAATTTTGTGCATGGAATGATATAAACTCACCACAACTCACTTGCACATATTCTCCTAATTCCCATTTTTTCACTGGATCACTCACATAATCTTCCACTAATGATAATCTGGAATTTCATTTCCTCTAAATAATCGTAACTCCTTAAAGTTTATTTTCAATGTTAGTAGGTCTATAATTGAACTTGAAATCCAAAGTAAACCACTCGTTACTTACTCAGAGCACAAGTGCAAGATGGCTGCCCTAGTGGTAGCGGATGAAGCCACCCATGCACAGACGGCGTTATCTCCACCCTGATGGTAAACGATACGTCAATGACCGCGAAGAATGTGAATGTTTCATTCAGAACTGGGACGCACGAAGCGTCAGCTGAAGTCTGTTCACCGCCACTTCATTACAGACAGGCTCTGTAACTGGACTTGAACGAGAGATTTACTGAGCCCCAGATTTTGTTTCATTTTACAGATTCTGTTGAAAACCCATTCTTTGACATCATATGAAACGGAATCGCAACAAAACACTCGTTTGTAAACCGAAACTACTGGCATTAAACCTGGATTCACGACAGAACAAAAGATGAATGTCTGTAATTTTATACTTCCTACATCGATGTTTCTCAGTGCATATCAATTCATCTATGTTATCATTGATGTTATATTTTATTTCAAAGACATTTTATTTTTTTACTAAATGCGAACTCTGTATGAAGATCTGTCGAATATTTAGTAACCGTAGTTGTTAACATATGTTAGTATTTTTAAAATATGGATTACATTATATAATTTTGAAACTCTTAATATTCTGAAATATAACATAGAGCTAATTTTATTTTTTTAAATCAACTTTGTTAAAGTGAAAAAGTTTTATTTGATTATGAGTTCTCTTAACTATAATTTTTCTAACCAAAATCTCAAATACAAATGAAGTAAAACTTACAGTTATACCTACAAGAAAGATATAAAAAGCAGTTTGAGTATGGCCAAGTCCCAATACTTTCAATTGATCATCCTTAACTCTATTACTAGCTGATATGCTCAGTTCATACAAATCATCGTTTAACCACTTGAGGAGAAGTCCCGATTCATCAACTCTTCTGGCGATCTTCTCTATTCTGTCTTGCAAAGGGGAAACGTAAGGAAATTGTATAGCAAGACGAATTGATAATGGACACTCCGCCATTAGATGCAATAGAGGATATCCATCTCTATAGTACCTGTTATCTTGAATATATAACTGAGAAATATATGATCCATCAACATAAGCTATGGTTCTAGTAAAAGCAACCATGTCAAGGGCAGATTTAACACTATTAACAAAAAATCCTCTTTTAATCAATGTTGCCACAACTTTGTCGTTATAGTCCGCATCTCCAAACATAACTTTTAAATCATCACCTGTGCCATCAGATTTAAGTACCGATATATTAAGATTTGTATCAATCAAGTGATCGAGGGTATTTATATCAGGGTAGAAATGAGGTACTGTCAAGTAGCTGATCAAACTTTCCTGATAAGCGCCCAGCAGTATTAAGCTCACCCACAAACAAGACATGACAAAGATTTTTTGTCTCGAGGAATCTGATGTAAAATTTGTGGCTCCAGTCACAAAGATTCTAAAAGTTTCCAAAATTGTTAAAATTTCTAAAGACTTGTCTAAATAGTTTCCACAACAATGTAATAAGTGGTAGTGTGCCTAAAACAAGTGCCCAGGTATTTTTAGTGAAAGGTAGAACAATATTCAGGTATTGAGGAACACGTTGGGCTTTTGGAACTGTAAATTGAAGACAATTTTGATAAAAAGATACAGTGGATGTAAATTGATTCTTCGTATGTTTAAAATAGATATTTCCAAACAAATCTGGTATATTTTCTTTAGTATCAATGTTTGTTTCGTTATCTGAATAACCCGCCATATCTTGATGTTTCGGTTTAATGGTAACCATTGTAGCATTCATTCTTCGTATCAATAATTGCTTACCTAAATATTCAAACCTTGCTTGACCTAGCTTCAAAATTCATACCTCTCTGCCCCTCGTTACTTTTATTTTATGTCCATATATATCATTTAGTTGGTTTGAAAATATGTTGTTCTCTATATTTCTCAAAATGTTTTTGATAGTTCCCTAAATGAACCCTTGTTTATAAACTGATTGTAAAACCACACGTCTGTTGTTTTAATTGAGGAAGGTGATTGATTTGTATTTTTATGGTTTGGTAAATAATCCTTGACGAAATGAATCACTACTAGATTCAAAATGTGATATTCTTTCCAATATCTTTTACATTCCTCTTTAAATAAGTATATTTCATTTTGTTCTTGTAAAGTAGTTATTATTATAAACGGTATCCTTGGGTTGCCGATGAAAGTGTCTCGAAATTGTGCAAGGAATTCCCAAAATATTTGATCAAATTTTTCGACAAACCAAAATAACATCCTTGGTACTCCTATCAAGCCACTGAATAATAAATCTTCTGGAAATGTTTCTTTTAAATTCAAGGTAATGTGTTCTTTCATTTGTAAAGTGAGAGTAGGGAAATATTCCACAAAGTGCACTTGCCTGAACAATTCATTTGAATGACGACGACTGTTTTCTTGTAGAACGATTGTGGCCAGAGGGCGAAACCCAATTTTTCGAATAATGTTCACGATGGAGTGAACAGTTTCTAAGAAATTGTTACTAGAACTAGAATATCCAATTGAAGAGTCAAGTTTGGTTTCAATACTCCTTACCAGACATATGATAAAAATGGTCGTCAACACCTTCATAATTTGTTTAGCTTTTATCACTTATGAAAATTTTGTTTATAGATATTAATTTAAATATTTAACTAATAGAATGTATTGATTTGATTACCAAATAAACTATTTAAAATATTGTTTAAATAAATTATTTACATACAATAGTGTCCCAAAAATGTGTTTAAATAATATGGTTTGATTCAAGAATTTCGTACAAATAAATATAAAATAGCCTCAAATGGCCTCAATAAAATCAGCACTGAATAAGCTATGAAGTATAAAACTGTTTTATAGGAAGAGTACCTTAAACTTGATATACAAAATAAATATTGAGAAAGATAATTGTATTGTCACAAAATAGGTCAATTTGTATGATTGACCAAGCTTATTTATAAAATAACATGCAAGTGTTTTAAATGAGGAAACAATTTATACAACTAAACAATATCATAAATATAAAAAAGCAATGATTATATTACAAATAACTTTTTTTAAATAGGATATATTAAATCTACCACACGTATTTAATAACTAACCAAAATAAGTCAAAATTTGTCAAGTATTTATAATTACTGAAATTTAGAATATAAATATATTTTTGACAGAAAATCTACACTGCACATTAATCAAATTTTATTTTATTTTCGTTAAATTATAATATAACTACAGGGGACCTCTAATCGGTAAAACCAAGTAAACTGGGAGTTACGTTTGAATTTTGTTCATCGGAGAAAAAACCATGGGAAGGTGGTTAAATTTTGGTGCCAGCCGGGAAAATTTAATTCAAGGACCATTCCAAATAGATTTTAGGGACATAAAAATTTCAATTTTTTTTTGAAAATGTCAATTTTAAATTTATTTGAGAGGAGATTAATTTTCAAAATGTTTCTAGAACGAGGACCTCTCAAAAAGTATCTTGGTTCACTCAATCGAACACCCCTTTGACAATTATTTATTAAAAACCTTTCCTAACATCCTGCCTTCCCAAAAAGGTTATTTTGACACTCGATGTAGCACATTTGTATACATTATACTGTTTAACTTGTTTACTCTCTACTCATGACTGAGATACTCACATGTGGAATAATTACTTTCTGATAACAAACGTTAAAAATGTACGATGATGATGATGATGTGCAATTTAATGGCTGTGTCTTGAAAACAATGTGGGTAGAAACAATTAAATGTCTGGTAGCTTGATAATTAATAATTAATAATTTAACTGAAAAGTAAATATTCACTAGCTAAATAAAAGCAAACTACATACTAAACTTTCACTTTTTCAATTTTTTAAGATGTCACTCAAATGATTTCCAACGGACGTTAGACAAACCTCGGCATATTGTCCATCACTTTCCTAAGTATAGTCAGACAAACCTCAGCACATTGTCCATCACTTTCCTCAGTATAGTCAGACAAACCTCAGCACATTGTCCATCACTTTCCTAAGTATAGTCAGACAAACCTCAGCACATTGTCCATCACTTTCCTCAGTATAGTCAGACAAACCTCAGCACATTGTCCATCACTTTCCTCAGTATAGTCAGACAAACCTCAGCACATTGTCCATCACTTTCCTCAGTATAGTCAGACAAACCTCAGCACATTGTCCTGAGATAGAAACCCTACCTGGTGATATGGGAATAAACTTTGGTTTATAGAAGTTATTGAAAATCACTATTACTAAAATTTCAAAATTTACCATAAATATTTTATGTCAATACTATTAATTTCGGAATATTTATATTTGTTTCAGCAGCTAAGGACTGGCTTGCTGCTAACAACTCATGGGCAGACTCTCTACCATTGGAGTTCAAGCTCCAGGTATTCAGCTACCTCAGAAGGTGCCTCCCCCCCAGCCAAGGGATACACCCAACCGTGATCCTTATGTGCCGTCGCACACTCACTTCCTCTAGAACCATGAGGTCTATGTGTGTGATTTTTAATAATGTTATTTATATATCTATTCTTATTTCGATTAAATGATTTAATTCCCGCAATATTTTGTCCCTTCATAACTTACACAACCAACACAGTTATTACCACATTTTGTATTGTTCTCTTTATCAACATATTCTTATTTCGATTGAATGATGAACCTCTCACAAAAGTGTCATTCCTACATAACTCACTCAATCAACACAGTTATTACTACCAATGTGGGTATTGTTCACTCACTCAACTAAACATGTTTTACTATTAACCTCCATATTAATTTGAAAATGTAATGAAATTATTGTGCTGTTCCTAATCTCTAAAATATAAATTAAAATGTTGAATTATATTTATAAAACAGTAATATTTACTCATGAAGTTTCTCGAAATACAAATAACTACATGTTACTAAGATATAATATTTTCTACCATTGTCGATAACATTGAGATCACAAATCAGGTACGTCGATATTTCGTATCACAAAAAAAAAGTATTTATAAAAATAAACACATTGGTATCAATATCAGAACCATGTCTGTCAAAAATGGACGTCAACCCTTTTTGTGACAAAATAATTGGATACTTTTTTCTTTGTTACATTTTTGCCTTATTATAGTTCTTCAGGATTTGTGATATTTAAAAACAAAAAACAATTTTAAGTTATTTGTTTAAATCAAGTGAAATTGATTCTACCTTAAAAATAAATTTTCTTATGATTCCGTTTATGATCATTTTTTATTTTTGGTATAGAAAATGACTGTATTTAATCAGGACAGGTTCGATCCCCAATTCCTCTGAATTATTGACAAGTTGTTTTATTTACAATTTTATTGAGGATTACAACGAAGGTTCTTCTTACCATCGTAGAATAATAAGTGTAAAACTAAGACGATACACTATAAACTAAATCCCTAGCACAACTTCCTTCGGAGGGAAAGTTGATTGTGATAAGTATAAGAACACTGGAAGGTGTAAGAAAATACCATCCCGGAAAAATTGGTAAAAAATATTTCACTTTTACTCTTAAGAATTCCAATATTTTGATATAATAAGTTGGTTCAGACAATGAACGTTAATTACCCCAAATAAACAAAACTATTCATTTCCAGAGATGTCAACGATATTGTAATTAAATACTAAATTTGAAAAATGTTACGATTATTTTTATTGGATTATACTTTCAAAGTGTCTTATCATAAATTTGATAGTATTAAAAGTATAAAACTAATTTCTTACAAGATTTTTGCATCAATTGCACGATAAAGCATTTCTAACATATTACCATAGTTTATAACTAGAAATACCCACCTCTGTGGTGTAGTTGGCTAACGCGCTAATCGTGTTGAGCTCGACTGCTGAGGACGTGGAGATCGAGGTTTAAATCTCGGTTGGGTGAACTGGGAGTGGTTTTTCCAAAATGGTTTTCCACTCTCCCTCCACGCAAACGCGAGTTCACTTCCTCTAATTCAACCTTCCTAATTCCTATTCCATTAGCGTAATTAGTACTTGAAAGCGTATAACCTGAACGGATAGTAAGACACGGTGCTAAATAATAATAAAAATAAATATTACTAGTAATAAAGTCTATGACTTTTGCCACATTACACTATTTAACTATGTTATAAGATAAGAGCTAAATGAGCCAAACAATAAACACTTATTATTTTATATTTCTTATATCAGTGCCACTTTACTAGAAAAACCCGCTTTAGTGGTCTAAGGCGTCAGTCTTGTGTTAGACTGGCAATGCCGAAAATGGGGAGATCAGGGTAAGAATTCCAATAGGGTCTACTGAGGGTGGTTTTTCATAATTGTTTGTCCACTCTTATTCAACCCAGATGAACCTCTACTACTTCTAAGGTTATTTCTTCCTTCCATTAGAGTAATTATAGTCCAATGATTTTATTGGTCTGTTTACGGATTCATTTTGAGCTAACTGAAATTTGATATAATTTTTCATGTGTTATAAATAATGTATCAAAAGTACCCGTCAATTAATTGTACAGAAAAATTCTTCAAAACATAATAAGTCTCAAAAATAAATTTTCAATAAATCTCACCTAATCTATTGGTTCAATAAATAAAAGATCTTTAGTCAACTATGTGGATTATAAGAATTCCTACAAAAAAGTTTCGATGCGTCTCTCTCGTATATACAACTATTTCTTCGTATTACTGCTTATAAAACCTATAGGCCTAAACTATAACTTTAATAATGCTACTCTTTTCATTTTATTATCCCCTGTACACCTAATCCACGATTTCATCACATTCTATGAATTATGTTTCTTCGTTTTCCTCCTCGTTTACTTCTTATTTTGTTGTGTTTATTGTTCGTTCTAACATTAGTTTCAACTTGTTCCTAATTTTGATAATACAAATCTTCTGGTAAGAAATTCATGGGATTTCATGGTCTTGATTTAATACCTCTATAGTTATTTTTTCTTGTGTCCTATCTAAAGATTCTTCATCTAGTGTAGCATTGATGAATGATTGACCACGACAGTTACCAAAAATTTGACTTTACCCTTGTTAATAAGGGCAGATGTTGTAAGAATAAAATATGTGTGATCTTTACTCCTTTCATGCTGGCCGAGACTTCTTAAAGAATATATTTTCCTTTTGAACTTCCGTTTGCTTGTTTTCAGAAAGAAAACTCTTTCTCTGCAGGCGTACAAGCTATAAAGGACTAAAAGACTATTTATTCTCAAATATATATATATATATATATATTTACACGAGTTATTGAGTTTTGTTTCAGTAGTCAAAACGTCAGAATCATCTTGAGCTTATTTTACAATGAAATTACTAGTTTTCAATCCTTCTGACAACATCGAGATTAATCAGATTTTGTTGCGTGTGTTGGAATGAAATTTTACTTGATTCGTCGTAACATTCATAGTTTCATCGAATAAAGCTTCAGTTAATACACAAAGTTTGGAGGATAGATGTAGTTATATAGATTTTAAAGTCTTTCTGATTTAATTAAATTCATCAGATATAACAATTGAACCAAAACATAACTGCACATGATTAATATATGTTGCAACAATGTGATCTAAAGTATCAACTTGATGCCATACAATGCGATGAACAAGAAATCCTCCCTCGATGACAAACGTAATATTAGTTCAAAGCTATCAAACAAAGATGACTTTTAATTTGAGCATTCCTTTTTCATCAATGATCGCCAAAAAATGGAGCCAATTCATAATGTAATTTGTCACGGAGTTATTCATAATATTTTGAAGTGATACACTCTTATATAATTAGTAGAAAGAGAACACAACCCATCTGAATAATGAAACAATATAATGTACTAATTGAGTAGGTTGGGCGCCATTCACAATGTCTAGGAGAAAAGAATAAAATGTACAGAAAAATAGCTCCAAGCTCAACTAACTGGCAGGGCCAACTTTACACTCGGGACCACTGGGTGTGCTCAGGAACATTACTGGATTGTACAATGTAACTAATCTTAAATAATAATAATAATAAAAACATTATTGATAAATGTGTGTTATTATTATTATTATTATTATTATTATTATTATTATTATTGTTTCTTTCTGAGTTTAGATTCCAATCCTACCTAATAAGGTATGCCTCCTAAATTATTAAACTAATAAAAGTATTGTGAAGCAATACTTGATAAAAAAATAAGTTTTACATTGAATTATAATGACTAAAGCAAATAAAGGGACTTTTATATTCCTAATAACACGATTAATATTAATGATGAGCTTGATCTCACCCAATAATGTAGACTGACGATTTCATGTACTGGTAGTAAATCAGTATTATTCTTCTCTGTAGTTTGTTCTTTATCATGTCCACATAAAACTCCCAATAATCCTTTCCTGAAACTCAGCTCCTATTTTTCATGCTTTTGCATGGCCGAAATTGATGATACACTATATAATATTCACTTTTGAAAAGACCAGCCCAAATTGAATCTATCTTTATATTATTTTTTAGTTTTTTTTAAACAATCACCCAGACATGTTAATTTGTTTTTATTTTAAAAAAAATCTCTGGCTTTGGAGATAGAAATGATTTAAACTTCGCGCATAAAATTTCAGAAACAAAATAAATCAAGATTGAAATAGTTCCGAAATCCACCACTCTTTAAAGCAGAGCGTGTTAAAATAACCTACCAAAATAGTAATGAACATGGGGGGTTGGCATTTCATGAATTAAAATAAAAAAATAAAATGTATTACAATGAAATAAAGATAAGTAGGTTATATATAAAAATTAATATTTAAATTGTAAATAAATATATAATTAGTATTTTAAGCTTTAGGAGTTGTGATTGAAATTTCAAACAAAATAAATAGTAATGTTGTCAACGTTATTACATAGTTGAAAGTTTGAGTCAAATGACTATTAAATTTATATTTTAAGTAAATATTTAAGCAAAAATAACATCACAACATTGTAAATTATATTCATTATAATTATGTATAAATTTATTTAATATTGTTCAACTGACCTTTTTTTTACTCTCTTTAAACAACACCGCTTAAATTTCAATATTGTTATTCAATTTTCTATAGGTTGCTACATTGATTTACTGTCATTATTTTAGTTTTTTGTTGACATGACAACAGTTTATTTTAAGAAGAAATAAACAAATAATGGATGGTCTAGTTTTCAGAATAGTATAATTAATTTGGTGCGAACTTAAAGTTCAATTCTATCTTATTTTTCTTCGTAATTTCTACTAGGATCCAGATTGGATTGAAGTTTGAATTACTTATCATCAGAGTGAATATAAATTTTGACTACACTGACTACAAGAAAATATAGAAATATTAAATTTAAATATTAAGATCTCACGCCTGCAGATTTGATGAGTCTTTTTGTCAATATAAAAAAAGAGGATGTTTACATGTAAGAATATTATATTTACTAGCATCTAACTCAGGACTACATTTACACCTTCATTCTTTGTTCTATTAATACATTTTGTTCGGTAGTTATATAAGTTAGGAAGAGGACAGATACATCTTATTCATCTAACCTTATCAATCACTAGTTATTAGTACTGAGAGAGGACCTTAACTCTCAACTTGTAAAATTAATATCAGTATTTACGTTATTGTTCTAATTGAATGGTCATCTCTAATACATATAATCTCATTATAATCATGTGTAACCCACTTTTGGGCTCTCTTACTGTAGTATTATAATTATAAATTATTTGGCGTCAAATAGATAGCGCATAAATTGTTGCTGCGTCAGTAATTTAAAATATGTGCACACTAATGAAGTGATAATTTTTGCCCTGTACCAAAACAATATATTACAATGCTATATACTTTTTGATACCCTGACCCAAATTTTTATGATCCAGCACTACTGTGGTCGGCACCTCGTTCCAGCCCTCGGGCGTGACGCGTTGTTATTGTGAGGAATTTGTAAACATCGTGAACATATAGTCCGTATTTGTGTATGAAGGGTGATATCTGAGTATGAAAAAAAACTATAGACCATTTTCTGTAGGAAGGGATAGTACGTGTCCCCCCTCGAATCGATTTTCGAGAATGGATAATGGGTGATGAATTGTCGAGAGGGTTTAAAACACGGATATTACAAATATATATATATATATATATATATATAATATATATACTAATTGGTGATTAATTATCAGGAAGCCCTTCCACCTACAGCGCATGCAACATCGAAAACTGTCTATATTTTCAAAAAGTTCCTTTCCCCCATGATTGGTAATTGGTGATCGATGATCGAGAGTGAATAAAACACTGATTTTATAAAATATATATTTATTCGACGTAACTAAAAAAAAAAAATCCGTTCATATGAAAACCGGTCTATAGACCTCCAGACGTCTTGGATATGTTTATTTGACCTTGAACAAGTTTGTACCCGCTCCCCGGCTTTGTAAACATCGTGAACATATAGACCATTTTCTTTCCCCGCCGGGGTAACCCCCGGTTCAAGCTCTGTTACCTGGTGGTAGCGTCTAATAAAACACGGATATTATAAAGTATACATTTATTTATTATACATTTTTACAGGAATGACGCATATATTCGTTTATACGTTTTTCTACAGTGTCTCTTAGATGCGTTAGTAAAATTGTTTTCAGTTCACAATCCAGCATGTAATAGTCCAAACCGACGACTTGGCGCGTATAGTAGGTAGCACTGAGGAGATCCAGGTTTCTGATGTGCGTTTCCACCGTAGGTTGTTCTAGGTCGACGACATCCGCCGATTCGTCGCACACATCTACGACGAGTGTGTCGATCAGATTGTTGCAATAGCGTGCGACGGGTGTCGACCACATGTCCCTTCGGTCGACGGCGACGTCGATGAGGTCCCACACGTCACAAAGACGCGCCCAGCTAGGTGCTAGATAGGCGACCCGTTTGAGTCCGGCGTCTTGTTTCTCGCTGATGACGACCATACGGTCACCGCACATGCGTCTCAGAGAGATTTCGTTATTAGTCAGACTAATCTTCTGAGGAGGTTGCGTGTTGTTGAAAAACTTTGATATGACCGACTTGTAGCTGCCCAGTTCTTGCCACTCTGTACGGTTAGACACGGCGCAGTTCCCGCCGCATTTTTCTAGTTGGACATAGGGCGTAAAGTCGTTCTTGACGCTCATGCCGACGATGACTCGCTTGGCGTCTACTCCGTCCAGCGGGAACAATGTGTTGAAAATACCGGTGACGGCGAGTGGTTTCGCAGGCTTTGCGCAAAAGTCTTGACCTTCCATGATGTTCGGTGGTTATGACCGGCACACCACCGGGCCGCCCCTTTTATAGGCGCACGCCGATTGGACGCACCCTCTTGTAGGGCGGCAGGACCCTAGCGTCTTGAAAAATGTGTTGTAATATCTCACCACTTTAGCGTCGTTGCCTGCACGATCGGTGGGCGAGAATAGGGCGAGGAAAGTTTTCAGCGGAATGTTCTGGGCGCGATATAGAAGGTAAATGAGACAGTATTGGCCGCAAACGTCTGAGGCGATGCTTTGAAGTTGTATCGTGTTATGCGACGTGCGAAAAGTGTTTTTGCGTATAAATGCCAGATGCGACTTTATACGCGGTGGAAAACCATGACTGTCAAAGTATTCTCCCGCGCCGTTCTTGTCGATAAAGATGGCGACCCAATGCGTCCCAGGTTTGGTGTGTGGATCGGTGTTGATGACTAGAGCGGCAGGTCATGCTATTCTTGCGGGTAGTTGATCAGCAGGGAAAACACCCGACCGTACAGAACGGAACCACGGACTTGTTTTCAGCGCACGTCTTATGGTGTGCGTGTCCATCTTCAATCATCCAGTCTCGAAGTCCCCAGACGATAGAGGCAGAGCAGAAATTCCATACACAGCTATGTGCCATGCACATGGTGCTGCCCAATTTAAGTGTTTTCAGTGACGAACACCCTCTGTCGTACAGATCTACGATGGGTGTAGACGTGTATTTGGCTAGAAACTTTTTCTTTTCTGACCCCTTGACGTAGACGGTTTCTGCACGCGCTGTGGCACGGGAGATGAGGGATTCGAGCAGGCTGTAATCCACATCACCGCTATCCCATGTGACACCGTGCAGATTGTTGACTATATAGTCGGCTTTCTTTCGGGCATCGGTGGAAAGTTCTTCGATACCGTATGGAGGTTTTAACACCCAATGTTGAAGTAATGTGCCGCATACAGATAAAACACTCAGTTCCTTGACGATAAACTCGTTGTCGTCGTCAATGAAGCTCTGGAAATCCACAATGACGTCCATGGCTTAAATGAAGGGGGTAAGGGGCGGGAAGCCGTTTATATTAACTTCCATAATCGGTCACGAAGTTTCTGTCCTTGTCTATGGTGATGATGTTGGCAAACTCCCCGTACACGATGCAGTTGACGGTTTCGACGAGAGATCGGGTGAAGCTCACTTCGATGCTCAGAGAACCGTGCCTCGTCAAATTCCAATGCGATTTCATGTGGGCGGAGAGATTAGGCGTGAGATCGAAAGCCATGAGATGATATCCCTTGGGGAAGGCTTCTCGTGTGATGTCACTACCCTCGTTCATGAAATGGATACCCGTTCCAGAAAACAGCGTGTGGTAGGACATGACATAGTGTCCGTTTGAAAAATCGGGCTGTAACGGTTTCGACGGTACTTGTTCCACATCCACGTACAGCGAGAAATGGTTCATGCCATAGGTTTGAAAGTTGAACGGGTTCTTGGTGGCGTCTCCGTTGAACGATGCGTTCGACACAAATCCCACGATGCACCGTTTGGGTAACTGGCCGGTGAATACGTTGTCCAGCGATTTCCCTTGCACGCCCGTAGGAATAGTGAGTGTTTTTACTTCCACACGGGTGATGGGATACTTTGCGGGACTGACGTTTAACCCTTTGGCATGTGCCAACAGTACAGAAGGTGCTACTTTGACACGCCGCACTAGAAGGCCGGCTTCAACGATGTGAACCTTAAAGTGAGGGAGTTCGGGCACCGACATAAGACTAAACCCGTCTCTGGAACGGACCAACCTGACTCTGAGTTCGGTGCCGTTCAAAAGGTATTTCTCTTGGTTAAACACGTCTCCGTGTAGATACCCCAAAAGATCCACCGTCTTACTTTTTGTGGTGAGACTGCGACGGGCCTCAAATCCCTTGTTGTTGGCGTTAGACTCCTCAAAGTTTCCGGGGGTGTCTGCGAACCACAGACCGCAAGTCAAATGCGTTCTTTTGGCTTCGCTGTTGTAATTGAGCAGCGTCTCGATGTACGCCCTATAGGCATACGTGTTGCTGGGTGGTGAGACTAGTTTTTGGTTTAAAAACACGTCCACCTGTGTGAATAGAGAATGCAGCCAATTGTTGACGGGGCGATCTGATCCACCTCTGTGAAAGCGCCACCGTCGGGTTTCATGATGGCCGCCTTGAGATAGAGCATAGTCTGGGAAAGATCGATATAGAACTCGCCTTGTCCGGTAACGGTAAATTCGATGGGTGAATCATCGGTGAGGGAAGATACAGGTCTGTACTGGAGCCATTGCCCGCTTTCAAGACTGGTTTGAGTGGGTGGCACGGAAAAGAGATCGAGTTCACTGCTGGCACACTCGCAGGACTGGGGTGTAGAAACGACATCTCAACTGAAAATATCTTTAGCTTCTTTCTTGATCTTTTTACGTCGGGTGACGACCTTAGAATGACGTCGTTGCTTCTTACGACGCCCTTTATAGCCTGAGCCGGTCATCAGCGTGTTGATCTTCTGTTCAGCCTTGCGTTTCAGGTTTGTTCCAGCCTCGCCGACACGTTGCCGTAGGGCCTCTTTGAAAGGACGCCCTTGATTTGCAACGTCGGAGAGCGCGTCGATACCCGTATGAAGCGCCTGTTTTCCGATGGCTTTAGCGCCGCTTCTCAGCAACGGTACAATGCTTTTGAAAAGACCACTGATAAAACTTCCTATCCCATGCCCGCGTTGATAGGGAACACCGTGGTAGATTTTAGGTAGAAAATCCTTTAATAAACTACGTAACTGGAGGACCTACTGTACAAGAGAAATTAATCTAAATTAACAGACAAAACTAACCTGTTAATAAAATTAGAAGAAATATTTGAAACAAATAGCTGAGCTTCCGCCATTTGTAAGATTAATGTTGTAAGATAAAATGAGGATGGTTTTTTTGATGTAACTTTCAAGTAAACAATAAATTAACTAATCCACGGCAGTTAGGTTTCGCAGTGTAAATAAATGATACCAAGCTTTCTTGACAAACTTGTTTCTTATAGAAAAATAAGGGAAAATTACAGTGGATAATTTTTAGGGTTGGGGGAAGTTTTGACGTGAATACGTCTTTAAATTTGCTATCATAAGGGGGCAATCCAAAAAACCTAATGATAACAAAATCGGGGATACAGTTTGGCGTTGTAGTTTCGAATATATCCTCTACATCCAAAATTAAATTATATCACTGGATAGCTAAAGAATTAAAGAATGCATTACAATACGCGAGAACAGTGACGCATCGCGTGCGGTGGAGGGGGAAGCGCCGCCATTTTGAGGTTATTTTGCTGCGTATCGAGATTTGCAATTAGTATAACTTTTGACTCTGAGAATCTACGATGTTCGTTTAAGTTTTAATCGTCAGCTGTCATCAAAATCTATAAATTGTATGTAAAACATTAGTTTAAAGTAGTGACAGTGAATATAATAAGGTGTTAGAATAAAAATATATTATCAAAATTCTATCTTATCATTAATAAAGATATATTGTAACACAATAATTATTTGTTTTTAAATATCGAATTTGTAGTTGAATACAGAATCTCGTTCACTTTGAATTCGACACCCCAGTAACTTTCGGGTCTCCAAATTATTTTGTAGTAAGACGAAACTTTAGATGTGAATGGATTTGAACTGTTTTCAATAAATATTACATACGCTATTTCAACATAAACGGCTGCTTGGAAGTATTTAAACACCGACTAGTGGTTACATTAAATCAATAACACAAGCAAAGATAAATTCAGATATGTTAGCACATAATAATAAATCTCACCTTCTATAAGCCTCTATCTATCTATCTATCTAGAGGCACTTGATGGATAATTTAAAAATTAATATCAATGTTCACGTGACAAAAGAAATCTTTCCTTGTCTTTGGCTCTAACTTTGTATACATCTCCGAATTTAGAAAAATATAACATTCACAAGCCCTTAATTTTTTGAAATATATATTTTTAGAGAATGGCTTCCTTGTGCTGCACTAATGTAATAGAGCATTTCTCAGGTTATCCCTATGTTAGTTGTCTACACATTTTACACCAATGAGATAATGTGATGTGATGATAGTGATTGTGAAGGTGAGGAGCCAGTGAAAATATAAAACTAGCTCAAGGCTAACAAACAAAAACCCTTTCAGAAAAAATACCCATGGTATAAGCAGGGAATCGAACACGGTTTCCTTTGGTTTGTAGCCAGGTGCAATGACTACTATATCGCGAGGACGGTTGATTGAAATAATTTTAACTATAGTTAAAATATTATACAAAACAAAGTCATTCAAATCAAAGAAAATTCTCAAAGAGACGTTTCAATAACATGTCCTCAATTTCAGTAAAATTTGATTCTATCTAAGTTGGGGGTAATGTATTTCTCACGTCACTTTGTAAATAGTAGACCTATAATAATGTACGGATGTGCACTGTCAGACATTAGAAAGAAGCTTGAAATTAGATTCCAATCAAATTAAATGAAGACCATATGTTGTATCGTCTCTTTAAAGTTTGATGTCTTTGATGTCAAATTTCAATAGAGAATCACTGAATCGTGAATCTTACACAATTAGTGATTTAGTAAGACGTAAGGGGGATGAAGCGGACGTAGCTAGAAACTTTTCTCACTCCATTAAAAACACTGTCTTTAACTCACTGACAGTTTTTGTGACTTTAATTAATAACAAAGGAGCAGAAAACTTAAGGCCCTGTCTTGCCGAGTGGGGATGGGATGGTGAAAGGAGTGGCATGGCTTCACATCCGACCAAATTATACTTCCATGCCAACAAAGACCGATGGTTAATGGAAAATGTAGATGGTGCTAGCTACCGGACAGTTCTTGCGGGAAAATCAAACGTTTGGAAATATCAGTTTTCTCAAGAACGTGTAACATTTTTATGGTAATATTTTCAACACCTAATTTAAGATAATGTATCGATGTTTATTAGGCGTTATATTTTCTTATTTTTTTTTATGAAATCTGCAATTTTATATTTAATAATGTATAAATTATTAATATTTGATCACTGATAAAATTAATAGTGTATAATTTGAGAAGCTATATTTTAATAACCATTAAAACCAACATGATTTTAAAAATCATGTATATTTTTACCTTTTCTCAAAAAATTCAGATTTTCAAATCTAATATTTCAAAATGACGTGTCAAAACTAATATTTTAAAATGAAGATTCTGGCCATTTTACCACACATTATCCTAGCCCACTTGTTTATATCAAGGGCAACACAATCATAAGCTTCTCTCATCCAAGACGGACTTTGGTAGGCCTATTGTCATATTATTTTAACTTTTTTTTAAAAAAAAATTCGTGAGAATGTCGGTGGTATGATTAGATCAAGGTGCGAAGCGCTTACTTTAAATTCACCGGTCAACAATCACACAAGTGTTTGAATGAATGAAAGTCCACCATTTAGGGATCTCAGCTCTCCCCCCCACAATTATTAATATAAGAGTGGTATTAACAGCAGTTTACAGTTTTTTGAACATGTTTTATTGGTTTTTAGTTCACATGAAGGATTATCTCAGTGCTAGGAAACTCAACTGACGTGCTCAGCTCTCAGGCGTAGTTTACTAACGCGCTAGTCCTCCAAGGACGGTGTAATTTAGGTCTGAATCTAGGTTGAGTGAACTGGGGGTGAATTTTCCTGAATGTTTTCCATTTCCACTCTCCTTCCACATACATGTATATTTTCAAGGACAAAGTGTTTAATGTTATAAACCATGTATACAAACCAAAATAGTTAATAGAAAAAAAATTGAAACATGGTATGTCTCATCAAAGAGCCACCATCTAGTCTTTCAATAATTTTGATTGAAAATGGTGGCGTGCAATTATATGAGGGTATGAAGTGTTATCACATATGTTATTAAATGAGCTAAATCCATTAAAAATCTCATAGATTGTATAAAAACTACGATGGCATATTATAAGGGAAGACGATTAACTCAAATTCAATTAAAAGATTACCATAGTAATAATTTTAACATGTTCAGAAGTTATGAGTTATAAAGAAAATAATGACGTTTTGGAATAAAATAAATATTTTCTCCAAATTTGGTGGAAAAATAAATGAATAGTCACCCGGTATAGAAGTCTCTCGCTTTTTTACCTAAAAATTGAAACACTTACTAAAAACTCGTAAGATCATTGAAACTAGATAATATACACTGTTACAGAACCATTATAGTTAAAATCATCTTATTCTAAAACAGAAATAATCTCTTCATTCCCAATACCTATTTTCAAAACTATATATTTTCCTACCCATTTGGAAATTATTGGTTTACAAAATATGTTTAATTTAAAATTGATTTATTTTATTAGTCTTACAATTATCAATGATAAATAATTTATTAACTCTAATAGTTGCGTTGATATTATCAACATTGTTAATATCCGTCTAGGTTAACAACCCTCCAAGACATATTATTTGTAAAATTTGTAGCGTCATATTGTTTGTAATATTAAAAATGGTCTGTATATAAATTTTAATCAAAATCATTATATATGATTTCCAAAATATCTCTTCTAAACCAACCTTAACTTTATGCTTGGGTAGATGATTCCAAACACTCCTATTTATGACTTACTACCCACCCTAGGTATCAGATTTCAACACTCGGAAAAATGGTCTCGGCTTTACGCCAAGACACAGACAAAACAGACAGTATCGAAAAATCCCCTTTTACGTTTCGAAAACATATAAAACGAAAATATTCATCGTAATCTCGAGGTCAAAAAAATACCATTTACAATGTAATCTCTTTATGTTTATGAGAATAATTTAAAAATTATACAGCTCTCACATTTTCAGAAATATTTGTGACTCTGAAGATATAAAATAATAACCGCACCTCCCCTCTGTGACCTAGAGGTTAAATGTGCTCAACGCCAATCAATAATACTGGTAAAATTTAGTAGCAAATATACATAAACTTTTACGTTAATTAGAACTTTAGTTTTTCCAGATCACTGCATAGCTATTGTTATCCAATATAAATTTTGTTCTAAATGAATTATATTAACTAATACATACAAATAAAACTTAAAGGACCTTGAAGAACAAATCCCCAGAACTAAATCATATCGTCTTCTTTCTGGCTTTAAATTGTCCAGAGCTTTAAGAGAGATAACGATTCGAGTTAGAAAAACAATTCATTTCGAAATTGTGTTAAAATGGTTAATTTGATATTTACAATTCTTATATTTTTAAACGAAGAAGAGAGCTTATATTGTGAAACTTTTGGAGATTGTGTAGTAAAAAAAAATAAAAGAAGAAAAAATGTGTGTTTTATATATATATATATATTTATTTATAATTTTCTGTGTGTCTAATATCAGTGTCTTCTTAATCTTGTTCACTTAAAACAGTTAATGTCAAGATTTATAGAGATTGTGATATATGTTGGGCGACACTCCTAGGATCTAGGAGAAAATAATATTAATAATATAACATTTATCTGGGCTAATTCAGACAGTGGCACGATGACTCTCAATACTCGAGACCAACTGGAAATACTTAAAATAAAACATGAACACTAAAAAAAATGTATTGTTGGAACCAAATGCATTATTATTATTATTATTATTAGCACCGCGTCTTACTACCCGTTCGGGTTATACGCACTTACGCTAATGTGTAATGGTAGGGTGGTTGTGAGATGAAATGAAGGACCTACAGTTTAACGTGGAATCCGAACCACGGTGGCGACCTGGCATTCCACACATTCACAAGAGTAACCAAATGTAGTAATTAAGACTACAATAAAAATAATCGTATAAAATAACAATTTTTGGAACTTTTGTGGATTTATTGTTGTTGCCTTATTTACCACATCCCAATCCTACCTATGGAATTCCGTATAGTTATAATTCTAATTTTTATAAAAAAAAATATTGTTGAAACAAAGAAAAAAGAAGAGAAACAAAACAATCAATAAAATTAATATTTATACATAAAATTAAATGTTAATTAATTCTCTGATTTAGATAATCTTACATGAAGCTGATTTTAGATAAAAGAAAAGAAAATATGAATTTAAAGTTGAAGAGTTGGCTTGACTTCTCCCATGAATGAGTCTATGATGAAACAACACCAACTTCAGAAATTTATTTCCCTTTAGTAATGCTGATTCTTCCACAAATTAAACAAAAATAGTCTAGTTCTTGCACACACACTTAACTTTCCGTTTGCTGCTCACACTTTACTTTTTAACCATTAATTCACTTTAAAAATAAATTAAATAAAGAGCACTACAGATTTGGCTCCATGTTAGACCAATACCGTGGAAGAAGACCAAGTCTCCTTAAAAAAGTCTTCTAAAGTCAAATTTAAAAATGTTCTATTCTTTACTTCCAAATCCAAAGAGAAAACTATTATATAAAAACAAAAGATAAAATGTTGGCTTTGGACTAGGGATAAAAATCAAAAACAATGCAGGTTTAATATAAATATTTAAATATATGCCAATGAATGTGAACAATGTTTTCTTAAAGAATTAAATGTTTATTTCCATTTGTCAAAATTGAAAAGCGCGCTAGCTTTGAGTTATTTACATTGTGCGTTGTTGTTAATTTACAATCACGAGACTCGCTACTCACGTGATTAACATATCTGGTCATTGGTTGAAATCAAACATGGCTGACGTTCATTATAAATAAAACAAAGTCAAACAGACTTCTTGGAACGATAAATAATATGTTTAATAAAAGGTAAGAGTTGTTCCTTAATTCAAAATTTCTTTTTTGAATTATTTAAAACAATGTTATACGTAGTTCCTTCAGTCCTTTTACATTCTTAAATGGATGTAGAGGAGAGTAGTGTATTATGGAATAGTCGGGAAATACGGAATACTCAGGTTTTAGTTCTGTTTAGTGCTACTATCTCTCGGAAATAGCATGAACTACTTCAAAGACTCCCATGATGCTCTACTGTGAGAGTTGACCGCCTGTTGCTGTTTAACTCTTCGCTACGGAACGAATTTTGTTTTGTGCTTCACAAGAATTTTTGCAGGTAAGCCTTCAAATATTTGTACTAACTACTACAATGTGACTTAAGCTTTAAGACTAAGCATAATGTACACCTAAATAGTTGTAGTTTATTGTTATGAGATTGGTTTTTCAGTAACAGTATTTGTTCATCAGTTTTTAGGCTATCTGTCAAAGATGGCGTGTCGGGTATTATGGAATGCTAGGTATTCCATAATACCCGACATAAACAATATTGAAAAATGTTGAAAAGTAGATTATCTTTTAATTTTGTTACTTTATATTCTAAACAATATTTATGAAAAAAATCAAAATTAACGTCAGGCTAAATTAAAAAAACAAATTTAGTCTGTTATAAATTAATTGTAAGCCCACTGAGGTGTAAATATAAAATTATTTTATTGCCATTTAAACAGTTGCCTACAGACTAAACCTGCAAGCCATTAGTTTTCTTGTATGTTTTGTTCGTTTTAAGTTTACCCCTCCCTTTTTTTAACTATAAGGGTTTTAAATCGTCTGAATTTTTTTTCAGATATGCCTAAGAAGAAGAAAGATGAGGGAAAGAAGCGAAAACGTTGGTGTCCGAACCAGATGACTTTGGCTATAGAAGCTGTTCGGGAGAAGAAGATGGGGTACCTCAAGGCGTCTAAGGAGTTCCAAGTTCCCAGAGCTTCTCTCTTCCGGCTTGCCAACAGTAATGAGAAAAGTGCCAAGGTAGCCGCCTCAACTACTCTAGGCCGTAAGCCAGTGTTTTCGAAAGAAATAGAAGATGAGTTACAGAAGTACTTAGTTGAGATGGAGGCAATGTTCTATGGACTAACCAAAAGGGAAGTATGCAATCTTGCCTACCAACTTGCAGTTCGCAATAACATTCCCCATCCATTTAAGGATGAAGCCGCAGGCAAAGATTGGTTCTATGCTTTCTTGAAAAGGAATCCAAAACTTTCAGTTCGTAAACCGATGGGTACATACTTTGCCAGAGCCAGGGGGTTTAATAAAGACGAATTTGATAAGTTTTTTGACCTGATCGACGTTGTTTTCAAAAAGCACAACTATCCTCCTAACAGGGTATTTAATGTAGATGAAACCGGTTTGTCTGTAGTTCAAAGTAAAATCCCTCGTGTAATAGGTCTGAAAGGGAAGAGACAAATCGGGTCCCTTACATCAGCTGAAAGAGGTTCCCTTGTTACCATAGTTCTTTGTATGAGTGCTGGAGGTGACTTCATACCACCATTAGTCATATTTCCGCGTAAAAACATGAATGAACAGCTGCTTATAGGTGCCCCGCCAGGAACCATAGCCTCTTGTCACCCAAGTGGTTGGATACAAACAAACATCTTCACCAAATGGTTTAGACATTTCATTGATGTTGCAAAACCCTCAGCTGATTCACCTGTCCTGCTTTTCCTTGATGGACATGCAACCCACAAGAATAACATTGACGTTATCAACTTAGCTAGAGAAAATCATGTTACGATCATACGTCTGCCTCCCCACTCTTCACATAAAATCCAACCCTTGGACAAAACCTTCATGGGTCCATTAAAATCTCATTATAGTGAGGAAGTGAGATCCTTTTTATGGCACAGTTCAAGGCCCTTGAGTGTTTTTGATATGATGGAGCTATTTGGCAGGGCATACCTTAAAGTACAACGTGGGGACATTGCAGTTAATGGTTTCAAAGCGACTGGCATTTATCCTGTCAATAGAAATGTTTTTAGCAGTGAGGATTTCATTGCTTCAACACTCACAGTTCCAAGGCCTCAAACAAGACCTATTGAACCAACACCTGCCCCCATTCCAAGTCCATCAACCCTTTATGATTCACCTCAACCGTATTCATCCAAAACTCCTGATGTGATTGTTCCTGTAAAGCCAAAGTCGACCAATCTTGTCCTTCCAATTCAGATTTCACCCCCACCTCCAAAAAAACATAAATCAAGTAGAGGCAGAAAAGCTGGTTCCTCCTCTATAATAACATGCTCTCCATATAAAAAAGAATTAGAGACCGGATTGGAAGAACAACAGACGAAGAAGGAACTCAAAGTTTTGAAAATACAAAAGAGAACAAAAGCTCAAAGACCCCCTGTTAAAAAATTAAACTTCAACCTCTCTTCTAAAGCCAGGCCTAAGGCGACTAATCCAACTAGAGATGACTCCAGCAACGATGAATCTTTCCATTCTGATGTGTCATCTGTAATGGACTACATGCCACCAGGAAAAGAACCGGACAACAAAGACACTGAGTGCATCTTCTGTGATGGAAAATTCTCCGAAGATTCCAAAGGGGAGATTTGGATTCAGTGTTTAAGCTGCTCTTTGTGGGCTCATCTTGACTGTACAGGGGCAGAAAAGGCAGATTACGTGTGCGATTTCTGTCTATTTCCATGAAGTACTCATTATATTAAAGTTTTGGTTTTTCAAATTAGAAATAAATAGGTTTCCTGTACTATAGATGGCGTTTTCATTGTATAAACCTCGTATTCCTTACTACCCGACTATTTCATATTACCCTCAGTTTGTTATATTTTTATTATTTTTATTTTTTATAAACAAGAAAATTAATAATAGTTTTTTACACATGTTAAAATTAACTATAGTTAATTACAGGATGTGTTCATCCTGCTTTGGGGAATTTTTACTAAGAAACAGTAAATTACATACAAAAAATGTAAATGGTATTCCATAATACCCTATTCTCCTCTAAATAGTAGTATTTGTCAGGCCGGCAATACAATGACCGAACTTTGGAGTGTTTAATTTCACACGAAATTAAATTGGAAACTATTCACAAAAGGTATACAAATATAGATAAATACATGGTAGGGTGGCAAATTACTAACCAACTGTTCTAATTGTTGCTGAAGGGACACACAACACGAAGTTTAGTTTTAAATAACGATGCATATAATATGAAAATATTCTGAAACTCACAACAGAGCTTCATTTAAATTATTTACCATAGGTATGAAAAATAAATATTTTAATTATATAAGGTAAAACACAATAATAATATGTATCTAGGTAACCATTATAATAATATATTGAAATACATTATGTTTCCTGGCAACAAATAATAATAATGGTTTGATTTTAGAAAAACGAAAGAGTTTGATTGATGGATCTAAAATGTATAAGAAATATAAACGCCAATATTACACGTGATACAGTAATATAATATTATCCACATCACGAGAATATCACATACGAGGTTAAAAGAAAAAAAGATACTAAAGGATGTATAAAGAATATATACTCTACCATCCATTCAAGGTATTCTATGATAAAAGCATGTATGTTCTGTAGGAATCTCACACATGGGTATCTTTTTATTATATTGGTACTTTATCATGAAGTTGAGTAAGGTTAACTGAAACAGTAATTTCCTGAAGTCTCAATTGCTAATACCTGGTTATCATTACAACTACATGAATTATAAGTGCTAGATTGTTTTTTCTAATGAATAGTGATAGATTTATGATTATTTTACCCGCATTTATTAGTACTAACTTAATAACAATCCAAATAATTGATACCACTTTATTTTAAGTTAACTAGTAGATATTTATCTTGCCAAATCAAAGTACTCGGATTTTAATACCTGTTAAGTTATGTGGTATTTATTAAAACGAGAAGGATTTTAAGATAAACTATGATGTTGTGTGAAGCAAAGTAGAAAATGGCTGAGAAAGAAAATCCGCTGTTAGAGTTAACAGTTCAGAGGGTTAAAATCAAGAGAGAATAAATAATAAATTAATTTACAAAAAGATTCAGATATTATAATTATGTTCTAGGACTTTTTTGAATTCAGTTTCGATCTAAATTTGTTGTTAATGAACCCCCACATTCTATATTATGAACATTCTACCAAACAATCAAATAAGATAAAGAAAAAGAAAATGGCCAGGTCCGAAATTCCCAGTAACAAAAATTAAATTTCCAAAAACAAATATATAATTTAGTGGCTCGGCGGGATGAGAGATTTACCCTCATTCGAAAAAATTAACAATTAAGACAACAACTGTAAATTCAAATCTATCTCCTTTGAAGAAAATATAAAAATTACAGTTGAATATCCAGATGACCTAGGAATTTCTATAACTTTTGTACAATTTTTTAAAACCGGTCCTAAATTAATTACAAAGTTCTTGAAGAGGCGTGAGACCTTTGCGTATGATATTTAATAAGGTTAATTATATATTTATTCTTATTTAGATTGATTAACTCCCGCAAATGTCTTGTCCCTAAATAACTTACGAAACCAATACAGTTAGTAAAAATGTTTTTATTGTTCTCTTACTCAAAATATTTCGTTTTATTGATTTATCTCCCAAAAATTTTCATCCCTACATAACTCGAACAACCAACACAGTAATTATAACCAATGTGGTTACTGTTCGCTCAATCAACCAAACATATTTTACTAATAACGTCCATATTAATTTGAAAATGAAATGAAATTACTGTGCCGTACATCAAAATTTGTCTTTTATATCACTCTTAGTTTGCATTACAAATAATTTCCAAAATATTAATCACAGTAATTATATTTAGAAAACACTGATATTTATTCATGAAGTTTCTCAAAATACTAATAGCTACTTGTTACTACGGTATAAAATGGTCTACCATTGTATATAATTAAATACGATGCGTCGTGCTGGACGATATTTGTGGGTGGGAGACACATCCTGTTTTATTTTAATAAATCAATAATACCTCACTTCGGTGGCTGTGTAATCTAAAGCAATATTCTCTTGTTATACCAGTTTGTCGAAGACATGGAGATTGGGGCTCGAATACGATCGGATGCATTGGGGATGATTAATTTAAAACTATTTTTATTCTCCCTTTACGCAAATGAAATTGCTCCTCATGTAAATTAAAACTTTCCTTGTTCCTAGCACATTATTTTAATACGTACATTGGCGAACAACACAATATGTCATTAAGGCGAGGTGCTAAATAGAAATCAATATAAACCAAATCGCAGGTTAAATGGTTAAACGTGTAACTGTTATAGGAGAAAACTCATACTAACGGTACCTTCAATAAAGTACTGGTTGATTCCAGGTTTAAAGTTTGGTTAGTAAAGAAATATTCAACAGTAACATAACAAACCCGCCTTGGTGACCACACGGTCTTACACGATACTCCCGTGATGGACTAGACTGCCAAGGACGGTGTAGTATTCTGGAATTACGGGTCCCTACGTTGTGCGCCAATTGTGATATTCTGGAATATTACTCTACCGCGATGGGCGCCAATTGAGGTGTTCTGGTTCGTCGCGTTGAGCATCGATATAAGTTACACCGTTTAATTAGCTGGTAATTGCCCCGTGGTCGAGAACTAATTAAATCGGTTCGGTTTTTTGAAGTTGTGAGTTAATATGTATTTATAGCCCCGTGATCGAGCGCCAATTAAAGAATTATAATTAATAATACACACTTATTGTTTTGACATGTTTTTTATTTCTGAATCTCTGTTTATTTAATGAGAAAATAGATCATGGCGTTGAAATATATACGCGGCCTATTGTATGAGCGCGGACAGGTGTTGCTGGACGCAAGTGCCCAAGGTGAGTTCTGAGCGGTACCGGGCACCAACTGCCCTTTGTGACAAAGAAAACCATCCCCTTTAATTATAATCCCTATTTACAATCATCCATACGTCACTATTCCAACAATATTACTACTTCTAAATGGTATCACCTCTTTGGCGTGTATTGGAAAGGTTCTTTTGTTTTGTTATTGGCGTGGGGTTGAAAAGAAGTGATATTAATGCCGGGATGTAAACACGTTACAATCATTAGAAAAGAAGAAAAAAAGGACTTGTTCCACTACTTATTACCAGTTTAAGATTATGAAAGGATGTACACCAGGATCTTGATTACTACTTGAAGAGTTTGTGAGGACATGCATATCCTTCAGTAAACATAAAGAGATATGTACATATGATCGAGTTCTCGACTACAGATGGTCTAGGGTGAGAAGTTTCAATTTTCTTATATTATTGCGGGACTGAGGATGGTTTTAATAAAAAAAAGGTAAATAATAGGTGGCTGTGAGCAGTGTGGCTATTTTGTTTGACTCAAAGAAGTCTAATTGTGTTAAGGGTAAATAATAAACTTTCTGTGCCATAATTTTGTACGTGGTTGGACTTAGGTATATATGTTGGTTTTATTTTGCCTTTGAAAATGTAAGGAAAAAGGTTTTTTTTTAATTTTGTTATCGAATGATTTAAATTGAATTAAGATTGTGATATAATAATTATAGCTTTGACAACAAAACAAATGTTATATAAATATGTTAACCTAGATATGTGATTTACCGGAGCTCCGCAGGCAGGTTAAGTATAAGTGCCTATCTAAACCCAGAGGTCCCGAGATTAAGTTTCCTCGTGCAACTGAGCTAGATAAAATTGAACTATTTTTTTTTACATACAACATTAGGAGAAATATATATTTAATTAAAATAACTAATGTTATTTTTTCTTATTTTTTTTTTTCACAGTGGCGCCCAACGTGGGGCTTTTCGATAAGGTTAGGATAGAGCAACCTAGTATTTTCAAATGTGGTTTAGGTTATGAGCCAGGAAGGGTATTTTCTTAGAAGTAGGGACAGAGGACAGTCTAAGATAAACATTAGGTATGAGGCTGAGGTTTTACCCACAATAATGGATGGACAATCAATTGATGTAGGGTTGGAGGATGATGCTGCTACCACGACACCACAGCAGGAAAAGGTAGTTAGGGACCAAGTAGTGGTTGAGGATTTGAGCGACGACTCATCCCAAACTTATTTTGAGGGTCCGTCACCAGACGGGGACAAAATCCCTCCTTTCCCTATGGAAGTTCCCCATAGTATCCCTTCGTTGGACCTTATGGCGGGTATCCAACAGTTGTTAATGGAGATGAGGGAAGGGCAGTTAGTCCTCGAGAGAAAGCTCGTTTCTACTCAGGAGGAAACCCGCAGTGAGATTATGCGTCACATCGGTTCATTAACGGTCAGTATGAGGGAAGAGTTTTCAGCGGCAATAGGCAAGACCAGGGCCGACTTTGAGGTTAGAGTTGAGGCCACTGAAGAGCGGTTCAGGCAGGAGCTGGCCAGTGTTAAGAAAGAGATCCTGGAGTCAAGGGATGAGCTTAGCCTGACCTTGGAGTCAAACCAAAGGTTGACGGCACAGAAGCAAGAACAGCAGGTCGCACAGCTAGAGGAAGGATTGAATAGACTAAGCCTAGAGGTGCGCACAGGAAACGAGAGTCAGACAAATACACTGGGGATTCTGAACTCTACTGTTGTCTCACTGAAGGACAAGAACCGGGATTTAGCCAAAACCCAGGTGGTGTTGGATCAGAGGTTGACTGATACCGCCGAGGAGGTAAAAATGGTAAAGAACCAGCTTGAGGGATTGTCAGACCAGGTCAGGTTAGGAGGGCTGGGCGACTTAAGCCCATTTTCTTCATCTTTGTGTACCCTTTTAGGAGACCGGGCTCTTGGGGATAGACTCCCTAAATTCAATCGCAGGAGTGGGCAGGATCCCGTTAGCCACCTCAACACTCTGGAGGAACTTTTTGAAGAGCGTCGACTAAATGATAAGGAAAAAATAAGGTTAGGGGGCAGTTCCCTCACTGGTGACGCTTTGCCTTGGTGGTCGGTAGTGCGCGAAAGCATCACAGGCTGGGAGGAGTTTCGAACCCGATTCCTAGCAATGTTTTGGAGTGTGGAGATCCAGGGCCAAATGAGGGCTAAATTACATGCGTCAAGGTACCATGAGAACGGAGGTACTCTGGAGGGTTACCTTGCCGACATGTATAGTAAAAGTAGGAATTTCGAGTCGAACATCAGTGACTCTGAGTTGATATATATGGTCACGCATCAACTACCCATACGGTACCGCGAGATGTTGGTAGGGATTACCTACAACACTTTGGAGGAATTTAGGGCCGGACTGCAGCGCTTGGACGCTTTGGAACAGGATAGGCGTAGGGACAAAGTAGGACAGTTTAGTTCCCCACTTCATAGGAGGCCGAACGTGGAACAGCGGGTAGGACCTACTCCACAGTTTCAACTGGGAGCACGTCCACAGGAAGCGTGGAGGAGAGATAGACCTCCTCGCGACCATTTAGGCCGTAGTTTAGTTTGGGGTGCCCAGTCAGAGCACCACTATCCTGGTAGAGGTCGGGAAAACCCCCATCATAACCTTGAGGTAAGAGACAAGAGGTCAGTCAACGGACCTTTTCCCCGCCCTAGAAACCACCCTTATAGGGACAACGACAGGGACTTTAGGTCTAGGAGTAACTCCCATACCCCATTTCAACCGTCCCAGACGAACCCTCAACATAGGGTACCAGCTAACATAGGTCCAGTTTATCAAGGGCAAGCATCCCGTGGTTCTAGTCATCATCCTCAACCAGTTGATGTAAATGTAATCGTCAAAGAGGGAAACTGTTGACCTGCGATGTAGGCAGCCCAGAACGGTCGCAGGTTCCACACACTCTGGGAGCATTTTTAGTATGTCAAGAAAAGGTCAACACACTTGGTGGAGATCTTAGGGAAGAATTACTGAATGAAAAGGAAGAAATGGAGATTTCAAGAAATCCGACGTGCCCAGAGCTTATGTTAGAAGTTGAAGGATTATCTCTGAGATGTCTATCAGATTCAGGAGCACCATAGGACAAGATCAGTTAAATTCGCTGGCTGTTTGTTCTATACTTAAGGATGTAAATGTTGAATTTCTAAACTTCAACAACGGAATCATCGATGTGTTTGTCAGTCAGAAGAACAGAAGTAGCCAACTTTTGTACAAATAATTAAAAAGAATCATCACTTGACTTCAAATTTGAGCATGGGAAGACAATATTGATATCAATATCTTAAAAAGGCGATTATAGACTTGTATTAGTAAAACATTCAATTATTTTAAAAGCAAATTAAATGTTAACATTAAGGGCTGGTCAACCCTTTCGTGAGCCACCTCTCCAGTGAAATGAGTTACATGGCTCTACGAGTTCCCAGCACTGCATAGGTGGCGCCTCTAAAGACACAACAATGTGGATTACAGTTGATTATATCTAAAGCCGGTTACACCATTAAAACACTTAAAACTACAAAAAAAAATAAGAAGAATTTAGAAACTCTAGGAAGGATTGGTGAAAAATTCTCAGCATCCAACAAATAACTTGCGGCATTTTTTTTTTTCAAGGTTGGAAGGTACACACCGTATTATACAAGTCAGGTATCAATCTAAGGAAAGATAAGAAAGATAAAACAAAAGTGTGGAGAAATTTTTTTTGTATTGTGGAAAGGGTAATTTATCCCACAATTATTACTTAAGAATTATAATGGATAATTTCGACAATCAGTAATAGATTATTTGTTATTGTTAAAGTATCTACGTCAAAGAAGTTAAGAAATACCCCATGTGAAGAGAAGATGCATCCCGAAGACCTACACGATAAGAATGTGCCTACAAAATGAGAGAGAGAAAATCCTGTAAGCGAGTATTTAAAATATATGTATAATGGTTATAACCAGCGTCAACATTAAGGCTAGTCCCTCTGTGCCGGTACCTGTTAGACTGGGCAGACTTGTGATAGTCACATGAATATTAAAACTTGTGAAAGGGCAGAAACCCACACAACTTTTATTGGAAATGAATAGCATCGAGAATTATTAAATTTTTATGGTGAAACTTTGAAGGTTATTTATTTATTTTTTGTATATGTCAGAAGAAAATATAGTTAGAGGAAGAGAGAAGAGAATGGGATTTTCTGAGAGTAACGTAACATCACAACCAAGGTCATTCTTTATTCATGTATGGGAAGCAGACAAGTAACAAGACGAGGTCTAAGACGTTATAAGCATTTTCAGTTTAATTATAATGAAGTTATTTTAAGAAAAAGAAGTTAAATCCATGAACTTTATCTGCACTTTGTTACCCTATGATAGGGCTTGTGTGTTTACAAGTATGTACTGTATACTTGAGATGTGTAGCCCCAACAGCTGAGAAGAGACGCACCGGAACTTTTGATTTCACCAATTAGTCGCCATAAGCAGGCCCCAGCAAGTGTGGTACCTGGTTTCCGTCATTACGCTCCTTGCAGTCAGGAATGAGGGAAGTTATTTCCATTATCTTATAACAGACAACATTGTGTAAATGTACTTTTTATTATTTCGCTTAGTATTTATTTTAAAACACCTATGAAGTTATAAATTATTCATACGTGTAGCACCTTATGATAAGTGCTTGATATTTATGTGAAAAAGGCCCAGTATTTCCATGGTAGGCTTATACTTATGATAGGGCACTTATAACATTTTGTATGTCTATTTCTAAACAACCTATAATTTCATTGAATAGTTATGTCAAACTACTATATTATTTAATATATTGTGTCATTGTAGTCTATGTTTATCTCAGGGTTTGAAAAAGGTTTTTTTTTCTTCATATAATCAACTAATGTTTGTAATTATTATTTTTAACTTGTTTAATTTTCTCATATGGTGTATGTAAATCACCTGGCAGAGGAGTGTTATGATAATCTCACTTTAAGAAGTTGAAATTCATATTATGAGAGTCAGCATTCGCGACCAGTGGTGTAATAAGAAGCCTAGGGGGCTGTAGGTACCCAAACAGTTGGGGTGAGTTTAGTGGGTCAATTGAAGATGATTGGGGGCACAGTACATTTCAGGAAACACCAATTTGGCATGAGTTCACGAGTTGTTGTTTTTTTTTGTTTGGAACAATTGTCTCATAAGTTGCAGGAGGAGAGTCTCATATTGTAACACGACTATGTTTCTATCTAACCTTTGCCATCCACTTAGCTATTTAATATTTAAGAATTTTGGTTTAGTTAAAGAGTGTGTAAACTAATAATTTTAATATGTCCAGTCTATTGCTAAAGTGTGGTTTTGTTTCAATGTAATGAGGGTAGTTTTGTTTTGTGTTAGTAATTCAATTGTATGTAGGTCTAGAGAATGCTAACAGCTTATACTATATAAGGCAAGCATTAGCCATGTAACATATTTGTGTAAATGTTTGTAAAAAAAAAAAGTTATGTAAAACCCAAGGTAGTAGACAAATGTTTCACCTGGAGGACAACTAGAGTGCCATTTGAATTTGCTCAAATAGCTGGTGTAGTGCGGTTGAAACCCAGGAGCAGGTGTTTTAATTTGTCGCTTTGGTTGCGAGGACACCGACATAAGTCAAGTGCGCGTCTTCAAAACCTATAAACCAATATGTAAAGGGTTAAATGAATGTACATTTCCGAGCAACCTTACCTGCAAGGATCTCAACGGTGCCAAGTTTAGAAGAAAGGAAAATTCGTTAGACAATGGACCTTAACTCCTACCACTTTAAGTGCACCAATGGCTGGTAATGTTCCGTAGCAGTTTTCGATACTAAAACTAACTTCTGAAACATTAGGGGGCAAATCTGTGACAAAGAAAACCATCCCCTTTAATTATAATCCCTATTTACAATCATCCATACGTCACTATTCCAACAATATTACTACTTCTAAATGGTATCACCTCTTTGGCGTGTATTGGAAAGGTTCTTTTGTTTTGTTATTGGCGTGGGGTTGAAAAGAAGTGATATTAATGCCGGGATGTAAACACGTTACAATCATTAGAAAAGAAGAAAAAAAGGACTTGTTCCACTACTTATTACCAGTTTAAGATTATGAAAGGATGTACACCAGGATCTTGATTACTACTTGAAGAGTTTGTGAGGACATGCATATCCTTCAGTAAACATAAAGAGATATGTACATATGATCGAGTTCTCGACTACAGATGGTCTAGGGTGAGAAGTTTCAATTTTCTTATATTATTGCGGGACTGAGGATGGTTTTAATAAAAAAAAGGTAAATAATAGGTGGCTGTGAGCAGTGTGGCTATTTTGTTTGACTCAAAGAAGTCTAATTGTGTTAAGGGTAAATAATAAACTTTCTGTGCCATAATTTTGTACGTGGTTGGACTTAGGTATATATGTTGGTTTTATTTTGCCTTTGAAAATGTAAGGAAAAAGGTTTTTTTTATTTTGTTATCGAATGATTTAAATTGAATTAAGATTGTGATATAATAATTATAGCTTTGACAACAAAACAAATGTTATATAAATATGTTAACCTAGATATGTGATTTACCGGAGCTCCGCAGGCAGGTTAAGTATAAGTGCCTATCTAAACCCAGAGGTCCCGAGATTAAGTTTCCTCGTGCAACTGAGCTAGATAAAATTGAACTATTTTTTTTTACATACAACATTAGGAGAAATATATATTTAATTAAAATAACTAATGTTATTTTTTTTATTTATTTTTTTCACACCTTACATTGCACCATCCTTCGTATATATTCTTTGCTCATGGAAGCTTCGAGAAGGTTTAGTTTAGAAAAACAAAATACAAGACAAAAACATATCTGTTTTACTGGGAGGTTCTAGAGCCGGAAAATGACTCAAGTTACATTTAAAAATCTCTCTTCGAACCTTCGAGAATAGGAAGTTATTATTTGAAATATATATATTGTCAACCTGACTTGACTGGTGTCACGTGCGTGATGTCACTGATCAGTGGCTTTTGCCTTCTTAGAAGAAGAAGTGCTTTAAGCGCCATTTAATATACTACATAATTTAAATAAAATTAAATACGTTTATAAAATTAGGACGATATTATTGTCAATGCTTTCACATATTCTTTAGGGGCAAATCAATTACATTACAATACCCCCCAAAGTGTATCTGAAAGTAGAGACCTAGTCGTATACTTTTTGATACGCTTTGCTAAAAAAAATAAAAGACGAGAAAAGACAACATGATCATTTTTCGCACACCCTGTATAAAGTTTCACAAATAACAATATTTTGAAACATCCTGTATAAAATTTCACAAATTGGATAAATTCCAATAATTTGGAACACTGTATAATGTTGTTCTTGAATGATAATAATATTTGAAGTGTTACTCTCTTCTGTAAGTTTACATGGAGTTTATATATAGTAGTTGAAGTTATATAAATCAAACATTAACATATAAAATGTTAATTAAAAAGTTGAAATTAGATAAATCAAATATCAAGATATAAAATTGTTAAGTATACTTATAATTAATTGAAATAAAATAATCTTTATTATATAAAAAAATGAATTAAATCATTACTAATTAAAAAAGATTTTTATTTTTTATTTAAAAACCCAAAATTCTTTGCTATAACGTCCTTAAGATTGATTAAAATACATTATACTTTTTAATAAAAAATGGAATTTAATTGTCACTAATCAAAGTGTCTTTTAATCATTTATTGGTTTAAACACTTCGTTGCACTTTTTATTTCAATAATCCTTCACGGATCCACTTTTAATTATTAGTATTATTATGATGATCCTTCACGGATCCACTTTTACTATTATTATTATATTGACTTACTTAACAAACACTCTTAATGCTACACATATTCTTAAAAGCCTGACGGCCAAATTCGCCATATGAGCCACTACTTTGATACATTTACTGACTAATTAGCTTAAAAACACAAAATAATAATTCACAAAATAAATCCAATTACTTAAAAGATAATATAATTACATTGTTTCGGACAGAGAAAGGATAATAACTCTTGTTAATACATCATTATTACTTCACGTAATCACAGAATACCCTTTTAAACTTCTTCATAATCTCCTCAATATCTTTAAACTTTAATCCAGAATTAACCATTGGACATCTATCACATATTATTTAGTGGAAAGCATAGGCCTCTGCCTCATTTATTTGTACCTTTTCTGCTACCTGAACTTGGTGATCCCTTGACTCACCACTTATAAAAAATGAAATTATTCATCAAGGCTTACTATATCTAAGTCCATGGCTTAATACACCTTACTCAATAAACCTCAACTTCCTCACTCAATAAACCTCAACGCTGCTAGATGCCCTCGGGCCATCCTTAAACTTATAACGACGATTAATTAATCTAGATCATGGCTTTCCCATAGCTAAGAACATATCTGAAAAAAACCTTAACTCCACTTCCTCAACCTATATACCTCAATGAACCTTATCTCCTTAACCAATACACCTCAAACCAAAAGACCTCAACTTCACTATCTGAAAAAAAAGCTTTTAAACAAGACACTACTTGCCTCTTATTTCCACTCACCTTAACATACTGTAATAAGCACTCAAGTGCATATCTAAATTAATTTCTCTGGATATCTTAGATCATACTCTTTAGCTTATTATCTTTACTTTGTGATTTCGTTACTATCTTAATCAATATTTTCTTAAACTCAATTAAATTTAACATGAACCCCCCACCTAAATATTAAAATCCTTATCTTGATTATAAAAAAATGCATCACTGACGAAATAATATATTTATTCAGATTTCCAAGATCGTCTATTAATTAATCAAACTTCCTAACTTTCTTCTTAAACTGAAATTATAATATTTTTTTTCTCACATTTGCCCTGTTAGCACAATTTTATCTCAATTATTACTTAACAATAGTTTACAATTAACAAAAAAAATGACCTACTCTTAGAATATACTTACACCCTAATCTCTCCTCGCGTGTTTACAGGCTTTCACGCACCTTCAGCTGACAAACTTATCCAAGCCCTCACCCAACATTCTATTCAATGTTCTCCCTTGCATGCTTCTAAGGGTCCATGCCCCCTCCTTCTGACAATTTTAACTAAATGGGATTGATCTAATCTGCTGAAATCCATTTTTTAATATTTAAAGATTCCATGTACATTATACCGGGTTCGACTCTGACTTATTGAACTAAAAAATTTAAAAAATATATTTATTTTATCTTTCATGGCCAAAGTCATCTTGTGTCGTCTTACTTTTTAAACAAAGATGTTTGTAAATGTCACCCATGTCAAAGGATTTTTGAATACCTGTCTATTTTATTTTTGAAACTAAGAAGACAATAAAAGATGTTGTCGACTAATCTGAGACTTGAAAGATATTGTTCATGTTACCAATAAAAAAACAAAAAAAAACCTTCATTTTACAAAAGAGGAATTAACTCTACCCTTTTCAGAAACAAAAAGATTAGTGCCACTTTTGGTAGTTGCTGTCGTTTATGGTTTCTTTAAAACTTCTATTTTGAGATGTGTTTCAGGTGCGACACCCTTTTTCCTTTCTTCAAAATAACACGCAGTTTATGTGTTGAATGTTTACTTAAAAATAACATTTCTTACTACGACTAAAGTTGGATGGAATATTTCATATTATTTAGAGATTCATAATAGTTACAGTTACATAATATTTACTTACATACTAATTAAAGTTATATAATTGTATTTAAATATTACCCTTCTAAAATTAAAATGTTAACTATCCGACGTTTTAAATTCCTTGCTAATACCTCCTGGGTCGAATACTTTCTGTGGGACGTATTGAAAGAAACTCTTTCTTTTTCTTTTTAGTTTCCTACCTAGTCTCTGGTTCGATTTCAGACTGGACTGGTTTCTATAGTTCGAACTCTTTTTAAATCGTAGCCTCTGGTTCGATCTCTGATAGGATCTTCTGGATTGAATTGTAAGTTTAGGTTCAACCTCAGATTGGGTTGCAGTCTCTAGTTCGGTCCCTGTTTGCATCGTAGTCTCTGGTTCGATCTCTAACTGAATTGTGGTCTCTGGTTTGATCTCTAACTCGATTGTTTTATGTGGTTTGATCTCTAACTGAATTGGGGTATCTGATTCGATCTCTAACTCGATTGTTTTATGTTGTTTGATCTCTATCTGAATTGGGGTATCTGATTTGATCCCTGACTGAATTGTGGTATCTGGTTCGGTTTCTGTTTGCATCGTAGTCTCTAATTTAATCCCTGACTGAATTGTCGTATCTGGTTCGGTCCCTGAATGGATCTTTTCCTTAAAATCATTATTAATTGCTTCTATTATTCCCTGTCTCATTTCTTGGTTACATTTTTTTTATTTCCTGTTTAACTTCTTCATAACTTGTTGCCAATAGCTGTAACATTTTCATAATTTGATTTAAATCTACGACAGGTTGCTCCATATTTTGTTCCCTATTCTTTTCTCTTTCTTCCTCATCTGATTGTTCTAGACCTAACTGATTCCTAGGTTTATTTTCAGCTACCTCTTCAGAATAGCTACTAGCGTCACTATTATCATTTGAATCTGCCATTTTTTAATTATTGTTCCCTTAATTTAAATCACAAAAAAAAATTATACTGTTCCACCCCCAAAATACACAAATGACATAAAATAATTCTTCACTAATTAATTTAAGTTTCTGTTGGTGACTTATCTGTAATCTCTTCTTTGTACTCGTCTCCACCCTCAGTCTCCTCATTGGTGATAGTACGCTGCTTCTCTCGGTCCTCGGCACTGCTTCCTGCTTTATCTCGGTCCTCGGTGCTGCTTCCTGTTTTATCTTATCTCGGTCCTCGGCGTTGCTCTGCTGCTTATCTCGGTCTTCGGCGTTGTCCTCTACTGCTTACCTTGGGGAGGTATCTCGTGCCACCTCCATCGGTCCTCAGCGTTGCTCTGCTGCTATTGTCGGTGATTCACCTCTAATTACCTCGGGGAGGTATTTCGTGCTTATCTCGGGGAGGTAATTCGTGCCCCTAAGTTAGGAAGCCCATTGAAGAAGATCTAGAATTACGGGCCCCAACGTTGTGCGCCAATTGTGATGTTCTGGAATATTACTCTACCGCGATGGGCGTCATTTGTGAAATGTTCTGGTTCGTCGCGTTGAGCGTCGATTGAAGTTACACCGTTTAATTAGCTGGTAATTGCCCCGTGGTCGAGCACTAATTAAATCGGTCCGGTTTTTTGATGTTGTGAATTAATTGGTATTTCAGGCCCCGTGATCGAGCGCCAATTAAAGAATTATAATTAATAATACACACTTATTATTCTTGACATGTTTTTTATTTCTGAATCTCTTTTTATTTAATGAGAAAATAGATCATGTCGTTGAAATATACACGCGGCCTATTGTATGAGCGCGGACAGGTGTTGCTGGACGCCAAGTGCCCAAGGGAATTCTGTCAGTTCTGGACACCAACTGCCCTTACATTGCACCATCCTTCGTATATATCCTTTGCTCATGGAAGCTTCGAGAAGGTTTAGTTTAGAAAAACAAAATACAAGACAAAAACATCTCTGTTTTACTGGGAGGTTCTAGAGCCGGAAAATGACTCAAGTTACATTTAAAAATCTCTCTTCGAACCTTCGAGAAGAGGAAGTTATTATTTGAAATATATATATTGTCAACCTGACTTGACTGGTGTCACGTGCGTGACGTCACTGATCAGTGGCTTTTGCCTTCTTAGAAGAAGAAGTGCTTTAAGCGCCATTTAATATACTACATAATTTAAATAAAATTAAATACGTTTATAAAATTAGGACGATATTATTGTCAATGCTTTCACATATTCTTTAGGGGCAAATCAATTACATTACAACGGGGAGATTGGCTTAGATCCCAGTCGGCTGCAATAAGTCGAGATTTACTAAATTTTTTCCCGCGTTATAAACTTTACTATATAAAATATTCTAATTAGTAGGATAACGATATGAATGTAAGATTAACATTGATGGATTTCCAAAATGGTTGCATTTTTGGAGAAGATGTATAGTAAATTTTTGTAGGAAATCTTCTAATCTACATATTTTAGTAAAAACCTTTCAGTCATTTAACTCATATACAAGCAGATATTGATAAATTCATTCTTGACATTTATAATGTGCTGTAAATATGACCATACAATGAATTGTTTGGCACTTTTGATATATTATTTATAACTATTGAATGAAAATACACAATAAAATTCGGCTAGCTCAGTATTAATCCCTAACTTCAACCATTTTTAGACTATAATGACTGGACTCTTATCATGATATATAAGACTATGTGTACATGTACTGAGACGTGGTGATAAAAAAACCAGATTGATCACCTGAATACCTGTCCACTTGACCAGCCTTGGTTTGACAAGTGACCAGTGAAAGAATTTGAGAAACGCAGTAAATATTCGCTTTTTGTGACAACGCCGGTGACTTAACTGACGATTGTCAATATTAATAAATTTATGAAGCAGATCACAGATCACAAATATTGTTGGTCTTACTACTCATACGAAATGAAGCTTTGGACCTTTTGTAAAATAAGTATCTAGATTGTACAGTTAGTAACAATGCTAGTAACTAAGTGGTGAAGTGCGACTTAGATGTATTATTGATAATTTTGGGAGATTTGTTCAATCATGCATGCCATTTGTTGTGTTTAATAATATATGTAGTTGTGTAAAGTAAACTGTAAATCGACACAAATAAATATAGATGTTTTATTATATACCATTTGTTATACAAGTAGTATACCGATAAAATAAATATAGATATTATACTATATACCTATTATTATACAAGAGAAATGCCGATTAAATAAATATTCCCAGCAGTTGCGTGAAGCATAATGGTTTGTGAATCGCTGATATAGAATATAATTGAAGACTTTGAATCAAATACATAATCTTTATGATGAGTTATGCCTATTCTACCTAAAAGTTTATGGTCTCCCCATAATTTGGCTACCCTATCGTCGGTACAGCTGGTTGCAATCTTCAGATACTTATTCTAAGGCGTTAGGAATTCGAAAGTTCATTGCCGCACCTACAAATACGTCACCTATCCCTATCCTTTATCCTCCCATCTACGTCTTGGTCTTACGAATGATCTCTTCCCAATGTATTTGCCAGTCAAAATTCTGAACACAGTTCTAGATAGTCCTTTTTGCACTTCATGTCCTGCGCACATAAGTCTACAAGACTTGACTATATCATCAACGAGTTGTGATACATACTAGGTATGTATTTCATTCATATGTAACCCCCTTCTATTCGACAGTAGCCTCATCCATTTTTGGACCTAATATCTTCCTAAGCTCTTTTGTTGAACATCCTAAATTTGTTCTCGTCATGTAAGTTAAGAAACCATGTTTTGCACCCAAAGAGAACAACCGGTAAAATCGTTTTATATATCCTGAGTTTTATATTGCTTGAAAAAGGAAAGATGTCAACAACTTAACGACCTAGTAATAGCAGCCATTTTCCGACAGTATTCTTTTCATAATTTCAAATCTAACATAGATTTAACAGTAATGTTAAATATTTAAACTCATTAACTCTATCAAATGATATGTGGTTAGCATTAATCTCTAAACTAATATCTGCCTGATTCCGTTTAATGTCAACCCTTTATAAAATATATTTAATTTTAAATTAATTTATATCAATAGTCCTAAATTTATTAAATGATAAATATAGTCAACTCTCGATTCTACGCCCTTTCACGGTTCCCTGGAAAAGGGTCGTTATTTCGAAGGGGGCGTTATTGGAATTTTAATAGATTTTGTTCCACCCCTGACCTTCATACGAAAAAATTGCATTTTTTAGACAACACGTGAAAAAGTAAATAAAATAAAACTTACCTATATCTTGAAGAAGTCCATTATGAAGTCCTGCTTATTCTTAGCGCCAGTTTTCTCGACAAAGTCTTTCAAATTATAGAACGGGGACCACAGATCTTTACTATTTCCCTGGCGCTTAAGTGTTCTTGAGTAGATGTCCCCAGCTTTCAGAACATCTTTCATCGTGGGGATGTCTTCAGGCTCTTCTCCAATTTCTTCCTCCCCCTCTTCATCGCTGGACTCCTGCTGCTTCCTGATTATATCGGTGACGTCAAGGGTGCCCCAAACTGTGATGTCATCGTCTGATGCTATGAACTCCTCATACGTGCAGTCTGGGGCTAATCTCTGCCACGTCTTCTTCATTGCACGGCCGAGTGAAAGTCAAGTGGGCAAACGAAGGTTCTGTTGATGGGCCAGGTCGTGGTTTCATGAAGGGGGCTACCTGCGGTTCTGTGGAGGGTCCTGGCTGGGAATTGGCGTCCACTGGTGGTGGGTCGTTTGGGTCCTCGGCGCTGGCAGAGGTGGGAAGCACATGGACGGCAGCCTCTTCGTCAACTGGTAAAACAATGTGGGCGTGTAGGAAGCAGTTGGTGATCACCGCTGGTTTCATGCCCCTCTAACTGGCGACGATTCCTTCCATGGCCCTCAACACATCCCACTTTTTGACCTCCTTGCCTATGTCAAGATTCCACACCATACTCAACACAAGCATCTCGCTGAACTTAACCTTCACTTGCTGGATGATTCCCTGGTCCAGTGGCTGAAGTATGCTGGTGGTGTTCTATGGCAGAAACACCAGCTCGTTGTTCCTGAGTTTGTCGAGAGCAGGATGTGCGGGGCAATTGTCGACAAAGAGCACGACTTTTCTATTTGCGGTGTCCATCTTCGAATCAAAGCCCTGAAGCCACCTCGTGAACACCCCCGAGGTCATCCATGCCTTCGTATTAGAATCATAGTCACAAGGCAGGATCTTGCCCTTGAAACCGCGTGGTTTCTTGAACTTCCCGATCACGAGGGGCTTCATCTTATCGCTGCCGTCCAAGTTGCAGCACAATAGGATCGTGAGGCGCTCCTTGCTCCTCTTTGCACCCTTGAACTTATCCCCTTTCACAGCAAGAGTGCGATATATCATGAGGTTGTAGAACATCCCCAGCTTGTCAGCTTGAGGCTGATAGCGCCTAAGGATGTTTCGGAGAAAGGGCATCTAATCCCTCACTGGTGTTGGGTCCACCGATGTGTTTTCACTGACGACCTTGTAGCTGGATATTCTGTGACGCACTTTGAAATGCTCTACCCACCCACTTGAACACTTAAAGTTTTTTATACCCAAACTCAGGGCAAATTCGTCAGCCTTTCTCTGCATCATCGGTCCGTTTATAGGCACGTTTTGCGCTCTATGCTGGCTGAACCACTCCAGCATAGTTTGTTCCAGATTCGCGTGCGTCGCACCCTTCAAATTTTTTGCCTTTATATTGTGGCCTTCCTTCTGCACTGCATTCCCAATTTCTTCTCTCATTTTGAGAATAGTGAAAAGTGTCGACTTCGGGATGCCATGCCGCCGCGCAATCTCCGTCTTTGTAAACTTCTTCTCATCCACTTCCTGGATGATCTCGTACTGGTTCATGAGCGTCAAGAAGGTCCTCCTTTCACTCATTTCGTCAAAATTATAAGTTCGTATCAAATAAAAAAAATAGCGTGGTCATCAAAAATCGTTCACAAAATCCAACCAAAAACGTAACCAAATCAAAATAACAATGTTAAACAATAGAATAGCTCGTCAAAAATTGTTAACAAAATCAAACCAAATTAGCAACCAAATCGAGAATCGAAATAACAATGGCAAAATCAAGCCTGGTGCGTGATGTAGCGGCAGTCGCGCGCGGCGAAACATTGTCTTGCTTGTGGGAGGGAGTGGACAGAGTCAAGTGCTATTGGTTGGAATTGATGAGATGGTGTCTATTTTTATACCTGACCCACCCCAGTTACTAGTAATACAGTGCTCACAAAGATAGTTGCAACGCAGAGACCTAAATAAATGCAACAAACACATTTTACAGCCGATTTCCTAAAACTTTTCAACCTTTTTTCCCACATTTTTCACGGTTCCCCAAAAAAGGGACGTTACTTCGAGAGGGACGGTATTACCAGGGTCGTAGAATCGAGAGTTGACTGTATATCAACCAATACATACAAATAAATCTTGAAGGAAGTTGAAGAACTCATCATCTGGTCTATATCATATCGTTTTATTTCTGGATTTAAACTGTCCGAATCTTTTAAAAAATAAACTATTCCAATCAGAAGAACAATTTTTTTAATAGGGCTAATTTGATATTTACGATTTTTAAAATTTTTAAAAGAAGCATGGAGCTTACATTGTAAAAGTTTTGGAGATTGATCTACTGGTTGGTGGAGGGACACACAACATGAAGTTTTAAATATGAAAATATTCTGTTACTACAATATAGCTTCATTTAAATCGTTTATCATACATATAAAAAAGTATATATTTTAACAAGATAAAATAAAACACAACACTAATATGTATCTAGGAAACCACTATTATAATATATTGAAATACATCATGTTTACTGGCAACAAATACTAATTAAAGTTTGATTTTAAATAAAATGAAGGTGTTTGATTAATGAATCTATGTTTTATAAGGAATATAAACGACAATATTACAGCCGATAGTGTAATACAAAATGAACTACTACATTACGGAGACCTCATATACGAGGCTAAATAGATAAAAAGATACAAATTATATCGTCACCCAAGATACTCTCCTTCTAATCAATGTACTACATGATAAAAACTTGTATTTTTTGTAGGAATCTCACACATGGGTATCTATTTGTTATAGTGAAACTGTATAAATTAGTTGAGTAAGGACGTTCCTGGAAGTCTCAATGCCAATACCTGTTACCGTATACATCTCTTCCGTGTGTCTCCCGTCCTTATCCACAGCCTGTTCTAATAATTTGTTTAATCAACTGTATCAAAATGAACTATAATACACTCTAAACCTATAATAGTTTGCCTACGAGGAGTGGGCAGTAATCCCATACTCAAACCTGAACCAGAAATTGTTTATTTGTTCCTCCCATTCATGTATTAGCACCAGAAGAGCAAAAATTGCGATCTGATAAAAGTATATTTATCATTTCCCACCAGGGATACGTGTGGAAATGTCTATATAGCCCTGATGGAGTAACAATCGTCCCCTTGACCGACCCCGGAGCCTCCCTCGCTCAGAACACCGCCTTACTTTTGCCTCAACCAGTCGTCGAACCGAGGTATGGTGGTTTGGCGTCTGGCTCCGTTAGTAATATTTGTGTGTCCTGATGTTTCCTCTATCCTGTATCCTTTAATGTACTCATTCTGTCCATCATTGTTTTTTCGAAAAATCCGGTACAAATTTTGCATCTCACAATCTGTCCAAAATTAACGGGCAAGACCAGTTATTCTTATAGCACCAATCATTTTTATCTATACCGTTTTCTAGTTTTAGTGACGTCAAATGGCCAGAAATTGTCCACTATGGAAGTTTATTTTATTTATACCGTTTTACATTTGGTTCCTTATTTATTCCATGGTTTCTTTTCCATTCCCATACATTTGTACCGTGTAATGTTTTAAGGTCCCTTTCGACCACAAATGGTTGATAGGGGTCGGTTTCTCTATAATTTTCCCACCTCTAAACCTATTGTAAACCTATTATCAGCCCATCATGACGCTACATGTAATATTTTTCAGTTCTTTAAATGATAAATGTCGACCAACGATTAAGAGCCCCTCTGGGGCGGGTGTTTGATATGTGTATCCGCCATGTTCAATGTTTTACATGTATATATCTGTTTAGTTTTACAACCAAAATAAATCCATAACAACAAACAAACATTGCATATTAATAACCATCCTTGCTATTTAATATTACTACTATAATGGCGTAGGCAGAAATAATTGAAAAATTCCCAAAACAATCTTATTTGATGTACAAGAAAATAACTTATACGATTTTACGATAGCTTTGATTAATTTACGATTTTAATAAAATTATTATCCACACCAGTGTTGTTAAACAAAAGAAAAAATTATATTTAATCCAATTTATTAAGGTTTATGGTACTTCAACTAACAAAAGTAAATAGGAATAAGGTTCATTTCAGTGTTTGTGCGCAATTGTACAGTTTTTAATAATTTTTACCACGGTATTTGTGTTTGTTTGGCATATTTAGGCAAGGAAGGTGTAGACGGCATTTCGATCAAATGTAGTAGAAAGTTTATTATAGTTTTGTTTTTCCTCTTCTCCTTTTTCTCAGGCCACATCATGGTGGAAATGTGCCATCGTAAACAGGGGTGGATTCAGGATGTTCTCAAGTGTTTGGAGGTGTGCCGGCGCTCTCACGGAACCGTGTCGGGGGAGGTTACCCTCAGAAAGATCTAAAGTAAAACTACTTTAAAATTTGGGAGTAAATTATAAAGTAATTAGTAAATTTGAAGAAAGAAAAAGTTCATCGTTTATTCATGTTTCTGGTTAATTTTTGTTTATTAGGTTAAATTATGTTTTAAAATGTATATCAATTATTGACAGTGATTTACACGCGAAGCAACAGTCTAGAGAGAGATTACATGACTCTACAACTGGTAGTGATTTATTATAATATAGTACGTATTGGTTTTATTTTCAATTTTAATCGTTAGTACTAATTAAAACATCTTGAGGAGTTAATAGGGGGTGAACCCCCCTTTGTGTCAGCCCCTGATTGCAAATTGAAATAAATTCTTTGGGTTGTTTCATTCCGAATGATTAATTTTTCCATTTTTGCCATATTTTATTATTAAATGAACCAATCCCGCTACTTTCGATGGACACGTTCGATAGTATCAATAGTACTGACTAACGATATTTTACCAACCCTATGAGATAGCAACGTTGATTACAAAACGTTAATAAAATGCTGGTGGCCAGGAGTATATGCTTTTTCCTCACTGATAAAAAAAATCAGCAAGGTATATTTCGAGTTTCAATCACTCTCTTGAATCAAGAGATTAATGAAAACCATAGCTAAATGACAACATACTGTCATTCACATTCCTGACTGTGCTAATCGGTTTTAAGAGTCATTTGCTATAGCACTGAAGTATGTCTATCTTTACTTGGTTACACAAAGTTATATTAAAATGTAAGACTGGTGAGTGGGGTGCATTGAATGTAGGCGCTCCGCCTTGTAATTTGCAAGACTTATACTCTATTACCCCCTTCCCTTACTCACAGTCACATTATGTGATGCCAAAACGTCTCAGGTAGAAAATCTGTTTCTTCAAGTCATCGTGTTGAAATAAAATGTTTGATTTCAAATAGTTTTGATGTTAAAATTACATTTTTATTCAGTTTCGGTTTATTTGGGTTTTCTAAAGGCAAATTTGGGTGTTTATAATAAACAAAATGTTTGAGATGTCTGTGGGTAAAGAATAATCATGTAGACTCAATTTAGCCAAATGTTCACTACAACAAAGTCCACTTAAACTATATTATACTGTTCTTGGGTTAGTAAACGTTGAAATGGATGTCTTTAAATGTGACGGTTTTGACAACACATGATTATGGAGTTTAAGATCAAGTGTACATGCATTAACGTGTAGAGAAAAGTGGTAAACTATTTAGACAAAAGATAAATAATTTGAGAAGACCTCATCGGAATTTGAGAAAGAATGAATGAATTTTAAATGAATTGCATAATGTGGCGGGCCAACTTGATGTACGTGTTATAAATCTATATTCATGTTTATCTGAATTCAAACTTGAAATCGCTAGGATTAGTTTTTTATTGCATACAAATTAGTCTTGATTAATTTCATTTGTAAAATGTGTCTTTGACTTATTCATGTTTATTAAGTCCTAGTTTTCATTCATATTTTTTAATATTTTACTTTAAAAACTAATTTTTATGCTATTCTCCGGCAGGTTGATTTATATATTAACCAACATAACAAGACCTAGCCTTAATTTATTATTTATTATTATTATTATTATTATTGGTCTTTAGAGGCCCATCAACACACTGAGGTCATTAGGGCCTTAACTTGGTATAAACAGTAAAAAACCATGAAAGTGAATAGTGTTATCAAACTCTTTATGAAAAGGTTAGAACACATGTAAAACAAAATATAAAATAAATAAATCTCAATGTGAGAAAAAAAATATTTGAAAACTCAATAGGAGTGCTCAAATGGTCTCAATGTACAAATATAGTGAAACACCTGTTAAAAAAACACAGGTGTATCACTCCAATAAAAATACAAAACAAACATATTAAAACTATATGCAGTTAAAGAGACAAATCAAACCTTTTAAAATATACTAAAATGTTAAAAAGGTCTCAATATGAGATAAAATCCAGATGAGTAAATTGATGAAAGTGACTCAAATGGCATTAAAAAGATCCGCCTGGCGTATAAAACGGAGTAAACAAATAACTCCATCCGCATTATCACGTAATAAAAACGTAAGTCGCCTTTAAAATCAAGAGCCAGACGGATAGGGGCTAGTTTGCGACACTCCACAAAAATGTAATGCACTATAAGGGGAGCATCACAAAATTCACACACTGGAGGTGGATCCCTCTAAGTAAAAAACTATGGGTCAAAGAAGTATGCCCGACGCGGAATCTCGTCACGATGACCTCCTCTCTTCTAGACTTTCGCATAGAAGAGAGCCATCGCGACACACCGTCCCTGATGGACCGCAGCTTGTTCTGAGCAGCGGTCGAGACCCACTGCTCGTGCCAGGTTCTTAAGACTGCACGCCAAACATAACCTTTTAGATCTAAAAACAGGACACCCAGACTCGCCTCCGGAGGCAGGCATTCTGCCTCCTTGGCCGCCTGGTCAGCCAGTTCATTTCCTAGAAGACTAGTGTGAACAGGAATTCAGCAAAAGGCGAGCCGGGTGCTTAATGAATCAATTTTTTAAATTTTTTCGTGTATCATCTGCACGAGGGGATTTCAGGCGTAGAGAGTGGACAATGCCAACAGAGCACTCATGGAATACGTGCAGATGAGGACAGAACGGTGACTACTTCGGTATACAAACCACAAAGATTTAAAAATGGCATACAATTCGGCCGTAAAAACACTGGTTTCTTTAGATAAACCAAATTTAAAATTGGATCCTTCCACAACAAAAGCACATCCCATGGAGGCTCCTGGTTTAGAGACATCAGTGTTGATGCGCTCAAATCCATGAAAGCGAGTGGAGAGGAGCTCATTAAAGGTCCTCTCATATACAAAGTTTGGGGTGGTCGCTTTAGGGAACTTGGCAATATCAAAATGGCATTTCGGAGGGCGTATCTTCCAGGGAGAAGCTCGACCTGCTATGTGGGGATAGCCTTTGGAACGACTATCCCACACGTGTCGAAAACCGATAGAATCCTGATCCCAACCAGCCTTGTACTACGCCGTTTGGTTTCATACAAGACACGGTTAAGGGGATGAAAAACAGGGCGGTAGGCAACATTCTCTGGCATGCAATGCAGTTTAGACACGTAAGATGCCAAAAGATAGGACCGCCGGTAAGAGAGAGAGGGCTCAATGGCGTCGGCACAGATGCTGATGACTGGACTGGTACGAAAAGCACCGGTAGCAAGTCTAATGCCAGCATGGTGGACACTATCTAGCATCTTTAACGCTGAAGGTCTAGCTGATCCATAAACAAAACTGCTATAGTCTAGTTTAGATCTTACCAAAGCCCTATACAGGCACATCAAGGTTTCCCTATCAGCACCCCAGGACCGACCGCTAACCACTTTGAGCAGATTTAGTGCTTTTATATACCTCGCTTTCAAGTCTTTATGTGGGGGATCCAAGTTAATTTAAAATCAAATAAGAGTCCCAGAAACTTTACGGTTACTGAGACTGGTAGAATGGCGTGGTTCATTTAAATATTTGGGGCTGGCTGTATTCCGCGTAATCTATGGAAGTGGACGACCATCGATTTTGGCTGCAGAGAAGCGAAAGCCATTACGCGATGCCCACGAACAAAGATTGTTAAAACTCAGTTGTATCTGTCGTTTAGCCCTGTGGAGACTTTAACGAACTGCAATAAATTGCGTAGTCATCCACAAAGAGGCATGATCGATCAGGTGATCGCACGTTGTCCACAATACTATTTATCGCGATAGTGAACAACGTACTGCTCAAAATACTCCCCTAAGGCTCCCCATTTTCTTGAATAAAATCATAGGATAAGATGTTATTCAACCTTACCCGGAAGTGTCTATCCAACATAAAATTAGATAAAAAAGAAGGAAGGTTTCCTCGAAAACCCCAATTAAAAAGGTTTTCAAAATGCCGTACCGCCAGGTGGTGTCGTACGCTTTCTCCAGATTGAAAAAGACAGCCAGAAGGTGCTACTTATGGAGAAAAGCGTCACGAACAGCCGTCTCTAGACGGAAGAGATGATCCACTGTAGATCGGTTCCGGCGAAAACCACATTGAATATTAGATAGCAGATTGCGGGATTCCAAATACCATATAAATATTTTATTAATTAGTTTATTAATTATTTTTTCCAATATATTTAATACACAATTATTTAAAGCGATCGGTCGATAACTAGTTGGCTCTAATTTATCTTTGCCATATTTATATAACGGGATAACGATTGCTTGCCTCCATAGTGATGGGAACTGATGAGATTCCCAGACACTATTGAAGAGGTCCAGCAGATATGCGTGTCCAGCAGGGGGCAGCTGCCGCAACATTTCATAGTGGATATCATCTGGACCGGAAGTTGTGTTGCCCACCTGGTAGAGGGCATAGGTCAGTTCATCTTGCGTGAGAGGGGAGTTATAATCCTCCCCTTGACTTGGACCAAAATCAATAGTACGGCACTCGATGCTCCGCTTATGCACCGCGAACTCGTTAGAGTAGCTCGCAGTGCTAGAAATAGCGGCGAACATCGAGCCCAATACATTGGCAAACCTCCATAGGGGAGGAGACAAGTGAACCGTTAGTCATGAGTGCGGGTATATTATAAATGGTATTTTTGCTACTACGTACTTTACGGATGTGATCCCAAACCTTGGTTGTGGGAGTGGAAATAGTAAGGGTAGAAATAAACTGTCTCCAAGACTCTCTTCTGCTTTCTCGAATAATACGGCGAGCTCTAGCACGTAGAATCCGGAATGACTCCAGATTATCCGAAGTAGGACGTCGATTAAAGATACGTAAGGCTCATCGACGGTTAGAAATAGCCATCCAGCACTCCTCTTTCCACCAGGGAACAAGACGGTAGCGCGGGTTTGGCGAGGATTTAGGGATGGATGCCCTCGCCACCGCGATGACCGTCGAAGTAAATTGCCAAGCCTTAACATCGACGTCAGGAGAATGGGGTTCGTCGAATACAGCGAGCTCGCGGAATTTATCCTAGTTAGCACGTTTAAGAACCCATTGGGGGAACCTTGCTGTACTGGGAGGATCTTGAATTTGTGAAAGCAGAATGGGAAAGTGATCGCTGCCACATAGGTCCGATTGAACCTCCCAAAGAAGTGAGCAGAAATCCCGGGGCTACATAGGGCTAGGTCGATGGCAGAGGATACACCATTAAAGGTGGAGAAGTGTGTCTGGGTCTCGGTGTTCATTAACACCAGGTTTCCCGAGACAAGAATATCCTCTACCATCCTCCCGCGGGTGTCTGTAAAATTAGACCCCGACACCAGGTTATGCGCGTTAAAGTCCCCAAGATGATATAGGGGGCGGGAAGTTGTATAAAGAGGGCCTCTAGAGTCCTCTTGGAAACACGTTCACCTGGTGGGAGGTAAATGTAGCATACGGTTACCTCCATAGGAAGGGAGACTCTGACAGCAATCCCTTGGAGATCAGAGACAATATTTATAAACTTATGATATATTTTGCTACGTGCAAATATAGCCACACCTCCGCTAGCCCGATCAAAGAGTGGCTTGTCGGTACGATATACATCGTACCCACGAAGCATCGGGTTGTCAGTTGTGCGGAAGTGGGTCTCCTGCAAACACAAGATGGGAGGATGCAGGGAAGAAATTAGTAGTTTAATTTCCTCTACACGAGCATAGAAACCCCTACAATTCCATTGTAGTAGCGACATTATTTATTAATATATAATTTAATTAATTATCCTCAGAATCCATAACACTATCTTTTAAAAATAAAAATTTATTGAGGACTTTTTTAGGTCCTCTTGCTTTTCCCAATCTCTCTTAGACCTCCTGCTTCAGGAGAGGCTTTGGTTTGTCCTGTAGAGACTGGGTTCGGGGATCCTTACGCGAAGGCTTTTTTAAAGCTTTCGACGCTTTTTTTAAAGTAATTTTTTCGGCGGTCCCTCACTGGTCCTGCCTCAAGTTACCAGTGGGACTCGCATTTGCGACCTCACCTGTACCACCACTCATCCCGACCTCCGGAGTACCTGAGGCGGGGTTGAGCGACTCGACAACGTTCGCAAATGGTTTAGGACCCCGAGGAGGGTTCGGGGGTGTTCCTCGAGTGGGGCTTGGCCGGGTTCCTCGAGGACGGCTCAGAGGTGGTCCACGAGGAGGGTTCGGGGGGGTTCTCCTAGGAGGGCTCGAGGGTGTTCCCCGAGGAGGCCTCCTCGGGGGTAAAGGTGGTGGAGGCTACTTCGGTGGGGGTGTCGCCCCTTGTAATAATTTTGGCACCACCATAGATGGTGCTGGTTGTCTTTGAGTGTCTCGAGTAGAGACGAGGGGCACAGGTCGTGTAGGCGTATTAGGAATATTAACTGCGCAATGGCAGTTGGGGCAATTTATGTTCTGGCTTACAATTTGGCTATAAGATGTCTGAAATACCGGAGCTAGATTGGATACATATTCCTTGCGGGCCTGGGCATAAGGTATCTTCTTTTCACATTGGATTTCCAGGACATATTTCTCCACCTTCCATTTCGGACAGGTCCGAGACCAAGCAGAATGCGGACCCTTGCAGTTGATGCAGAACTTAGGAGACTCACACGGTGTATCGTGAGAAACCTGTCCGAAATCTGCACAGGTTGGCCTTCCACGGCATCTCAGCTTCGTATGCCCAAATTCCTGGCACTGAAAGCAGCGCCGAGGTTTGGGAACTTATGGCCTGACTCTGAGCACATGGAATCCTGCTCGAATTTCCGTTGGGAGGATGGGAGTCGCAAAGGTGAGGATATATGTATCCATCTTTTTCTCTTGTCCGTTCTTTTTGGTAATGATACGGTAGACCTCATTGGCATGCTGAGGGGAATGCTCCTCAAAGATATCCTCAATACCTACGCAGTCGAGGTCATAACAAGTGACCACTCCCTTGAAAACGTTGAGGAACCCGTGGGCCTCCACCTTCACCTGTATATTAGCCGTATTACTCAACGGTATTTCGGAAATATTCATAATATTTGAGGATTGTGTGTCGGTCATAGTCTGAATCATAATGGTGCCATCACGCAGTTTCCTTATTAAAACGTCAGATTTTGCTGCTCCATTTATCACTCTTTCGAGGATAAATGGGCTGACACGTTTCAGATCTTCACTTTCATCCAGTCGAGACATCACCAGGAAGCGGGACTGGAGCCTCACGACTTCCTGTCTTTTTATAAAAACAGGGCTGGACGGCCTTACCCGTTTCCGCCTCTTATCAATATTACGGCCGTGTGAGGCGCCGGGCAGTGAGGTGCCAGAAGAAATTGGCAGTACGGTGCCAGCGGTGACAATGTTATCGGCCATTCCCTATTTGGGAACAACCTACACAGTACTCGGTTCATAGACCCAGGGTGACCCAAGTTTGTACTACCACATATGGCCCTGTTAACTGTCCCGATGAGAGGCTCTATACGACGCTAGACTTGACAACCTTCGCATAGAGCATCGCCGAGAGAGAGTTCGTCGCAGCAAGTGGTTGTAGGAAAGTGCCAATTTTACGTCCGAGCCCTCATAAACGCAACCGATCTTTTCCCAAAGTAGGGTACCCAGTTGTCATCCCAAGGCCCTTCTACTAAGGTATTACAACCGGCGCACTTTCATTCAGGAGCTCCAAGCAGTGGTATCCAATAATAAACAGAGAAGCGCTGGGTTAATAGCCAAGGTCATCAACGGAAAGGCCAAAGGCCTTCGTGCAGGATGAACGTCAGGGGGAAGGGAAGAAAAAGGTAAGGGTAGATAAAGCGAAGGGGGAAGAGTGAAAAAAATGGGGGGAAAGTGAAGGAAGAAGAAAATGATGTGAAAGGAAAGATATAGGATAGGTTTGTCCTGCACAAAAGCCTCCCCTTTTAGTCGCCTCTTACGACAACAGGAGCTACTGCGGGCCTATTCTAAACCCCGTCCCGCAGGGGGGAGCCTTAAATTGATATGCACATTTAAGGTGAGGTTTGTTTTTTGAAGTAAAAATTATATTAGTTATTACGTTTGAGTAGATAAAGTAAAAGTGAACTAAATAAATCATACGTATATTAAAGAAATAAGAATTGAAAAATAAGTGTAAACTGTAAAGCTGGCTACGCTAGTTTCTGCCCTGTGCTTGATATTATAAATGTGCAATGTTTACCTCTTTCTAACTCATCTAGGGTCTTCGGTTGGTTGTCGAAAGACACTCACATACATTAGGAAATTACATATAGAGATGATACATTTTTAGATGTTTTGTGTTATGTAGGAAGTTCTATGTGATATAGTTTTAGTCATTAAAGTCCAGGCTCATTAGGTTTTGGATTGTTGAACAGTTGCTAGAAGTATGCTCACTAAGGTGATATACTTCTCTCTTCTCAATGTGTTGACTAACTATCTCTGGTATTTTTGTCTGTCGGAATCCCAGTCAGGTCAAAATTATTTTGTCTTATATGTGTAAATTTTTTTGGTAGTAATAGTGCTTCTGAATTTTCTATCGCTACGCTCCAAGCCAAGACTGTGATATCATCATTAACGTCGCCTTTTGCGCTTTCTTTGATCAATCCATGTGAGGAATTCACTTTCAAAGTCAATACTACTTTGTTTTAAATATCTACTGAAAATGGTAGAAACTTGTTTCATATAAGCTATCAATTAAACTATATTAGGCCTATTTCTGGTTGCTTTTAATTAACAATACTATTGATTTTAAAGTTATCTACTTACTTAAATTGTTAATTTAACGCTTGCGTTGTACTAATAAAACATCTACAAAAACCTTTTTAAAAAATGTTTAGATACATCATATTTAGTGACAAGATGGTTTTGGATATATCCGAATACAAAATCTTTTTCGTATCTAGAGACATATTCCATCCAGAGTTATTTGTTTTATTAGGTGATTTGGTTTACATTAATTGGAGAAGTGTCATGGCGTTCAATGAATGTAAAATTCAACAAAATTGCACTGGATTTGTTTTATGAAAGTCCGATAAGTTTGTGCTGTGGAAAAGGTCATGATTAGACTTATTGTGGTCGCCGTCTTGAAATAAAATGGCTGGCATAATCGGTGTTCAGTATAGTGTTATTTTCTTGAGAGAGTAACAGACACCAAGAGAAAGACACTCATTCCTCAATAGCGGGCATCTTCAAGGATTAAAAACGTATATTTTATTTAATATTGCTCGTTATTTGGAAAAATATTTATTTTTAAACCATACTGTATTTATATAGTAAATAGTATATATCCTTTGCTGTCTTCTACATGACGTTATAAAGGTTAAGGTTGAAGGAAAAAGAAGTTTAGGAAAAAGGATTAAAATATTTGATGACCTGAAGGAAAGAAGAAAAATCTGGGCGATGAAGAATTAAGCAGAGACAGGGTGCATTAGCGGTCTAATTTCGTCCCCCACGATATATTGTTCCTCAAGGGATACCGTTCCCCACGATATATCGTCAAACACGGTATACCATCCAGCACGATCGTCCTCTATGGTATATCGTTCATCACGATCGTCCTCTATGGTATACCGTTCGTCACAATATAACGTCAAACACGGTATATCTTCCCCACGTTATACACTGTGATGCATTATATTTCATTATTCTTGAAACTTCGTCAATTATGCAACAATATAATATGTTTGATCACGACCTTCAATAGTTGGGATCAGGTGTTGTTTTATGGACTTTCTAAGTTTCTTCTTTTAAATTTTAAATTTTATTTTTATTAACACCATGTATTACTACATGTTAAGGCTATATGTCTTGTACTAATTACGTTAGATGGCTGGGTATAATAAAGGACGAATTTAGAGGAAGTGCACCAATATTTGTTTGGTGTGAGAGTGGAAAACCATTTAGGATAAAACCTCACTCAAAGCACCCAACCGGAATCGAACCCCGATCTCCTCGTCTTCAGCAGGCCAGTCCAAGACAAAAGTTACTGTTGAGTCACACTTTTGCCGAAAAACAAGAGCAGTTCCGAACTGTGGTCACGTGGTAGCTCCAAGCCAATCACAAGAAAGCTGCGTGAGATGCGACGGCCGCGTTGCTCTAGTAGAGACAATCTCTGCTTTAACAGCTCTTCTCCATTAAAATCTGCTTTAGATAGACCCGATCAGCGCATGCGCTAACTTTCCTCAATGCACTATATTTTACAAACAAAAGTAGCAAGCAGACACTAGCGTCTATACGCTTCCATACTTTGTTGTTCTTCTTTAGTTAGTATAGCTGTACGTACTGATATATTCTTTTCTTTTTCTTTCGAGAAATATTTGACACGATTTCTCAACAGATCGGTAAAACACGACTATTTATAAATGTTTATGAAAACAAACAATACTGTATGCAATCAGCTGGTTGTAATTTGACGTTTCAATGCATCATGGGTAAACATAAATTTACAACTTTCCGCGTGAATGTAAACTGCCGCGCCAATAAGCAGAGCGGATTCTCTGTTGTACTTTCTACTTTAGGCGTAAGTGTGAATCAATCTTGACGCGTTAGACAACTCGGCCAAGGAAGCGGGTTCTTTTTAAATTCCTACACGTAAGAACCTATAGGCCATTCCACATTTAAATTGCAGTAGAGGCTATAATGGACACTTACCATCTCTTTCTAGCCCATTGGTTTCCCCGTTAGCGCTGTCCTTTCTTTACCTCGTGGAGTTGCAATTTCTAAGCCTAAAAACGAACATAGTTATGTCTAAGAAATTAACATGCTCTATTATATAACATTTATTGATGCATCTAATCAAAGCAATATAAACTAAAAATTTTAGTTTTTACTAAATATAAAAATTCACTTTGTGCCTCAGTTTCACGAGTTTTCAAATATATCACATCATAAGTCTCGTTCTGTTAGTGTATTAAAGTCAATATTTTATGGTGGCTATGGTTATATTCATGAATAACGCCTGCAAAGTCTGAAATTAATATATTTCACATGAGATTAAAAACAACTTTTATAACTCTTGAAACATTTAAAATAAAACATTAAAAAGTTCATATTTTGTTTTTAGAATAACTACGGATCAATTGCACCTTCCATTTATGTTTGGTGGCGTTATGAAGTTGTAGAGTGGGAAACACGATTTAAACTTTGTCCGGGCCTAAAGAGTATAGCATTATAAGACAGTTGTGTAGGGTTTAAAATTGAAGAGTTTGTGTGAGCTCATTAAAATAAAAAACATAACATAAAAACATAAAAATTAATATAATTGACTATAAGTACAACGTTTAGTCAATTTTACATTCATATGTTAGTAAATTTACTTCGTTGGTTTATTAAAAAAGACTGATTTGTTTTGCAAATTCTAAGACTATGTTAAATATTTGAAAATATATTTTATGTTAAAAACAATCCTTTATAATACCATAATATACTTTCGCTTGAACAACAATGGTTGTTGGTCAGTTTATTAGAGTTATACTTTCATTACACTTTATCACCGCTAATAATCGGGTTGGGGTTTGATTCTTGGCTGAAGAGGCGGTTTTGAGTCAACACTTATCACAGTCTGTAGCGCTTGTGCCAGATTAGCTTGGGGTCCTTGTTTCAATTCCCGGCTTGATCGAATATTTATTGTTGGTAAATTGTTGGTTGGGGGACTGGATGCTGGGTTTTTCATAGTATTAGGCTATTTTGAAGTCGTCTGATAATGTGATCAGGTTGTTCGAACAAAGCACGTAGAACATCCAATAATAATAATAACAAAAAATTGGAGTTTATTTTATCATGTAATTCTTTCATAGTTCGAGGAGAACGCCATTTAACTTACCCTGAAAGGTAGAAGTCTGACCTTGAACTACACTAGGCCCATATCTTTTTAACTGCGACATGGTGTAGCCATGCAAGGTAAGCTACGTCCTTTCGTAAACAAGGGGTACTTAAAAGAAAAATACTGTTTTATCATTAAAAATATATTTTTGTAACATTTAATTAATATCAAATAAAACTAAGGAAATGTTATGGTGGGATGATTCTGGACTTGATTAAAATATGCTCAATATTTTAGAATCATTTATAGGAGATCACCTAGGCAGCACTCCGGAGGTAATTTTCATTGCATTTTTGCAACATGTTTACTATCCGTTCGGGCTATCCGAATATTTACACTGATGGGGAAGAAAGTAAGCAGGTGAAATTTAGAGGAAGTGTACTAGCATTTACATAGAGGGAAAGTCAAAAACCTTTAGGAATAAACAGAAAATACACCCCCATTACACTAGGCTGAGATTAAAGCCCTGAAAGACCCTTCGCCAGAGATACTGCCTATTGCCTTAAACATTCGTACAACAAGGTAGATATCACTGCAGTAGATGATGGGGATCACGCTCAAGTTAGTGTTCACGTAAATTAACGTTAACTTGAATCAAAAGAGAGTGTGATCAGGATTCGCGTAACATAACGTAAAAACTCTAGCAACACACAAACAAGGAGTTTGAACTTTTAAAAACATAGTATATAACTTTATTATATTTCAAATATTAATATTAGGATATTTTCTATATTATCTTTCGTTTATAATTCCGTTCTTGAGCAATTGTTTCGTAATGTATTAACTTGTCGGTTACTTGGTCCCTTCTTAACTGGATTCATCATGACGGTTTCTACCTGACTCTTTCTTGACTACCGCTTTTCTATCGACCACTTGTACCTCCTATACTTGAGTTTGTCGATCATTTGAAACTCCTATACCTCAGTTTGTCGACCGGTTGTACCTACTCGTGTCAACCACTTGTACCACCTATCCTTCCAAATGTATGCAAACATTTTATCGACTATTTCTCTTTTGTAATGAAGGAACCGTGTGATTGAACGAGGTACTTATAAAATTCTTCCAAATCACACACTTAATTTCATTCCTTAAATACTTTGTTTATAATTACCCTTTATTTGGATAAATCTGTGGGTAAATTTACCTCTTTTAACTGTATTCTGTCCTGTACCTCGGTGTTGTAAACGTTATCGTGTTGCCTTTCTCATGGCTCTTCCTTACTAAGTTACTAAGTTACTAAGCGCCAGGTTAAGGTTGTGATGTTCTTCCAATCTTGAGAGCTGAAGGTTTTCCTCTAATTTGGGATAGAAGTGTGACACTACGTCAGTAATCTTCACGTCCCCTTCCTCTAGATTTGCTGTACTATCACATCTGCCTCTTTCACTAATTGCTGTCACAAGTTGGCCCTTGCCCATTTTTTATCTCGTTTCAATTGTTCCTTACCCTATCCAACTCTTTTTCTCCAAAGTTTCCACACTATTTATCCTATTTTCTTCATGTCTCTTTCACTTTTGACTTTATCTGCCACAACGACTGATGATATTGTTTTAGACTTCTTGTCCACACTTACTATTCCTGAGATTACCAATACTGGTTCCTTATTTGGTATAGACACCATTTCTGATACAGACCAGAGACATAGCATAGTCTTAAGCTATACTCACCAGAGACTTAGCATTGTCTTAGGCTTTACTCACCAGACACTTAGCAGTGTGTTAGGCTATACTCACCAAGACTTAGCAGTGTTTAGGCTTACCTACCTGAACATAAGAGTGTCTTAAGATATACACTACGCAGCTATAGCAGTATATTAGGCTATACTCATTAGAGGCATATCAGTGCTATATATTTTTTACTTACCAGAGACATCGTGGCGTTTTAGGCTCTATTCAGAAGAGACATAACCATATATTAGGCTCTACCAAACATAAACATAGCAGCGTCATACGCCATACTCACAAGAGACATAACAGAGTCTTAGGCTATATTTACCAGAATAATAGCTGTGTCATAGCCACTACCCCTCCGCCCCCTCCCACCCGATATTTAACAATGTTCCAAGCTATACTCACCAGTGACATAACCGTGATTTAGGCTATACTCACCAGTGACATATCAGTGTCGTGCTTTAAGGACTATATCTATAAAATCATATTTTAACAATGTTATATGACGTGTATTATTTAGAGTTAAAATAGATCTAATATATGGTTTAAAAACACCAACAATATTATTATTATTTGCACCGCGTCTTACTACCCGTTCGGGTTATACGCACTTACGCTAATGCGTAATGGTAGGGTTATTGTGAGATGAAATGAAGGACCTACAGTTTAACGTGGAATCCGAACCACGGTGGAGGCCTGGCATTCCCCACATTCACAAGATGTCTTGTCAGAGGTGAAGGAAGGGTTTGGTAATCAGATAAATCTGTGCCGGGACCGAGGATTGAACCCCGGCCGCCAGCACAGAAGTCCGACACCTTACCCCTAGACCACCAGATCACCTAACACCAACAATAAAATTATTTTTATAATTGACCCAATAAAGCACGTTGGTTTCCCCGGAAACGACTGAAATAAACCATAACTTCATTGGTGTATTTAGTTGACTACCTTGTACTAAGATTTTCTGATTAAAAGCGTAATATTGTCAATATGAGCTTGAACAAACTAATTATTTTCTTTCTCCTGGGATTGACAAATTCCAGATGGTTTAAGGAACAGTCTAGAACTGTCGGGAACAACGTGATCGTCCACAAAAATGTCGAGGTTGTGAAACTACAAGGTGAGACAGTTGGTTACTTTAAATGTACCTAGTTACATGCGATTTGGTTCAATACATTTGAGATAACCTGTATATTAATATCTACAGAGAAGCTGAACATCATTATAATCAAGTCACTGTCGTATTGAAGGGGTCATTGTTCAATTAATTTAAATTATATGAAAAATAGTACATGCACAGTAATTGATGTTGGGTCCTTTAACTAAGAGCGCTAATGCTATACCATTTAGCTATCCAGGATTGGCCTCGTGTTCAGAGTTCTTATTTGACTGGTAATTTAATACTGAGTATTGAGTCTGAGTTTGTGATGTGCGTTGATATTCATTAGAATTTCACGTTTAAATTAAATTATTGTATTGCATACTTAGCTGAATAACTGTTCTCCCAAGAGTCAGATGACTCTAGTATGATCAAATGCATATTATTGGTCGCTCATATGTATCTGACTGTTCCACACGTCCATCACAGACTCAATCTTCAACTATGAGTGAATAACGAGCCGAAACATCGGATGAATCCTAGATGGCTCAGTGGAAGAACCTATGTTCCCTAAGCCAAATGTATCGAGCTCAATTCCCATGTTCAGGTGTATTTTATAACTAGTTTAAACTAAATATAATGTAGTATTATGGTTAGTAAAGAGTATTGAAAATAATTTATGTCAGTACTATTTATATAGGAATAGTTTTATTTGTTTCAGAACATAATGACTGGCATGCTACTTGAAACTCATGGGAACACACTCTACCAATGGGAGTTAAAGGACTGTTAATTCAGCTAACTCATAATGTGACTCCACCCCAGCCAGGGGATAACCCAAACCGTGAGCCCTATGTGCGGCGTGCAAATATTTCTTCCCCAAAATGCCGATGGAGCACGGGCGAAGCTGCAGCTTTCCAGACTGTGGTCCCACGCAGAGTTGTCGAGTTGGAGAACCATGAGCCCTATATGCTAGCATACACACTCTTCTTCAAGAACCGTGAGGTCTAGGTGTATGATTATTAATAATGTTATTTATATATGTATTCTTATTACGATATTGATGTACCTCCCGGAAAATTATCGTCCCTACATAACTTACTCAACCAATGCAGTAATTATTACCAAAGTGGTTATTGTTCTCTCAATCAACTCAGCATGTTTTACTATTAACCTCCATATATATTTAAAAATTAAATTAAATTTCTGCTCCGTACTTCATCAGTTGTATTTTATGTCACTCATAGCTTGCAGTACAATAATCCCTAAAATATTAATTACAATAGTGATTTATATTTATAATACACTGATCTTGTACTCATTAAGTTTCTCGAAAAGTAAATAACTACTTCTGACTATGACATGGTATCGTCTACCATCGTATGGTTAAACGTGTTGCTGTCATGTAAGACTGTAGGCGATCTGGGTTTGATTTCCGATTGGATAAGGTGAGTTTTCTTCCCCTAAATTATTTTCCACTCCAACTCAACACAAATGCGTGTACATTCAATTTAAATCTATGCCATCCTCATTCCTTTTTTATTAGCGAACTTAATTATGTGTGTAAAATAAAGGGATACCAAGAAGTTTTGGGGAAAAAATTTTTAGAAGACACATTGCCAGTTTTCTCCACCAAGTTTAAATACAGTTATGTGTCGACAATTTTGATTTAAAAAATCTGGATCTTTGATAGTCCAAATTGCCAAGAAAAAAATTATTTATGAAAATAACCATAGCGGTATCAATATCCTAAACATGGATATCAAAAACGCACCTCAACCGTTGTTGGTAAAAATAATGATACTTTTTTTATGTTGATTGATGTTTTCCTTAATGTGCGACCGAAGGGTGCGCAAGTATTTTTTACAATTTTAATAGAATTGAAATTTCTTGGCCAAAATAAATAAAATATTTCTTTAGTAGCAACATAGAATTTAGTTTTCTGCACATACTAGTATCAAGAAATATTGAATATCTGTCAAGTGTTACTTGGAATTTTGTCAAAACATTTTATCTTTATTTAAAATGATTTGACAATATTCCAAAACACCCCTGACAGATATTCAATATCTGTTAATATTGGTATATGTAGAAAACTAAACTCGATGTTGCTATTGGAGAAATATTTTATTTATTTTGACCAAGAAATTTCAATTTGATAAAAACTTTAAAAATACTGGCGCTCCCTTCTGCCACACTTTAAGATATTGCTTTAGGATTTGTGATATTTAGCAACAAAAAACCATTTAAATTCTTTAATTAAATTAATTGAAAATGTTTCTACCTTAACAATGAGTTTTCGTAAATATCCCGTCTATTCTTTTTTTTATCATATAAACTGACTTATTTAATCAGGACTGGGTCATTCCGCAATTAGTCCGAATTATCGACTCTCTGATGTATTTAATTTATTGTTGATGTTACAATGAACTTCTTATTACCATTTTAGTTTAATGAATGTCAAATTGAAGCCAATACTTTTAAACTAAACTAAATCCCTTGCACAACTTCCGTCGGAAGGAAAGTAAAACCGTCGGTTTCAGGTTGATTGTGGTATGTATAAGAACCCTGAAGGTATTAATATACCATATTGGCAAAATTGGTAAAATCTTTCACTTATAATCATAAAAATATAATCAGTCGGTTCAGAAATTGAAAGCATAATTACATCAAATAAATAAAACCGTTAAAGACAGAACTCAAGTTGGCATTGGAAAACATTGTTTTACGTTACTTGGAACTTTTGTAAACTACAGACATTGAAAAATATTTTCTTCAGATAATTAACTGTGAATAAGATATGAAATATCTCTGTTTTATGTGGTGGAATGAAGCTGAGCATATACTTGAGATCTTCAGACATCCAAGAGTGTTATTTGGCTCAAACTGTAGTCCCTTGTTCTTGGTGGCAGTTTTGGAGTATCATTTGAGTAATATTTACAAACCCCTCCATTTCAATCCCATTATCATTAAGAGATTTCTACAGAGCTTCTATGTAGACAACGTTGTCAGGAGCATTGACGGTGAATTATAAGTAGATCAGTTTATCCAGAAATCTAGTGAGGGGTTATATGAAGGCAGATTTTATTTGAGAGGTGTAACGAACCCACGTATCACCACCCTCTCCACTAGCTAGCAGCTCAGTCGGTCGAGTAAGTAGGGGAGACTCCACTTCTCAAGGTATCCGCGGTGATGTGAAAAGAAGGATATTTTGGTGGTTTGAAAGTGGGACGGTAGAGACAGACATAATTACCAGGGAACTTACCCCCTGAAATGTATCCGTGGTAGTCCTGGATCTCCCCGTAAAGTATGAAATAAAAGTGGAATAAAAGGGGGTGCCAACAAATTACGTGATACAAATAAAAGGACTCTGGTAATGACCGTGGAAGAAAAAAATTACACCCAAAATATTGAACATAATGTAAAAAAACCAAAGATTGTTAAA
>JBCFYV010000042.1:0-149735 GCA_039000515.1 Timema cristinae
TACCCTATCCCATAGTCACTCATGTTTATTCATGCAAGAAAAAGCAACCAATAAACTATTTTATTTTGAGGCATGTAAATCAGTGGAATTGTATTGAGAAAACATATGCAATATATTCGTTCACTGAATTCTCACCTTTTGTTCAAGGAAATTAGAGAAATAAGATTGGAGATCTGTGAGGATTATTTTACTTTTGCAATAATAATTATTTCACAACGCGAATTAGGAATTTTTTTAGGAATAGTAAAATATTTCACCAGGGTATGAGAAATATTTTATTTTGTAAATCGGATTATGAAAAAATAATGATTTCATTTTGAAATCAGGAAGATTTCACTTGGGAGAAAAATAAAATGTCTTTGTGAATTTAAGAAGCTTTTAGTTGATAACGAACAACATTTCACATGGGAATATGAATTATTCTACCAGGAAATAAGGAGTGCTTGTTTTTAGGAAAGATGATGATATCAAATGAGAAAGAGTGTTCTTTTACTCGGAAATATTCAATTTTTTACTTAGTAATAAGTCATGCGTTATTTGCTTTTGGAATGTTATTTTATCTTCGAGTGTTATTCACTTTAGGGTTTGTATTTAAATTGGATTTAGAATTTTTTTGCATTAGCTTTTTTATATTGTTATAGTTTTGAACAGTGGCAGTGGCCCCTTAATTATGTGTAAGTGTTTGGGGGGGGGGGAGGGGTCGATAGGGAGGGATTTTTGAAAAATAGTAAATTTTTTGAGTGAATTGGAACATCAAGCCAAAAGCAGCGCCCCCCCTCTCTTCAGTAATATCTTAAAAATTAGTTTCTCTCAAAAGATATTTGTAGTAGTTCTAGTTTGTAAATTTAAAATAAATTATTCTCCTCTACAAGATATTAAGAATTCTACTGCATAATTTCTTTGAAATCAACCTTCTTCGGTAATTATTTGGGGTCACCCTCCCCCATACTATTTTTGTAATTTTAATGCTTCTATAAATGATTTGGCGTTTTTACCCCTTTTTAAAGCAAATTTTTGAAAAATGATATGTCCTTAGAAGCTATTTTAAGGGTCCGTTGCATATAAATTTCTAAAATAAGATTACTTTAGAACAGTGGTTCCCAACCTTTTTCAGCTGACGCCCTCCTTGGTACTATATCATATAATTCCCCCCTCTCTTATTTAACTTTCTTCTAATCCCTAAGAGAGATAATGTATTGTGATCGTCAAAAAATTGAACTCGAGATTTTGATATATGTCGACGTTTCGTGATCTATTGAAACAGAAAAAAATTGTTTTTGCAATGTCGTCTGTCTGTATGTCTGTATCTTGGCCTAGAACCAAAAGCATTTTACTGATCAGGGTTTCCATAGTTTCCCCCCAGAAATTCTTGAAATTAGATATCTAACCCTAAAATTAAGGTAGTTTTCTTAAAGGCGAAAAGATAAAAAGATATATTTTTCTCAAAATTCGTAAACAATTTATTTAAATTTCATATCTACGCATTGCTTAGCATTACAAACAAACATTTTCCTGTAAAAATTACTTTGAGGGTACTTTACAAAAGCAGAAATTTCCAACTTTGATTATATCGCCTGCAAAAATGTAGGACTATTTAAAATAAACATATTTTATTAGAAATATATATTTTATAAAACCATTAGTTTTCCGAGCCATAGCCAAATATTCTTTAAAGAGGTCTTTGAAATGGGAAATATGGTTATAATCTTTGGTGACAAAGATATTCCTTGTTTCTCAATGGTTCTGTAACAGTGTATATTATTTCATTCATGCTCTATGGTAGAATAGATGCTACTAGTTTTAAGTACATTTTTAGATAAAGGATCGAGAAAGTTTGGATGGTTATAAAAACATCTTTAAAATTTTTGTTTTTCTAGTCACTTCTTTATTTTACACAAAAATCAATGTATTCTAACACTGGCAGCATAATGGGACAAAAATGACTTAAATCATTGTAATAGCTAGTACTGTTTTAGTTTTAATCAGTTTTGCATGCTTACAGACTACAACCGAAAACCCATTTCAAGTCAACAAGGCTGTATAGTTTTTATGATACTCAAGAGTTGAAAATTCGGTGGTTTGCACGTGGCCGCACAGTTAAACAAATGCACGCACACAAGCGTCTTAATTTTGGCTGGTCACCTAATTTATTACAGCTGGTAAGCAGGGTTGCCAATACTGCAAAAAAATTATCATAATTACTTTAGAAAATGAATTGAAATAAAACTGTATTCAATTCTTAAGGGGGGTGCCCCCTCCCCCCATAGGTTGGGAACCACTTCTTTATACGCTATTTGGAGTGCTCATCCCCCAGAATTTTTTTTAAATTTTGATGCTGCTAGAAGCTATTCAAAGTAGCCTTAACATATAGATTTTTATAAAATTAGATTCCTTAAGAAATATTTAAAGTGTTCCTACACCATAAAAGTTTGACATTTTCATGCTTCTATAAGCTATTTGGATTGGTCTTCACCATATATTTTTGAAAATTATATGCTTCTAGACGATGCTTAAAGTTGTTTAATCACAGAAAACTAGAAACTTGTGTGCCTCTAGAAGCTATTTAGAGTGATTTTCACCTAAAACTATTTTAAAAATTAAATATCTCTAGAAACTATTTGGAGTAGTCCTTCCATTGAGCATATGAGCCCTTTTGAACAATATTTAGCGGTAGCTTAATGATGGTGAAGTTTCTAATGTACGTTCATGATATACGTGATAAATATAGGGAAAGGCTTGTGACACTTGACCACCACCCCTCCTTTTCAATTAATTTTTAATATATTTCAGCTGCACATCAAGGTTCATAGTGGCAGCAATAGACTGTCGTGCAAACTGCAAAGGCACATGGCAAAAGCTAGATCAGCCATTTTGTATGGATGTGATGTTCTGAGCTCTCTGGAGTAAAATTTTCAAAACATGAAGTTTGTTGTATTGTAGTAATGTTTGTATTTTGAATATTTCAACCATTACCAACACAGAAATAGTCAAGTTTTGGCAAAAGGTTCGAATCTCAATTATAGATTACCAAAACTGCCAAACCAAGCTTGAAAAGTTATTTGAAGAATGGTGACTTCTGAAAAAACAAAGTGCGAAGGTCACCAACTCAACATGGTTCCAAACTCAAAGATCTTTTCGGTCACTCATGCTGATGCATTAACCAAGATGTTGTCAGTATTACAACAAGACATGGATTTTTATAGCCCAGAAAAAAGGAAGAATTGGGCCAGTGGCTAGAGTAGATAAAACGCTTGCGGTTAAAGAGAAAAATGCATCTGAATGAGAGGAAAAAATGCATCTGAAGGAGAGGAAAAAATGCATACCGATGACAGTGAATGAAGCAAATATGACTGTTAAAATATTCTATAGCTGAACTAGTTTCATTTGCTGATTCTGAAAACAGCTCAGAAGAATATGGTGATGAATAGATGGAAGCTGAGGACCATTCTCCATTTCGCTGACAAAGAGTAGAACACAGGCGTCGAGAGATCTGCAAATATAAAGGCCAAGTTTCAATGTAACGTTCCCCTTGTTGTTCACTGGACGTCAAACTGATCTAGGATATACTTGGAAAAGAGAAAGTTGATTACCTGCCAGAATTAGTTTCTGGGAGGGAGGAGTTTCTCAGCTACTCACAATTTCCAAGCTTCCATGCGAAAAAGGCAAAGCTCAGGCTGCTGCTATCTTTAAGCTATTATATACTGGGGTTTAGTAAACAGAATCCGCGCTTTGTGCTTTGACACGACCAGCTCAAACACTGGTAATATCGATCGATGGTGCCTGTGCCCTAGAGCAAAAGCTTGAGAAGATGCTCTTTTCATCGGCATACAGGCATCATATTATGGGACTGTTAATTATTGGTGCAGTATTCTAAGTGTGTGTGGGTTCACATCACTGTTAAAACGCTTCCAAGAACACTAGGGATTCATAAATAGCTAATGACAAGTATAAACCAGGGATTGCAGCTGATGTCGCAGTTCAAGTAAAAGATATAAAGCAAGGTACCATAAATTATGCAAACAAGCTTCTAGACAGAGTTAGCCAAGTGGTGAATATAAAGAATTCTTAGACGTATGATTATCTTTATTGGTGCTGCTCCTGCCAGAATATTGCGATTTATGACACCCGGAGCAATGCTCACTGGATATCCAAAGTTATACACAGCTTCAAGATCTGGATGTTTAAGGCTCAATTCGAACTGAATTTTAAAGAGGAGAAAGAATTACGTGATATGTGTGTTTTCGCAGTACGTGCCTGGATTTCTGCGCCTCAAGCTTTAAGTGCTCCTTAGAATGACCTGCTGCTGTTGAAGTCGCTAGCTGAATACTCATCAAGCCATCTCAAAGTCAACATCACGTAAGTTTTTCAATAACTTGGGGTATTTGTCAAAGGAACTTGTTAGTTTAGCTTTCTTCGACAGTCGTGCCATTTCGTCAACCAAAAGAATGATGGTAAGTGGCATGCAGAATGAAGGAGACCAATACCAAGATCAAAATCATTCCAAGCGAATCACTGTTGCTCGTCATTCATCCAAGAACAAAAACTTGAAAGATTTTGTTACAGCCAACTTGGAACTTCTAGATGGATTTCTTGTGGTTGATCCAGACTTGTGAGAGGTCAAATACGACTACAAGCATGCCATAGAAACAATCAAGTCTCTAAAAGTTGTTAATAACTATGCTGAATTGGGAGTGGTACTCATTCCAGAGTACATAGGATTAATAACCCTTTAATGAAATGCGGCTACAATTCCTGTTGCTAGTTGTTGAGGACCATAATAGAATTTACCCTGACAGCAGAAAACAGACTCTATACTAGTCTCTGTGAAAGCAATAAATTTAAAGTTTGCTATTTTCAAACTGACATCATGGACAATAAACTGAACAAATTATCCAATTCTAAAGTATTTAAATATATACTGACTACTGAGATGTTTATAATAAATTAAAATGTACTCATCATAATTAGTTGAATCTTCATTATTTTTGTAATATTTGATTCAGTTGAGCTACCCCTAAACATAAAAATGTATTGCTTAAAATTTTAGCAAGTATTTTATATCAAAAGGAACAAATTTGGGTAGTAAGGCTTTAAAAAATAAATGATTTTTTTAAAAACTTTTAAGCTCCACCCTAGGGAGGGTGGAAGAAAAAATAAGCGGACTGTGTGACTAGAAATCTTTGTATATTACTAATTGTATAATATTGTTTACTATTTATTATTTCATAGGGCCACATTTCTCCTGTATCGTAACTTCACTATAATATGTGTATAAACTGATTTGAAAATAGCCGGTTGATTAAATTATTAATAATAACTCTAAACGAAATATTATTCATATTGGTTTTTCTACATACTATAGGTGAAATAGCCATACTTGCATATAAGATATCAGAGTAATTATTTATTAAAATATAGTTATTAAATTTATTTATAAATTTGATAGACTTGAGTAGAAGTTTAAATGTCACTTACATGGAAGGTTTTCTTTCCTGGACATACAATTTCAAAACACATGTCTTTCCTCTTCAAATCCCTTTGTATGTAATTGGGTGCTGGACGTGCTTCATATCCATGAAGGTCAATATTGAAGCTAGGTTTAGTATCACGTTCTCCAGAGTAGACCAATAACAAGTGACCGATAAGTCCTGCCCAACATCTCCGATATTGATCCATAAAATGAACCGCTCTTTTCTCAACAATGGTCCAAATTTTGTAGCCAGAGAATGAAGTTCGGCAATATTAAGGTTGTCATAAAATAATAAAAACTCGTCATTCGTCTCTTGAGGTATATCTTTAGTATTAGACATAGAGTTTTCACAAAAATCCTCATAGCATACAGTTTCTTCTTTCTTGCTCTTGTCCAGAGAAAGTGAATCCTGAGTTATATATTCATCATCGATGACTTCACCTGAAACATGTAGACCTGATTTTTAAATTAATAAAATTTAAAAATTTGGCAGAATGAAAAATAAAATGATACACATATTGGAACTCCTCATATATATCTACATATAAATGACAGTTAATAAACTTAACTATGTGATTACATAAAATTGTTTACTTTGGTTTCTCAATACATCGTAATTTGTTTTGCTACTTCCTGACCCACTTGTTCCAAGGGTGCACGTCGCGAGATATTTCTTACATAACACTGTTTTCACTTTGGTCTCCCAATACCTCAGGCTATATTTTTTCAAAAGTACTCGTTAATTTAATTATTTTTCATAAATTCGCTATTGAAAGTAATTGTGCCCCCCTAACCCCGCAAACAATCGTTACCTATAAAAAAAATGTAGGGAGCGGGGAAAATAAATGAGTCGAGACACATTAGATACATTTATTAAACACAAGATGTTTTTACAAGAATGATGCATATAACAGTGCATACGTTTAATCAAAAACATCCCTCAGATGGGTTAGTAAAATCGTTTTGAGTTGGAGACTCTAGGCGAGGAAAATATATGTGGTAATACACGTATCGTGAACCAGATCCTCAGACATTACCGTCAGTGGTTTAAGTTTAGCTCGAGTGGAGTAAGATAGCCATAGTGTTAAATTAAATACCACAGAGGCTAGTGATGTAATTGTAAAAAACAAAGGAACTTGAAATTTCAACCAATATTGACCACCAATTAAAATTTGATTTTACCGTCTGTCTGTTATTGGGACTAAAGTCTATACCATTTTACAGGATCTAGATTAAAAAAATATTATCTTTACTACACAATGTATTCTCTTTCTGTTACAGTGGACATTTTTATTTACAGTAAAGATGGTTGAACTTTATTACGCAGACTTCTATTATAATATTTTAAACAGTATATTCTCTTTCTGTTATATTGTATTAGTTATTGGCAATAAATATGTTTGAATTCACTTTATCGTCCATTGAAAATCACCGTAATTATTCAAATATAGGTATAGGGGACTTAGGAGTGGCAATTCTAAACTTTGTTCAGTGCAGACAGGGTAACTACCGAATTAAAACATAGACCACACTCGGCATCTCGGAAGAGCTTCTTTATCTCAGTTTTTTAGATTATATTATTATCATTAATTGTGATTTTTATCCGGGTGTGAGGGGGGAGGGAGGTGTGGGTGTCATTGGGGTAGTTTGGGGGGTCATTGGTTTGTTGTGAATGGGTTTTATTCATGTCCAAACTTGTTTGTTCCTGTCTCATTTGTTTTTTGCCCTATTTGTTTGTATCATTGTGTCACTGGAGGGAGGATTTTGTGTGGGAGTTTTTTTAATATATTGTTTGGGGAGCGTCGTGACCGCGTCCTACTGCGGCGGGAAACGCTCGTGGTCCGCATCCTTCTCTGCCTGTGATCAATGCCCGTGAGGCGGGGAGCAAGCAGAAACATCCTCTCTCGACGGCTGTCTAACAGAGAGTGTGAGCTACTGGCATGGTCGCCCTGTCACAAGACTCTGAATATGTTTTGGTGTTGCAACCCTCCTCCCTCCCCATATATATGTGGTAATGGATTTTTACCGGTGACGTCATCACTCATTGGGGTGATGTCGCAACTAGAGAGCATTGACACAGCTCTGAATATGCACAATCAGGGGCCTCTCTCCTAATGGAAACCTCAAAGTGATTTATAATTCTCGGTTAGGGGCCACTACCCCCCACAAATTCTATTAAAATTGGTTGTACGGTGTCTTCCGTTGACATGCGTGGATGTAGGTATCCATCATACCAACATGGACCATTGTTGGTGAAGATAAGGTGGCAAGGAGGAGTAAGGTATAAATGTTTCAGCGTTTACGTTGAGTGAGAGAAAGGGAACCCATTTAGTGAGAGCTAGTGACAGTACACCTCAGTGGAGATTCGAGCCCCCGACATTCACCACCATAACTAGATGAGTTACCCTCACCTCTCCTGGCCAAACGTATATGTATTAATTATGATAGTGTAGTAGGGATGATTAGGAAAATGTTCCAGCATTTTACCTGGAGGGAAAACTACCAACAGTTTACCCAGCAGGGATTCGATTCCATCCTCCCCCGCCAGAATTAGATGAGCCTGACATTTAGACGGCGTGCCCACCAGGATTTGAACCTTGATGTTTTTCACAGGGATAGTACTGATAATATCTGTTAGAACGGTCATCCAATCAAATACTTCCTTCCGTGGTTGAGTGCACCCTGCATTTGCGAGTCCCCCCGCAGGCTAGATAGCGACATGTGACCAAAGAAACCGCCACACTAGCTGCCACTGCCAGTATGCGCCGCTTATCCACAGTGAAATGTAACTAATCTAGAGACATAATTTGGTAAATTCATAATCGAAGGATTGCCAAAATATCGAGGGATATGCAAAAAGCTAGACAATAAAATACATGCAAAAGCAAATAATGTTCCAGTTGAGATTGATGAACTGTTTTTACGAAGAATAATTGCAACGCGAGTGAAGTAGTTAAACTGAAAATGTTCAAAGATAAAACAAAAACATTATAAAGGTGCCAGTTTAATTTATCAATATCTAGAAAAAAATGCTAAAAAAATAAGTAAATAAATTGTACGGAACTCAGCATGCATGGACTTTCTCGTTCTTTTGTTTAAAAATGGAGATATTTACTCAAAATTAGTAATATAATATAAACTGCCAAACCCGAGAACAAATTGCGCTATACAAACGTAAAACTTTTTTTACTCGCGGTTTTAAATTTTATAAATCTATTTTTAAAAATTAAGGTCTTCATTTGTATATTCGAACCAATAAAAATTATCGATCTTGGGTCCAAAGTGTCAACACTTTGTATTAAAATTTTGACTTCCGGTTAAAATTTTCGGCATTTTATTAGGGGATGCACACCTTATGGTTATCGCATTGCTACTAAATCTCTCTTTTATAAACTTTGACCAATAAAATAGGTAATTATTAACTATTGAGTCTAAAATGAGAGAGATAGATCATTGCTGTACCAGGGGCGGATCCAAGAAAGTGGTATGGGGGCACACGCCCCTCTTCAAGAAATTAAACCCATTAAATTAATGTTAGAGTCACTACTAGTTTTATTGTCACGTAATACTATATCACTGGAATGCCAGGTCGCCACCGTGGTTCGGATTCCACGTTAAACTGTAGGTCCTTCATTTCATCTCACAATCACCCTACCATTACACATTAGCGTAAGTGCGTATAACCCGAATGGGTAATAAGACGCGGTGCTAATAATAATAATAATAATAATAATAATAATAATAATAATACTATATCACAAACATGATTTCATTTTTTAAATTGTTATTGCTAATATTATTAAACGATTAATATACGGTAATTATTATAAATACTTAAGATAAACACATTAAGTATTAAAGTGGTGAAAATAGGCATTTATGAAATCACACAAATTAAAGTTGCGCGCCTCTCACCTTATTGTACAAACAATGTTTAGGTTTAAATTTATTTTATCATTTTTATTATTAGTCTACTATTTCAATGATTATTAATAAATAAAGATCTTTAAAATAATTTACTTTTAAATAACGTGGTTTAAACAAAATCTTTAAACAATACCACACACATAAAGTGTTTGTATGGCTTAGTGGTAAAATTTCGATTTAGAATGAGAAATAACTAGCTATAGTATAGTGTGGAATTAAAGTTTGATTGTTCGAAATCCGAATAGTTCTATCTATTTTGTCTAATTGATTGGATAGCTAAAAAAAACTATTTACATAATAATTGTTATAATTTTTAAACTTATTTCCCTCTTAATAATCACTATTTGTTGATATTCTTATTATTTGCGTATTATAAATTTCAATACTAATCGCAAATTTCGAGTTATACCCTTCATTAGAGGATTATTCTCAAGTTTAGCGTTACACTGAAAATTGCTCAAATATTTACTATCAAATTTTAAAGTATTTTTATATCAACATTTCTTGAGGTGCCTCCATCCCCCCTCCCCCCCACCCCCGATCCGATCCCGATGAGAGCACCCGTGTCCCTCCTCTCTACAAAAATTCTGGATTTGCCACTGTGCTGTACAAACATTTCCCCTAAGAGGTTAAATGATAAACAACAGCAACTTCTTGAAAGATGTATCTATTTGCATACTCTATGGCATTAGAGAATTATTGCATTTAAACTGAGTGGTCTCTCTTCACAACTAGAGCTAACAAAATTGTATTAATATAGTTGCCAATATCTCAGAAACTATAGGTTTTATAAAATGCACTTCAAATATAAGTTTTTATTTTTAATAGTACTAAAATTAAACAATGATAAGTTGTTTAGTAACTCAAATAGTTGCTGAGATATAGAAATTTTAGCTTCTGTAAGGAACCCTAAAAGAGCCGTTTTGGTTATAATATTAATCAACGCCTAGATATGAATTTTAAGCAAAATAGTTATAGCCGATTTTGAGAAAATTGAATTTTTCTCTTTTCATCCTTTAGTGAACTGATCTTAATTTTAGGGTTAGACATACACACAGACAGATGGCGTTTCTAAAACAACATTTTAGGATTTGGGAAGTCATGAAACGTCGACATCCATCAACATCTCGAGATAGATTTTTGACGGTCATAATACTTTACCTTAAAGAACTGGAAAAATTAAAAAGTACATGCATCGTTAAAGCCAGTTTTGATAAAATCAATTTTTATCTTTCCTCCCTTAAGTAAACTACTAAACTACCCAATTCAAAAAATACTTTGGGGTAACCCTAAGAAAATCCTGGATACTAAGATTTAGCCCAATCGGTAAAATAGTTTAGACTCTAGCCCGAGGTACAGACTGACAGACAGACAGAATTGCTAAAACCACTTTTTAGGGTTCGGGGGGTCATGAGACTTTGACATCGATCAAAATCTCGAGTTCAATTTTTCTGACGATCAAAATACTTGCTCTTCCTTTAAGGTCGCAAGAAGGTAAAAATATTGATGTTGGGTCCGCACGGGTCAACATTTCATATTAAAATGTCAACTTCCGGCTTAAAATTTTGGAAATTTTACTAGGGGCTGCACATCTCATGGTTATTGTATTGCTATTAAATTACTCATTAATAAATTTTGACCAACAAAATAAGTAAATATTGAATATTGGATCTAAAATGATAGAGATATATCATTACTGTACAAACTATTCCCTTAAGAGGTTGAAAGAAAGATAACATACACTTTTGAGAGACTTACTTATTTCTTACTCTTTGGCATTAGAGAATTATTTCGTTAAAACTCAAGTAGTATCTCTTTACAACTAAAGCTCACAAAATTGTATTAATATATTTGCCAATATCTCGGAAACTATTGGCTTATAAAAATATATTTCATATAAAAGTTATTTATTTTTAATAGTACTATAGTACTGCAATTTTGCAATGAAAGTAATTTAGTATCTCAAATAGTTGCGGAGGTACGGAAATTTCCGCTTCTGTAAAGAACCCTAAAAGTAATTTTCATGGGAAAATTAAAACATCCAATATATTTATAATCTTAATCCACGCTTAGATACGAATTTTACTCAAAATCGTTAGAGCTGATATTGAGAAAATCTATTTTTCTCTTTTTACTTTTTACTAAACTACTATTAATTTTGGGGTTAAAAAGACACATAGACAGACGGTATTACAAAGACGGTGAAAGACCACTTTTTAGAGTTCGGGGGTCATGAGACGTCGACATCCATCAACATTTCGGGTTAGATTTTTTTTACGGTCGCAATACTTTACCTTTAGTGTTCGAAAAGTTAAATATATACATGCGTATAGCTTGAAAGTTATTGGTTTTATAAAAATATGTTTCAATTAAAATATTTGTATTTTAAATATATCTACATATTAGCAATGATAAATAATTTCATATATCAAATAGTTTCAGAGATATGGCAAAAAAAAAAAAAGAAGAGAATTAATGCATCAGACAGAAGCTCTTGTAGTTATTTTACCGAAATATTCAGAGTAGCCATTTTGTTTATAATATTTATAAATGTTTTGAAATGAAATTTATTCAAACTGATTTGATCCGATTTTGAGAAAATATACCTTTTCTCTTTTTGCCCTTCAATAAACTACGTTTAATTTTAGGGTTGGGTATACAATTCCGAAAATCCTCGGGGCAACCCTATGAAAACTCTAGATACCAAGTTTTAGCCCGATTGATAAAATGGTTTAGGCTCTAGTCGGAGGTACAGCCAGACAGACGGTAATCAAAAAACACTTTTGCGGATTCGGGGTGTTATGAAACGTTGAGATTCATCAAAATCTCTAGTTAGAATTTTTTACGATCACAATACTTTCCCTACCTGTAAGATAGCAAGTAGTAAAAAGTGAAAAATGTCACAGCTAACCTTTCCGCGGTATTCCATGCTCTAGCCATAACATTAAAACAAAAAACACAAAATATTGAATAAATCTAAAAAATCTTACATTGTCAATAAAATAAATCTTTGATCTTGAAGTAATTATTTTGTAAGTGACGTTTTTTAGTCGTCTACCACAGTACCACACAGAAAATTTGGTTTAATAATGGAAATATCTAGTAGAAATCTCCCTGCCCAGATGTAATTTAATACATAGGCCTGTAGGTAGTTTGTTTGTTTGTTTAGTGATACAATGAATGATACAATTACAACCACAATGCAATCTATCTTAGAAATAATATATATTAGACAAATGCTGATTCAAAAGAAAAATACAAATAATAACATTTTGTGTATAATTAAAACAAGCTAATACGAAAAACCGTGTTACTACAAAGAGTGGTGGCTGGCGCGTGGCATGAAGCTATACGTCACGATATGGGAGGGGAGCGGGGAATCCAAGCCGGTGCGACCCACCTCCTTATTCAATACATTCTGGGCGTGCTCACAGGGATTTGAACCCCGATATCTTTCGCAGGGTTAGCTAGCACCGTAAATGTCTGTTAGAACGGTCATCCAAACAAATACTTCCTTCCCGTGGTTGAGTGCACCCCGCATTTGTGAGAGTGAAAAAATAAGTCGAAATCAAAAAAAGGGTTTAATCGGACCGTGGATCTCAAATAAGTGCTGCTAGGTAATCTCACTATAGATTACTCTAGAATAATTAATTGCGAGCCACAGATGTAAGACAGCACTCTAGCAATATACTAAACTGCTGGGGCTCGAATCCAGGTCCATTGTCTGCCAACCTCTTTGGTCAGTTAGGGTTCTTCAGCTCAAATGATAATATTTGACATAGGTTTGGTAGCAAAATAACTGCTTCTATTTTGAAACAATGAAAATTATTCTGGGGGTAAGGACAAGGAAGGAATCCCACATATGCGTGGAGAGAGAAACTGGGAAACACCTTACTGGAATTAGAAACCCGATCTCCCGGTACAGCACCATGACACGAAGCTAATATCGCGTTTCGAATCCCTGTTGTGCATTGCGGCCCAGACGCTTTAGACAGTGTGGTGGTGTGAATTGCCATTCTACCTCGACGAAAGTGCTGTACACTTCATTTTTATCACCTAGTATTTTTATAACTTTTAGAATTGTTCGTTAGGCGGGGGGTTTCACGCAAATGTGGGTACATTAAATTCCTCAACTCTACCAAATTAACATATATAACAGCGCCTAACCGGTGCACAACATAAATTTTCATAAATCGTTTTCCACTTCCAACTCTGGAAAATTGAGATACATTCCCTTAGTAAATCTAATTTATTCAGCCTTATTTCCTTCTTGTAATAAATATTATATATGTAGAACTATGGGAGACTCTATGCGTATTGTAAACGGACATTATAAATTTTAATAAATATTCAGTATAAGCTAAACAAATCCACGCCATAGTATTCAATTTAAAGACTTTATTATAGATTCCTTCATCAGCGTCAGGCGTATTTAGGGATGTTTTTCTAATAGTATTTTCATTCTCTCTCCGTGTAAATGTGGGTACACTTCTTCTAACTTTGGCTTGAGACCGTTAGAATATGTCTGAAAATAAAACTTGTTTTTGTTTGACATGTTTATGACATCATATTTATTAAATTAATCTTGATACCCTCTCTCAACTACACAAGTATATATCATTGACTGATTGTTTTTAAAATATTTGATTCAAAGTCCCCATAGTTGTATTTGAGATTACATATTAATTTACGTAAAAGTTATATATTTATTGTGTCAACAAAATGTAGTTGAGACCATATTTAAATGATATTTAAAAACAAAACTTCTTTGTTTGTCATTTCTATTACCCTATAATCAGCAAAGATAACACTTTATTAGTGAATTAATTTTTTATACTCTTCCAACAAGCAAACTAACTTGTCATGTGTAGGTTGCTATTCCCTCCAAGAATTTTGATATCCAGGGATTTACGACTTGGCCTGTATTCTACCATCACAACAGTTACAATTGATAAATAAAAATGAATAATTATGTTAGATCTTTTGTGTGAATTTGCCATCTAACCCTCAAAATTAGTTCCCTTTTACTTTATCCTTGGGCCGTGGTTCGGATTCCACGTTAAACTGTAGGTCCTTCATTTCATCTCACAATCACCCTACCATTACACATTAGCGTAAGTGCGTATAACCCGAACGGGTAGTAAGACGCGGTGCTAATAATAATAATTTATCCTTGGGTATCATTCTACCGTCACAGCAGTTACAATTTATAAATGAATGTGTTAGATTTGTGTATGTGTGAACTTGGCACCTTACCTTAAATTAAATTTATTTATAGACGCTATCCAAAGAATGAAACTGTTTCATACAAATCAAACTTTGTTGTTTAAATTCTCTTTTGTTTGTTTGGCATTATGTTAGACCTATATACACTTTTATAAATTGGCCCTACTGATGTGCTCTCTATCTGCATATAATTTTACTTAGGCTAACATTTTACATTAATACATATTATAATATACTACTTTTCTATAGAACCTCCTTAAAATAAAGCAAGTACAAAATTAATAAATGGAAAACTGTACAGCCATATCTTAAGAACTGTTAATGTTTAACAACGACATTTAATGCTTCTAATTCGCTCACTTTAAATGATTTAAATCAGTTATGCCTACATTCCTTCAAGATAAGTCCCCGCCAAACTGTAGACACGGAAAGAAGAACAATGTATTTTTTACATTACAACCACATTGTCAATCATGTTTTTTTTGTAAGTTTATGGGTTGAACCTTATAAGAAATTCACTATTTTTAGTTTTTGTCCGTTTTTTTAAAGTAATAAATTATTTTCTACCGAGCTTTTTATTTTCTAGCTTTTCTACTTGAGTAAACAAACATATTTTTTTTGCAAAACTTTTGCATAGAATTCATGCTGATATAAATAAAATCACGTTATCAATAATTATGAAATAATAAAACACTATTTACAGCTAAACTCATGTTTATAACTAATTAGTTTTGTGAGAAATAAGAATAATTACACTTTGAAAATGATTAAAACTTGGTAGAAACGCTTTAGTTACAAGCAAGGTTCCAAAACAAATCTCCACGTTCACTCTCAAGTTATGTACCAGGCCACATATTAAAGGAATGCTTTAAAACTTGCTAGCTAGGTCAACAATACCTTCTTTTTCAAGGCTCAAGCTCAGATGGCTGCACGCACCTACATCTTCGAAAAAACATAAGGGCGGCACTAGCAGTCAAGCTCACAAGTTAGTGGAATAGTAATATGCGTTAGAGCAGTGGTTCCCAACCATTTGTGGCCCATCTCTCCTTTCTGGAGGTTGACTAACACCATCGCCCCCTTTTCATTTTCATTGTATGCCTAATTTTAATTTGAAATAAAGTGTAAATAATAAAGCAGTTTTATTATTTTAAACAATTTACTACCGTATATAAAAACAACCAAAGCAGTTTTATCCGGTCACTCTTAAATAAAATAGAAAAACATTAAAATGTACATTTTTTACAGATTTGTTTTAAGAACAAAGAAGTGAAATAATTAACTAAGATCATTGACGTACATTTAAAAAACAGGAGTACATGTTTTCATTTTTAAATTTGAATCTGGAAAAATTAAGAAAGTTGACAGTTAAAATTTGAAAAAATAAATGAAAGTTTGAAAACTTTGTTATTGTTTTATTTTACCTTTTCAATGGCTGCCTTGTGTTTGGTGGGTTTCAGTTAAAGCTTGAATATCCGGCTTTATGTTCGTCAAGTTCAGACGCAAGTCTCCTTTGAGGCAAATATCCAACTTATTTCTTTGTTTTGTGAGGAGCTGGACAACAGAACTAAATCCTTTTTCAACTAAATATATTGACGGGAACGAGATGGGAAGTGGTTCAGTTTTTCCCCACAGTTGTGGATAAGCTTCAACCAGACTAGCTTGTAACCGCTCTGCTTGAAAATTATTTTCGCCTCACAGTTATACTTCAGATCTAGAAACTCTGTCTGCAAAGAGTTATCAAGCTTATCCACAGCTTCAAACGAGAATGGATCTAGAATCCAATCCGGGATTTGTAACTTGGTCATATCTTCAAATCTTGATTCCATGTCAGTTTTTAACTGGTCAAGGTGATCAGTTAAAATTAAGATTTGGTCTTCTGAGAGTTCAGGAGTCTCGTTATCTGACACTGAGTACTTTTTAAGGGTCGGAAACTGAATCAGCTCTTTACGGACAAAATTTACTTTGTGAATATCAAACTTGGCGATGAATGATGAAATAATTCTTTTGGCCTTAATAAGGTTCATCTTGTTTCCTTGAAGCCTTATATTGACTTCGTTCATTTTTTCAAAATTATCTGTAAGGTACGCAGTTTCCAACTTGCGTTGCTTCAAATTCTCACTTAAAACAGGATCAGACGTGTCGAGAAACTCAGTAACCGTGACAAATAATTCGAAGAAACGGCGCAAACAGTTTCCTTTGGAAAGCCACCTCACGGCCTTATGTAGAAGCAAGCGTTCGAATTCCTCATCATTTTCATGACAAAGTTGTTGGAACAGACGGTCATTGAGGGAATTAGCTTTGATCTTGTTGACACCAGTAATTACCAGTTGTAGGGTTTCATGCAGGACACCACTCAATTTTTTCGCAGCGAAGTGTTGACGATGAATGACACAGTGAATAGTGATGACCTTTGGCACTTCTTTATTAAGGTGGGCTAGAAACCCAGCATGACGACCTGACATGGCAGGAGCATCGTCTGTTGCTCAAGCGCTCACGTTTGTTAGGGGAATCTCTTTTTCCTCAAAATAATCTTGTACCACTTTAAAAATCGACGATCCCTTCGTATCAGTGATCAAAGTTCTAGAAAACAGCATTTCCTCGGTAATTTCCTTTTGTTCATTGATAAACCTCACATAAGCTAATAAAATTGCTTTGTTATCAATCACAGTTTATTCATCTATCTGCAATGCAAATTTACTTTTTTAAACAAATTGGTGAGTTTGGATTCAACGTCCGTGGCCATTTCGTCAATTCGCCTGGAAACAGTATTGTTGCTCAAAGGAACCGATTGACTTATCTTATTACTAGGGCCCTCATCTAGCATGAATTCAACAATTTTATTGGTAGCCTGTAAAACAAGAGTTTTCACCAATTGTGTGAGGTTTACTACATTTAGCGATCAATAAAGACACCTCGTGAGAAGCAAGAAGACCTTTGTCAAGATCAGTTACTCGTTTTTTAAAATAATTCACTCACATTAGGCCGTTTATCAGCTTTAGTTTTGAGGTGTTGAAAATAACTAAGTTCTTTACTCACTTTATCACTGTGTACTCTTGATAAATGAGCTTTCATTCGCGAAGGCTTCATGGCTTCATTACTAGTAAATGTTTTATCGCATAAAAGACAATGTGGAAACTGCACATTTTGCGGTGACGCGATAAAATCGAATTTTAAATACTCAGCTGAGTATTGACGACACTTCTTCTTTTTTGAATCCATTGTGAATGAACTTCTACACTTCAAAACAAACTCACAAAAACTGATGGTGAGGCACACAAAGGCTAGTGAAGACTGAATACGAATGTAGGTCAATGGCAAGTGTGTTGTGATGGCAGGAGGGGGAGGGGGTTGAGTCCCCATTCGGCCACGCTGAGAAACAACAGGTGGGGACTGTGGAGAGGGGGGAGTGCAGTGAACTCACTGGCTGAGAATAGCCAGTGACTCGTGCTACCCGGCAACTTCTACTGTACAGTATTATTTTAATTTTTCCCCCTTTGAATACTCATCGCCCCCAAATCGCCCCACACTTATTTATTGCCCCCTGATAAGCCAAATCGCCCACTTGGGGGCGATCGCCCCCAGGTTGGGAACCACTGCGTTAGAGCATAGCCCATTTAAAGCAATTCAATCTAAATTAATATATTGATTCTTTATTAAGTGTTATTATTTAATTAAAATAAAATGAAATACTATTTTGTGTGAAATTATATTCGGTGCATGTGGGGAATGTCAGGCCTCCCCCGTGGTTCGGATTCCACGTTAAACTGTAGGTCCTCCATTTCATATCACAATCACCCTATCATTACACATTAGCGTAAGTGCGTATAGCCCGAACGGGTAGTAAGACGCGGTGCTAATAATAATAATAATAATAATAATATATTCGGTGTATTTGCACCTGTGCACTCAAAGAGGAGTCGCCACTGGTATGTATTGAGTCCTGCATACAATACTGCCCAGTACAGTAATTAGATTGTTGCAGCTAATATCCACAGTAAGTTATATAGGTTCATATTGATTAGGCTGTGTACAAACAGTAGGTTTTTTTTAATACAAATTTATTTATTTTTCCATATAGTGGACACTTCCAAATAACAATTTTTTTTATCCCGGAAGGTGCCCGCTATTAAGCGTTTTCACTGTACTAAATATGTACACATGTATTTGCAGCATATAATATTGTTTGAGCAAGACCTCTCAATGAGAGTACTGGAAGCGGATACCCTGTTGATAGGCCTACATCACACCATAGCTATAGATACATGCGTTCAAGGCCAAAGAAACACATCAAGTGATATAGCAGTGGTCCTATCAATGTTTCAGGATGCTAAGTCAAGGTCTATGTTGCCATCGTTAGTAAAATAAGCTAATATGAGCTGAATACATATGCAGTGGCGTAGCTTGAGTTTTGTTATAAGAAATAAGAAGAGGGAGAGGGGACAAATTATGAAATCTTAAGCAGTGCTGTGCAGGTAAGGTCTTCGAGTAGTTGTGAACTCAAATAAAATTATCTCGTTAACAGATACAAGTTTTAATCGAATACTCGCTTAAACAATGTCAAAAAAAACTAAAATTAAATATACCAAATCAAAATCACACCCAAAACCAAGAGTAGCTAACGTAGAAACAATACATTTATACTGATGATACCAGACTGATCAGGCCAATGGTGTCTTAATTATTGGGGGGAGGGGGGAGGGGGGAGATAAACAACCTAATATTGGACGCTTCTAAGGTAACTAGCTTAAAGGATATATTTAAACTTGTAATAATGGTCAAACTAAAAATAAGGTTAGACAAACAGTTTTTAAATGTAATTTTAATTAATAACTTATTTTTTAAATAAATATGGTCAAGCACTTTAAATCAACCCACTAAACAAACACTTGCCCAAATTTTAAAAGACTCCGAGTAATGTTTGTCGCTTGAAAAAAATAACACACGGCATCAAAGTGAAGCCTGCTTTCCATCTACCCCGAGAGCTAGACAGCTGATCTTGATTGAGTAGGTGACCTGGCAGGCTAGGGGTAAGGTGTCGGACTTCTGTGCTGGGGGTCCCAGTTTCAATCCTCGGTCCCGGCACAGATTTATGTGATTGCCAACCCTTCCTTCACCTCTGACAAGACGTTTATTAATCACAACTTGTGGATGTGGGGAATACCAGGCCCACCTTAAACTTTTGGTACTCCGTATGGCGCAGGAAGCTTTAACCAGCCCAAGGCTGAGTGCATGCCCAACTTCAGATGGATAGAAATTCCATCAAACCAACGTTCTAGTTGTTCACTTAAGAAGCAGTATATACACACACACATATATATGTGTGTGCGTCTGGGCTACATAACTCGTAGCCCAGTTTGTGGAAAGATTAGCCAGTACTAAGTTGCCCAAGTCAACCGTTTTCACTAGACTCTTAGGTAACTTGAACAAGCACGCCATGTATGCCCAAGAAGCCATCCTTAGTGAAAAGGTTGCAAAGCAACAAATAAAACAGGCAGATCACCAGGGATCTTTATTTTACCTACACTCTAAAAGCCCAACCCAAGTATCCAGACCTAGCTACCTGAACAAATAGCAAAACAGATAATTTGGCTATAAACATTGCTGAACTTGGATGCATACGAATAACATGAAATCAGTGATGGCCTGAAGGCCCATTTATTTTAAGAGAATAGGATAACTCTCATAAGGAATACAATACAATATAAAGAGGTTGCGTACTATGTGTAATACTAATATAAGTTCTTAACAATTCAAAACAATATTAATATAAATCGATCAAATTACATTTAACTAACAAGGACATATTTATATTGTTAGGTAAAGTTATCAGTCCACATGTAAACATAGCAAATTATAGTGAACAATACGCAATATAGTAAGCTAGAATGAACACAACCTATCATCTACATCTATGGACTAAGCCGTTTAAAGATAACTCTTAAAGGATCATAATAAGCCGGTCTTAAATTTGTATACTTCTAACATAACCATATTTATAAAACATACTTATATAATGCAATTAGTAAAGTTTTGCTCATAGCAATACTCTTATATCTATAGTTGATTATAAACAATTTATTCCCAATCAACAATCCGTGCGGCGGGGATTACTATGACATATTACGACCATATTACGTCGTCTCACAAAACAAAGCCTAATAGACATTAAATTAAAATAAATAAATAAGTAAAAGAATAACAAAGTTTAAGCCCTAAATAATTTCTACTGGATTTAAGCTGCCTAGTTTTCCATTAAAAAATAAATAAAAATAATTCTCCAAAACTACGATTACTTACTTGACGCGAAGTTCCTAATTCCTATCCGCATCGAAGAATGACGTTCTTTTCTGGTTATTAGCTTATATCTCAGTTTGAACATCGGGAAAAATAGGTAGGGAGAAATCACATCAGCAAGTCAGAAATGGCCCTCTCACCGACGCCTGCGCACAGCGTCGTGAGGATAGCCATGAGTGGGTAGGGAGAAACACGTGATTGCAATTCTCGCTCTTTTCCCCAAGCTTGGCGCCTGCGCAGCGTCTTGAGCTTGGGGGACACCGTACGAGCGTACAGGGGTCACATGCCACTCGGTGACTTAGTTCTTGTTTTATTTGTAACGGCGCTCTGGTTAACACTAAAGACGACGATCACGTAAACAAGGTAAATACACACAAAAGGAGAGCACTTGAAAGAAGAAGATAAGACAAATAAGTTTAATGTATCAAAGGCTGAGTAAATACAAAGAGTAACATCATAATACAACCCAATATTTCCTAAAACTGTCCATAGAGTTTACCAGGATAATTAACAAGACAGGTAGTTGAATAATTAATACTTTCCAAGACAGAATATTGGGCCTGAAGCGCCAATGATTTTGCACGACAGGTTAAGCTTATGCCTAACTCGTGTTACACCAGTCCTTCTCTTAAAAGGTATTGCTGTGCTAGCAGGAGATAATAATAATAATTACGTATGGCAATTTTACCCCTTCCTTTATACCGGGAGGTCAAGACATCCTATACAAAAGGTAGCAACAGGTAATTTGTTATAACAAAAGACTTATGAACTACCGCACACGAGCTGGTCCCTGACGGAACCTGCTAAGAACCTAGCTAGAACAATCCTACGATAAGAGATGAGGACTATTAGTGCCAGTGAAGCCAGCTAGATCCTAAAAGGCTAGGTTACAAAGGTACCTGACAGTTGTCTGTCAGCTTCGGTCATAAATGTACTGGCCTAAAATATATAGGGAAAATTCCAATTCATGGTTTTAGGCCTTGACTTAACATGGGCTGGCGCACAACCAAATGGTATAAGCCAGAAGCATTAAAAGAATGAACATGCAGGGCTTGCAATAAATAAAGAGGGTGTCAAACTCCCTCTAACGGTAATCGAACATGAAAGTTAGTTTGACGCGGGCCACGCCAGAGGGGCAGAAAATTTCCACAAGTTGAGTAACATAAGTTAAATAACATACATAACGCGAGCCAAGCCAGATGGGCAGAAATGACCCACAGGTTAATCACCGCAAACTGGTGAACAACACATATTAATTAACATACAAAACACGAGCCAAGCCAGATGGGCAGAAATGATCCACAGGTTGAGCACCGCAAACTGGTGAACAACACATATTAATTAACATACAAAACACGAGCCAAGCCAGATGGGCAGAAATGATCCACAGGTTGAGCACCGCAAACTGGTGAACAACACATATTAATTAACATACAAAACACGAGCCAAGCCAGATGGGCAGAAATGATCCACAGGTCGAGCACCGCAAACTGGTGAACAACACATATTAATTAACATACAAAACGCGAGCCATGCCAGAAGGACAGAAATGACCCACAGAATGATGACCGCAAACTGGTGAACAACATAAGTTAGTTAACAAACAAAACGCCAAATATGCAAACCTAAACCTAACTAGGTACAACCATCAGGCCTGGAATGACCTAAACAGCCCCTTTCCCGACTGAAGGCCCTACTGACTATACCATGATCACGCAGGCTAAGGAGTAGGACTCATCCCTATTAAACCTCTGATCTTAAGGACCAAGAAGAATGTGAGGTGTAAAACCACTCCACTGCATGCAAACCATGTCATTAAAAGGCTAACCTAATTAACATGTAAAATAAGACGAGAGTGACTAATACTCTCGACAGGAACAAAGATATCCCTAAAACTATACTCTGGCCACTAAGCCGCCTACCCCCTACAAATTTAAATGTTGAAAGTTACGGCTTGTTACTTTTGTCTGTCTGGTCTCTCCATCGGCAGCATCATCACTACCATATGTTTTGTAGTATAGATTGTAAGAAAAGACGTCGAACGTGTTAACTATTCGACTGGTGATGTATTATTGTGTGTGGTTCCCAGCGAAACATGCAGCTTTATAGTGGCTAAACGTGATGAACCAAGGGAATGAAAGAAGGGGGAGACATCCCTCTACGTTGGAAAAATCACGTAGGCCCCAGCCACACCAAGCCCGAACTCCAATCAGTTGTTTAGATCGCTCCTACCAGTCGAGTGAAGTGTTAGCAGAACTGCTTGAGTGGTCAACACTTCTGATGGCGCCGTTCTTGTTCAATGATATTTCCGGGACGTGGTATGTAACATATGGGGATATACATTAATATATCTGTATATGTAATTAGTAGGGGACGGATTTTGCCCTAAATGCTTTTTTTATTCCTATGCTTTGAAAAGTAGGCTTTTGAGGTATAAGTTTATTTTCGATGCTTGCGAAGATAATGTGATAACTTTTATAGTGCCTATAAATGCCTATTTCGCTGTTTAGTGCCAATTTTACAAATGGGAGCCTTAAAGTGCCTTTTTCTATCTCTCTCTTCCTCCCACCCTCTTTTTACTTTCTAAATACTTGCGGCTGCCCTGCACCCCCTTCCCCCGTACTCCTTCACTCCTTAGGTTACTCCACGTGGATACTCGTGATAGGTAGGAAAAACCCATGTGTCCAGTGGTCTGATAGGTTCAGACTGGTCAGTCCGGCAACAAAGATTTTCTTTTAGCGCACAACAGTGTCAGTTCATTCAGTGGTTGTGTATATTACGCTGTTGTTAGATGTGCATATCTGTTCATTAATATGTCTTTGTATTGGACTCAATGTAAATTATTGAACTAGTAGAAAATGCCTAAAGAGAAATCGTGTAAAAGTGTATTATTCAAACAGTGGATTGGTGGTGATAGGAATTTCACAACGGATGGCAAAATAATTTTTTGTCAGCTATGTTCCAAGGAGGAAAGTTATCTTTTCAAAAGGGGAAATGAAATTATTAATTTTGAAAGTCAAGGTTTTTACTAAATATATTGTCTACTGTTTAAAAGTAAATCACGATTATTGGCTAGTGTTCAAACTAGGTTTCATTTCTTATTGAAGGATTTCAACGACAAAGTGGAAATATTTACCAAAGCGTAACATTACGATCGAAAAAATTATTATTATTATTAGCACCGCGTCTTACTACCCGTTCGGGTTATACGCACTTACGCTAATGTGTAATGGTAGGGTGATTGTGAGATGAAATGAAGGACCTACAGTTTAACGTGGAATCCGAACCACGGTGGAGACCTGGCATTCCTCACATTCACAAGATGTATTGTCAGAGGTGAAGGAAGGGTTTGGTAATCAGATAAATCTTTGCCGGGACCGAGGATTGAACCCCGGCCGCCAGCATAGAAGTCTAACACCTTACCCCTAGACCACCAGGTCACCCACGATCGAAAAAAAAAGCAATCTTAGTTCTCTTGTTAGGTGATGCTTTGTTAATTTGTAGAATCCACATATATTACTGGGTGAAAATTTTCATTTTTAATATTTAGGTGAAATGCGAGAAGAAGTATCACCTAGAACAACACAAAAATACTGCAATACATATGAAGAATTCCGGAAATAAAACAGGATCTCAACAATTTTTTCCTAAAGTTAACGATACCGATAAAACCCAAGAGCAATATTCTGCTGACTTATGCTCTGCGATGGTAGCTGCAAATATTCATTGGAAGAAGCTGGAGAATCCAGATTTCAATGCTTTTCTCAACAAATATACATACCAACATGAAGATACCAGACGAATCAACTCTGAGGAAACACTACTTGCATTCAACCTATTTATCCGTAAGTTTTTACAATAGCAGTTTTTTCTTTCTGACATTAAAAAATATTAACTGAATTGTATTGATTTAAACTATTTACAGTAAACATTCTTTTTATTTCGTTTAAGACAGTTGAGAAAATCTGAGAAGATATTGGAGAATCATACATCTGGGCTACTGTTGATGAAACCACTGACCGCTGTGGCAGATATGTTGCAAATATTGTTGTTGTAAAACTAGACTCTACGGGTCCTGAGAAAACCTCACTTGGTTGTTTCAAAGATGCTTGAGCCAACCAACAGCTCGACAATTGCCATAGTTGTTCGGGATGCTTTGCGTAAGTATATAATGTAATTGCACAAGATATACTGTGTTAATTTGATGATTCACAGTGTTAGTCCTGTAAAAATTATAATTATAAATAAGTGCATTTGTTTATATTAGGTGTCCTGTGGCCATCAGAAAACAACGACGAAAGGTTTTTGGTGTTGCTGACAGACAGTCCGTACATGTTGAAAGCGGCTGCGAGCTTAAAAGTATTCTACACCAAGTTAGGGTTGCAGAAGATATTAGATCATGTTTTCCAAATGTTAACGCTATTATTTACACAGTCAAGAAAGTGCTTTTGAAGGCTCCATCACGAATCTTCTCATTTAAGGCCGCCCTGCCCAACACACCTTTGCCACCACAACCAGTGTTAACGCGTTGGGGTACATGGCTTCATGCTGCGTTGTACAATGCAGATTACCTGGGTGTCATTCAAAAGGTATTATACAATAAACTATCTTTAGGTGCGTTTCCAAATTAAAATTGCAGTGAGCGTTTACCACTAGTTTTATGATTCCACCTGTCCGTTCACATTATTGGAAAAAAATATATAATTTAATCGTTATACTTGTAGAACACAATATATTGAAAGAATGGTGAGTTTTGCTATACCTACCGTTTTGCTTGTGGTAGTCCAAACATTTGACGAGGAACAAGCTGTCACCATTACAGAAGCAAATGTTGCCATCTCCTGCTCAAGTGTCAGTGCGGATCTGGCATACGTAAAAAGCAATTTTGGAAATCTTCCCGGAGCAATCACAGCTTTAGAGGAAAGGGATTTGCCTCTTGTGAAAGCTGTGAAGATAATGCGGAGAATAGAAGAAAACCTGAATCAGGCTCCTGGCTCAGTTGTCACAGCCATCGTCGACAAATTTAACAGAGTATTGCAGCGAAAACCTGGGTGGAAAGTGATGGCAAGTATTGCGGACATCTTAGAAGGACAAACTACACCACTCTCAAAAGTCAAGCTTAGCCCAGCTGAAATAGCTTGTTTGAAGTTTTGCCTAATGACTTCATGTGAAGTCGAGAGAAGTTTTTCACAGTATAAAAACATTTTGTCAGACAACAGAATAAAATTTACACCTGAAAATCTTGAGAAGTATTTGTAATTAACTTTAATAGTAATTAATATGTGTTTATGGAAAGTGTATGCTGGATTTTAGGGAGTGAATAATAAATTTTTTGAGTGTTTTGGGTTCCTCTTTTTGCATTACTATGCCTATTTATGTGCCTATTTTTTCTTTTTAGTGCCTATTTATTGCCTATTTTTTACTTTATAATGATTATTTATGTTCCTACTTTTGTAATTTTTAGTGCCTATTTACCTGCCTTTTTTAAATTTTAGTGCCTATAAATCCACCCCTTAGTAATTAGTGTACAATGAGCAATGCTTATGTGCAGCATATTTAGGCAGTATAGGGGTTGAACTGGTTAGCCTGTTACATCTTGATGAACTTGGCCGATGAGCAGTGTTCCGTGATGACGTGCGTGGAGTGTCTGTAGTTAGGACGCTGACTTACCGGTAAAATGGGGTAGGTTCTGTTCGCTCTTTTAAGGTGGCGGAGGTTGGGTGCTATGTTTTTTGTAGCCACGGTACACAAGGGACGCCCAAATATACTAATCGTACATTCTTTCCGTTGAAGCTCTTTCGAAAACCAGATGAGATGAGGTGATGGTGGTAGTATGAGGGTGTGAAGCCAGTGGAAACACTTTAACCTAACTTAGGCATAGTTAACTAGACCCTGGTGACCACTGGGTTAATTTACCTTTCGGGAAAATAAACATGGTATCAGCTGGGAGTCTAACCCGTAACCCCTAGGTTCGTAGTCAGGTGCGCTGACCATTATACCATGGGATTGGTTACTTTAAGAATGTAATATAGGAATGTGTTGAATTAGGAAGTACAAGGAAGCTATTATTTTTGACAAAAAATTAAATTAAAGTGAGTCATTTCAATAAATTGTTTGAACTCTTATTTGTTATATCGGTATACACATATTTAAAAAAATCAATTTTATTCCTAATTTTTATGTTATAAAATTAATATTTATATTAAATCAACACTAATTTTTGTGATGAAAAAAATAAAGAAATATATAACTATCTAGAAATATAGGCTCGATTTCTTTCAAATCAAGTGGCAGAAAGTATTTACTTCAATATTCGAGAAAAACGGGCTGCCGAGTATTTAGAAAGCTCTACTGCCAAAAGTAATTTTAAGGTTTGTTGTGTTACACTCCTACATGTGTTATGTTCACCTACTTGTTATGTGTTTATTACACTGAGTATATCGGAGTGTTACAAATTTACAGGGGTTTTAGATGGACTTTAGGAAACTTATGTCCGGATATACGCCTATATGCTGAAAAACAGTGACGGTAGCGAGCAGGGGAGGTAGGCAACCGATCAGTGTTAAAGCTCATGTCTACGCATCATGTTTTCCTACTCGTCACTGAAGATGGCTGACGTGTTCTTATTGCTTATTTATGTCGAAGGCTGCAACGATGCTGGCCTCAACTTGGATTTTGTTTGCCCCTGAAGTCTCGTACACGAGTGTTTTTACGTGGACTCAAAGGTAGAAGTCTAAAGGCATTAATTCAGTGGAGTATGATGTCCAGGTATTGGGACCGCCCCAGCCAATCCTCCAGCTGCTCCGTTCATCAGATGCATGTCTGCCAGCACCACAAACGTGTACCCTGGCATGGCTATTGTTATCGTCCAGCTGTGAACGCCGCAGACCTAGCACGCGCAATGTACACCTGCAGAAACTAAGCGTTGAGCGAGGGAGGTTACAAACTGCTTACATCTTCAGCCAAAATACCAGGCACGTGCTTTTACACTGATCGTTTTACTACCTCAGGTGCTCGCCACCATTGCCATTTTTTGGCATAACGGGGCATTTCCGGATACGAGTTTCCTGAATAAAGGTGTTCCATTTCGGTTAATTTACAAACGCTGTAAATTTGTAACACTTTTCTATACATTATGTGTATACTTTTTTGTATTAAAAAATACTGTATATACAAATTTAGAATTACTATCAAAATGAACATTTTTTGTAGTAGGGCCTATTTACATTAAGTGTAAGAATATACTGTAGGTAGGTATTTAATTTTCGTTGACATAATGTGGCGGATTAATGGTAATTAGCCCACACAGTTAATTGTTTCTACCCCGCTCAAAGTAAACAACGACTCAACAATAACAGCGGTTGAGATTGGACTTACCATGGCCTAGCCAATGAAGTGGTTATATCATGGGATCGTCACTGATGGACCACATTTAACTATACTGGAGTGGTAACTCACAGAAAAATCGCTTACTCTTCATGCATGCACCCACAGCTGTTTCTGGCATCCACCCCTCCGAGCGCTGTAGCTCTGAGACGTGATTGGTCGACCCCACCTTTTCTCCCATCCTAGTCTGGTGTCAATTGGGGAGCCTATTTAACATCATGTATCATCTAAAATAGACAAAAACAATATTCAAATTTCAATTGAGCTGACTAATAATTTAATCTTTTCTTCGTGTAAACCACTTGCAGCAAGAAGTATCTGACCAGGACGATATGGCGTCTAACGCAGCCATGACAAGGGTCTCAGTCAGGTAATATCCCGCCACTTCAAGGAAATCTATCTTGAGTAACTACGCGGTCTGTTTACTCTGTCTGGGCAGACGGTCCATTAGTACACTAGGATTGGAATCCCTGCCGGTATTATTGAATTATTTCAACTAGTCACGACTTAGACAGTGATTTGTTTACACTGGTCATAAGGTTGACTATATTTTGATATGTAGTGGTATGTCGCTCAACGACTCTGTTGCGTACATATAATAGGTTTAAATTGTAATTGATATTTGCTAGCTCTTTATTGTAATGATATGGAATTATGCATCTCAATAATTTATTATTCACATCTTTATTTAAAATTACGATATTTTAAATGAGAGTGGGTAGTAATATTTATTTGTGTTAAGTTGTTATGTTGTAAGGTATGGCGACATCATTCTACGTCACTGTTTAAAAAGACAACGCAGTTTTGTGAACAGAAACGCACCTGGATGACCACACCTTTTTTCTTTTAGGAAGCTTCGAGAAGGAAATGTCGCTTGATATTCCCCTCCAGGGTACGCATCTCTTCACTTTCCTTTCTGACGAGGAGCCGTGTAGGTGGAGTCTATGACATCTTAAATCTGTGTTCTAAATTTCACGTGTTGGGAATTATCATGCATATAACGTAATAGTTGGGCTTTTATTAAAATGTAAAACGTGTGAAATATCTAGAAAAAACTGTTTATCTACTTAAAATAAAAAACTATAAAACACCAGAGCTTTTAATTTATAAACTAAGACATCATTCCTTTTTAATTATTATAATACAGAACAGCAAACCTGGATCCAATTCAATCGTTCTATCAAATGTCACCCTAATGGTGGCGTACAAACATGAATATATCAGGCTAGCTCTTTTAAACGTTACAATAATCGCTTCCCAACGTGGAGGGCCTGGTAAACTGAAATAATAAAATTAAATTCAGTTCACAACCCGATAAAGTGAGTGCTCAAAGAACAGTGAAAGTGCTACAAATGACTTGTGCTTTATTACTACCACACACAAAAAACCAAATGATTTAGGAAGAAGAAGTCCTAAACCAGGTGACTTAAGAAGAAGAAGAAGTAGTTCCAAACCAGGTAACTTCAGGAGGAGGGGTTACAAACCAGATAACTTCAGAAGAAGGTCAAAGCATCTAGACTTCAGGTGAGGTACACACGAAGAATCTCACGTAAGTCATCAACAAAAAATTTCATTAAATATGGAAGAGACAGACAGTAGTAGCAGCAGTGAGGATAACCTTACCCTAACACAATATTCCCAGCCAATGGTAGAAGAACATTTTTCTTTAGAACTATCTGATCAGGAACAAAGTGAACACCAAATTAAGAAAGTAGTTGAAACAATAGCTCATAGAGAAGAAAACTTAAGGGGGTGTAGAATATTTCAAAGGTAGAACAACAAACCTCCTCAGCAAATGACCTCAATGCAGTATTAATGCAGTTAATGCAGCAAATGAAAGAGAGTAGTGAAAAGAGTGACAAGTTAAGTCAAAATATAGATGAAAGGTTTGATAAAAATAGCCAGGAGTTACAAAGAAATAGCCAGGAGTTAAAAGAAATAAAAGAAAATAATCAGAAATTAAATACAAAATTTGATGAAAAATTTAAGGGCGTAAATGAACAATTCAACAAGCTAGAACAACAATTGCAGGGTAACATTCAAGAAGTAGCCTACAAAACGACTTTGACAAAAAATTACAGAAAATACAACAACAGACTAAAAGTGAACAAACGCAGGTAAGGTACGAACTACATACGCTTAGGACTGTAGTAAGTCAGAAAATCAGACGAATGCGCAGATGAAAAAACTTAAAAATGCAAAGGAAATCTTGAAGCTTAGACAGGACTCTGTAAATTCCAAGGTAAAAAATACTCAGGAAAGTTGCGATAAAAATAAAAATGAAATTCTAGAACAGGTACATAATTTAACAGACCGATTTGCGACTGTTTAAAAAGAACAGCAAATGTGTAGTGATAAGCGTAGATTCCAAAATGACCTCTTTGATGGACACACAGTACTTTACATACAGGAAATAGTTGACCACTAATTGGACAAATTTAAGGACAGCCTGAGACTGTGGACAAGACGTCACAAACAGTCGAACAAATGCGACAACAGCTAGAACAAGCTAAGTCAAAATATGATGAATTAGTGGAAAAAGGGACGCTAATTACCGCTGGTGCCTTGGTATTACCCAGTACAAGCATTCAGAATCAATTAATGGACTCTGTACCCACCTCCAGTGGAAATAATGATAGGGTTCATGCTGTAATATTTTTGAAAAAATTGATAGATTTTTTGAAAATAGTAAACTCACCGAAACACAAGAAATAGGATTTTTTAATTCAAAGTTGGTAGGTGAAGCTGAAGTATGCATGAATAGTCACGAGGCTGACTATACATCCTATGAAGCAATAAAGATACCCTTTCGTAAAAGACTTTGGTCCGTGTATAAGCAAGACAAATTAGTAAATGATATTTTTACAGGCCGGTATGATCCACATCGAGGGCCTATGTGTGAATATTACAATAGATATGCCATGCAGGCAGGGAATTTGGACATCCCTATTGACGGGGAAAGAATAGTAAATCAGTTATTGCATCACTTTCCACGTGAAATACAAGATGCTCTTATAGCTGCTAGAGTAAAAACTAGTGTTGAAATGAGAGAAATTCTAGAAATATTTCATGAGCGCTCTAGGAGAGAAAGGTCAAGGCCACACATGCAATATAGCTCATTAAAAAATGGAGGAAACCAATTAAATAGGGATAATAGAAATAACCAGGCAAAACCTATCCATAGACCGAATCAGGAGTCAAGAACTCAAACGTGGGAAAATTCCAATAATCAGGGAAACAATTCTAATCTTAATTACACTAATCCTAATCAAAAGAGAAGTTATTCTAATCCTAATTACAAGGGAGGTTTTACTAGACCACCAGGGGATATAAGAAACGTAATTCAAAGAAAAGAATTTACAGGTAATGGTAGTCAACCGAGAAATCAGCAGATGAGCATAGACCTTGAAAAACAAGAAGAACACCCACAACAACTGAGTAGATATTCTCTCAACCCCCATGTCATTGTCGGTGAAGAAATGGGACAAAACTGTCAAAAAAATGGTCAGACAAGTCATTGAGTTGCCCAACAATGACATCGACTAAAGTTAGAGAAAGGACCCTTGCTTTAGGAAACTGTCAAGAAGATATTTGCAGCTATGTGAAAATAATTTCATTGTAATATCAAAATAAAGAAAGTTTCATATCATAATTTTAATTTGTGGTAGTAACCAAAAGTCAAATTTATAGGTGTTCATATTCGAACCCCGAGGTCTGTAATAAAAATAAAGAAAGTTTCATATCATAATTTTAATTTGTAGTAGTAGCCAAAAGTTAAATTTATAGGTGTTTAAATTCGAACCCCGAGGTCTGTAATAAAACAAAAAACGCACTTACTTGTAACTGAAATACGTTTCAGATTTATTGTTAGTAGAACACTTGTATATTTCCTAAGAAAAATATAATGTTACAAAGAAAACAGAGAAATAAAATAAAAGAGCAGGAGAACAACCCTTGTCAATAATATTTAATCCTCAGATAAAAGGGGTTCCTTTGAAAAATAAGTTAGTTAGAAGTAAACAACTATAATAGCCAGTAAAGCACCTAGCATTTTTTTAAAAATGAAAATAACAAAGATAAACTCCCTTCTTTCTCTCCTTCTCTAACCATAATGTAATAGAAAATAAAGTTTGTTTTATGTATACATCTTAAATGAAAAAAAGCTAATAAATGAACTAGTTTAAGGTTTTATGAATATTGAATTATATATGTTGTAGTAAGTTAATACTAATTAATGTATTAGGCAAGGAATATGAATATTGAATTATTTGTGTTGTATTAATAATTTATTAACAAGGAGGCATTTCAATGTTAATATAGTAAGTTGTGTCATCTTTAGTAGACAAGATATGTTTAAATAAATATTAATAATAATTTCTCAAAATGTAACATAGGAAAGTAGTGTAATTCATTAAAAGTATCTTCAAAAGATTGACTCATTAGTATCAATCTGGAAATTTTAAAGATAGAATTTAAATTAATTATCAAACAAATGTCAAGTTATGAAGCTAGTAAAAAATGTTTAAGTTTATATGAAATTGGCCAAGGAATGGGAGAGTATTAAAAATCTTTGATACAGAGTTAGTTAAAAAAAAAGTATGACTGATCTAAGTGATCGATATGAACTAAATGAATTTGTTTACGAAACCCAGTAATAATCGTTCATGGTAAAGTATCATCATAAATACGAGGTATCTAAAGAAAAGGAGGTTATGTTTTAAATTCACTTGGCGTGGATAGTTAGGTATGCCAATGATATGAATTATAGTCGTGTATCTAATATCTAGTCTTCTTGGACGGTACACCAGTTGAAGGTGAAGCACTTGTCGTTGATCCAATATACACCAGTTAAGATTAGCTACGTCTACGTCATTGAAAAAAGGTAAAATAATAGTCGACATAATTAATTTTTTAAACCTATACCAGGGAAGGAATTAAAGTTATCTGATGAGATTTTCTGGTGTCTTGTAAACAAAGTAAAACAATAAAATTAACAACAAAACTAAATAAGAGTAATTTAACTGTGAAGTAAAGGAGAATATTAAAATTTTTATCTTGGGCCTATAAAATAAAAAATAGTTTATGCAAAGGCTGATTTAATTCTACCTAAATAAAATAAAGTTAATTTAATTAGAATAAAATTGATTTAATTAAAACATTGTTAAAGAAAAAGGGATAATATCTATGGTATTAAGGAGGACCCATCAATATATATTGAAATCGATAATTTAAAAAACTTAGTATTAATAAAATGTTTAAAATAATGAATGTGGGGAATGCCAGGCCGCCACCGTGGTTCGGATTCCACGTTAAACTGTAGGTCCTTCATTTCATCTCACAAACACCCTACCATTACACAATAGCGTAAGTGCGGTAAAACGGTTCCGTACTTTTGATACCGTGTATGATTATAGGTGATAGGTATTCCTCCAAGATATCGAACAAGTTCGAGTGGCGGTCTTAGATCACCGAAACTATCGAAGTAATCCGCCCGTTCGCCGTTTTACTTATACGCTACCCAATGCGTACCCTTACCGCTATCATTATAAAGATTGATGATGGCGCACTCTATCTTCCAAGGTCGACTGGTAGGTAAAGCGTCCCTCGCAAATACTCCCCTAAAGAAGGGGATTTTTAACTTGCTAGCGTACTTGCGCAGATCTGTTTCAGTAAGGGCACGTTTAGGTAGTCATTTTTTTTTTCGAGTAAGGCTGTAGATACATCCCTTTCCCCATGGCGATAGCCTCGAGCGTACGATTATGTCTCTGAGCCTCGTTCAATTGTTTCGTATTCGCCTTCGCACTTTGTACAGCCTTCGTGATTCCTGCGGCTCCTCCGGCGACGGCTCCAAGTGCGGCGATCAGAGGTAGTATAGGTAGAATTCCACCCTTCTTCTTACGGCGAGTAGTAGTAGTAGTACCCCGTTGACGACCTTTCTTCTTTAGACCGGAACCCATCTTGACTTTAGTTTTCATCATGTTGGCGACAGCCCACGCGGCGGCTTTCTCGCTCAACTTCGAGTCAGGTGCGAGTAATCATTTCCACGATTTCTCGATAAGTTCGCGATCTGCGGTATGACATCCCGTAATATCTTTCACCTTGGATTAGGCGATATCGTGTTCTTTACAGTATCGATCTAACTCGTTTATTCCGGGATCGCCTCGATTCAATCGTTTTTCCAACTTTGTTCCCGTCCGCAGTACTGGTATCCGGGTGTATGCACCTCGAACGGCAGATTATTTATTAACTTATCCAACAAAAAAGTGGTGGAGGATTAAGACTTGGTTTAAGACTTTATATTCAAAACACACACACACATATTAAAAGTACCAATTATATTCTCATTTGAAAAAAGCACAACAATAGTAGCTTCCATACATTGTATACAAGAAAATGTATTTAACTAGTAGCCACCATTCTGGCAATTAAGTTCGTTTTAGTTTTTAAATTTCTAACACAAGATATGGGTTATTACACTGAGGACCTCGCTTATAGAGACTTCCGAATCACTCGCACCCCACCCAATTTAGATTAAAATTATTACTTAAGTACTTCGAACTGACAAAGCTACCAGAGCTTGTTATTCAACACATTAACATATATTGACTTAGACCAGGGGCTCTCACATTTTAGACCGAAGGAGCCTTTGTACCAGAAAAAATTAATGGCCGAACTCTAATAAAAATATTTAAACTAATATTATGATCATTCAATAAATACATTTAAATCTCACAAGTCTTTTATAGTTTAATACTTGAATGAATATAAAAGAAGAACTACATTACACCCCGACCACCGCATCACTCAAAAACAAGTTATATTTTGAGTTCAATGACTTATGAGACCAGGTAGCTTACAGCATTAATACCAAGGTACCAGTTTTTTATTTGTGTACAGAGGTATAATTTTTTTATCACGTAATATAGAAATATTTTGTTAACAACACATAAACCGTACTAAATGTTGATTTCAATACACAGTCCGACACTTTATCTCAGTTGGTAGCGTGTTTGCATACTGAGCTAAAGGTCCCGGGTTCAATTCCCGGAATGTCCGAAAAACGTATCATTGGTTGACTGTGCTTTTCCCCTTTCACAATGATGAATTAATTGTCAGGGGGCTGGATGTTGTATTTGTTCTAGATTTAAGTTAGTTTGTAAGACTCTGAGGAAATAATCTATATTCTACTGTGTGTCTGTCACTAGTTTTATATCGAGTGTCACTCATTGAGGGTAAACTGGGAGAGAGGGAAGGGTTGATAGGGTGGGGTATTACCACATTTTTCTACCCCCCCCTCCCCCCATTGAAATGTGCCTTCCTCCAGTTTGTTAAACTTCCCTCTGATATACTTGAGTTTGAAGCTGAAAGATGGTTTGCATCAAACTTCAAAACGATTCTATAACAATCTATTATTATTTCTAAATTCTTAAGGGAAACCCCAAATAGCTTTTAGTGGCATACATTTTCAAATATTTTCCAATGGCTTGGAGTCAATCCCCTAAAAACTCCTTAAAAATAATTTTTTTACAAACTACCTCGCCCAACACTAATAAAGCTTCGCCGATACACTTGATAGTCATCACAATAGGTTTTTTTTTCATTGTGACTTACTACTCGTTTGAGTTGTACACATACATCAATTTACCCTAATGAACCAGGAATGAGGAAGGTGACATTTTAGATTGAATGTACCTACATTTGCGTATATTGAGAGTGGGGAACCAATTTAGGGAAAAATACCCTTGTTACACCCGGCTGGGATTTGAACTTCAATCTTGGAGGACAACTTTATTTCCAACTGAGGGGGGGCTGGTGGGGGATATAGGTGGAGGACACACATATTATCTCCAACTTTGAGGGGGGCATATATTATTACCAACTTATATAACATAAATGTAGCTGAATCTAATGTTACCCTTTAAATATATAGTTTGACACACTCAGTTGAACATTAATATAAATTCAAGATTTTCACTATACTACAAATTGGTTTATGAATGGGCCTACTTACAAGAGGGTTATTAAATTTATATTGAAAAGTTAACACATAATTTAAGTGAACATTTACGTCACCAAATATCTTAATGCTTTCATTAACTTGCGTACTATATACATTTGTTCATGTACTACAATAAACTATGTTCTTGTAAAAAACATATTTATGTGTGTCAAACAGCCACGTGAGTAGCTTACAGGACGTTTGGCACCAATTTGACCTTTGACCCCGAGTTGTGTGACGTAATCATTGCGTGTGATGTCGTAACACTCCCCCCCATGGGTTTTTTCGATTACTCATACCTGGCGCCAGTTTGGCGGCTTGACAAGACAAGTAGAGACAGGAATAGATCGTGACCATGAAACAGTGAGCTAGTACACGAGGTCATTGACCCCCGGCAACTCTTTCCCACTCCCTTTCTATGTGGCAATGTGTTTTCCTGATGACTGGCGCGTTGACAAGACAAGTCGAGACAAGTCGAGACACGACCTTGAATGATGTCGCAACCCTCATTTGCAATGGGTTTTACCGATGACGTCATCGCTCTGTTGCAACCCGATGACTCATACCTGGCGCCAGTTTGGCGGGTTGACAAGACAAGTCGAGACAAGAATAGATCACGGCCTTGAATGATGTCGCAAACTTCACTTGCAATGGGTTTTACCGATAACGTCATCGCTCAGTCGCAACCCTGATGACTCATACCTGGCGCCAGTCTGGCGTGTTGACAAGACAAGTCGAGACAAGTCAAGACAAGTCGAGACAAGTCAAGACAAGTCGAGACACGTCAAGACAAGTCGAGACACGTCAAGACAAGTCGAGACACGACCTTGAATGATGTCGCAACCCTCATTTGCAATGGGTTTTACCGATGACGTCATCGCTCTGTCGCAAACTTAGCTGGTGGTAGCTATAAATAGTGGCACCTCATTTGAAATCCTTTCATTTTATAACCAGTATCGAGTGCTAAACAAGAAAACCGGGATGAGTGATTACGCTTCACTGACGGATCTGGGTGAGTAAATATAATTTTCTAACAGTCACACGTATTATTTATTTGTTGTTAAATCAAATATAATTTTCTAACAGTCACACTTATTATTTATTTGTTGTTAAATCAAAGTGTATACATTTTGATCTATTTCAAAATTACAATAAACCATGGCAGACTTGTCTAAATTTATTTATATAATAGATTTATGAGAATTAAAACTATATATAATTTGAAGGTGTTTAAGCAGGGACTTTCATTATAATCAAGGGTAGTTTATTGAAAAAACTTGATTCCTAGCTATAGTTAAATGGTAATTAATTTTATTGGTAGTTTACTAACGGCTGAATATTATTTTAAAATCGTATAAACACGAGTGGTTATAATAAATTAAATAATGCATTTTTTTATTTAAGAGTAGTTTATTGTATACATTTATTACAACCCATAACATTTTTTGAGGGCAGTTTACTACCAACTAAATTTTATTTAAAAGAAGTATTGAACAAGTGTATTATATATAACATAATAATATGTTTATTGAGGATAGTGTTTTAAATTACCGCAACGCCATATATGTAAAGCTCGGCCGATGGCAGCCGTTAATGTAGAGCTTTTAAATACAGATACCAATGACAGGCTAACACTTCAAAGTGAGGCGAGTGATATCATAAAGTACACATATTCTTGGACGAGCAAACACTGGTAAATGTCTCCGAGCCCGTTAACACACTCTGGAGATTATTTTAATTCTGAAAATCAAACTAAACTGTTGTGTTGTATTTTTAGAAAAATTCACTGTGGGGAGATCCGCAGACATACGGAGATCTGACCACCCTCGGTGCCTACATGGAAGAATTAAACGCAAACGGTTAGTAATTGCAGGGCAATGAAAGACCAGATTTGTAAAAAAGAATAATTAGTATTTAAAAAAGAAAAAATAATTTGAAAAATTTAATAATGTGCTAAATTGGAGGGTTTTCATAAACAAAAATGGGCATTATAAGTTTTTTTGTTTTAAAAACGCTAAACGCTAAATATTATATTATTTTAAGGTGATTTCCTTGTTGAAATATTATTGTATAACACCTTGGCTTAGTTGGTAGAATGCATACTTCCTGGTTTGGGTGTACAGGGTTTGAGTCCGGGCAGGACCATAGTTATTATTGTGAAAATGACCCTAATACAAACTTATGTTTGTTTCAGATGCATGGAACCACATGATGTCTGCAGAGTCTCCCATAATAGCACCTCCACCACCACTCCTAGAGCCGCAATAGACTATAATAGACATTTTTTCGGCTCTGGATGCTATTGATTCATCCATAGGTGAGATTATTATTTTACGTTAAAATAAAACAATTATGTATAAGTTGAAAGATCATATAATGAGAATATTCCTTAGTAAACCATTATAATAGGTGAAAACACTTTTCAAATAGAAACTTAACGTAAAGGAAATGTCCCAAACATTGTGTGAAATAAACAAGTTTCTTTTAAATTGAGTAGTTAGAGCACTTGAGGGATCCGTTTTAATGTATGATATTCATACTGTCCACTCAGAGGACAAACTATAAAATAAAAAGGTCATTTTATATTAGGTATTATTTTGATAACTTATGTGATAATGTGTTTATTTGAAATTGCAGAGAAGGAATTTTTTAAATTGCCTTAATTTGAAAGAATATTGTTTAAAATGCTTACTTTGTAGTTAGTTTGAATTCAAACTCTTGTTTTTAGCTCAAATGAATAACGAAGAGGCCGTTTCGAACAAAGGGGAAGACGTGGTCCCAACCCCAAACTCCGCAGCCCCCATTCAGCCAGCAGGAGATTTGCCAACTCCAAGGGTCTTCCTGCAAGCCGCTGTTGAAGGGGCGAGGAAGGCGGAGATCAAAGACGCTCTTCAAGATGCGGATATGATGGGGGAGGGACCATCATCAGCACCCCAGACGGGAATTAGTGGCCCGGTAAATCAGGATGGTGGAGATTTGCAAAATGGCGTCCCTCTTTGTATCGTTGAAGAGAGGATTAAACAATTGAGGCGTTACTTTTATAGCGGTAGAGAAATTACCGTACAGCTTGGTGCTCCGGCAAGCGATCGTGACGCATTAAGCTGGCTTGAAGAACAAATTACTAATTATCTCCATCGGCTGCAGGACCATAGCGTGAGCGCCGATGATCACATCGGCTTACTTTTGCGTAGCACTGACTCGACGTTAAGCCCTGTGTACGTCACATTTAGGCGAGCAGACCAGTTAGACGCGCGAGCAGTGCTTGAAAACGTAAGTCGCATGTTGCAAAGTAATACTTTGTTTTTGAGTACAGCACCACTGTACGTTAAACTCTGCCATTTTAAGGAGCCCCGTGGGAGTGGACGATATTGTGATAAACTCGCTCCCGCAAGCACATATAGCCGTAATAACAAAGGGATCATTACGATCCAAAATGACGACACACTTTGCCTTGCCCGTGCATTGGTTGTCGCCAAAGCTATATGTGATAATAAAATAGAACCAGGATGTATGGATGTGAACACCTTTAGAAAAATCAAAAAGGGTCGTAATATTCAAAAATACAAAGCAGAAGATTTATGCCGTGATGCCCGTGTGAATCTTTTGCAAGGTGGTGGAATAACTGAACTGAAACAATTTCAAACATACCTCTCCGAATACAAAATCACCGTGTTCAGGGAACGTCGGGGGATACAGGTCCTATATGAGGGGCCTACTCCCGCCGAACATTCCTTTAGAGGCTAAATGGATTTGTATTTCACGACGACAAACAAAACCATTTTGATGTCATAGCATCCTTGACAGCCGCATTTAAGTGTGGGTACTTTTGCCGTAAGTGCCGTGTGCCATTCAACACAAATAACGAGCACAAATGTGCATCCACGTGCAAAAAGTGATACGCTAAAGTGGTTTGTAGTGGAGGCCGATCTGTGGTCTGTAAAGACTGCGGGCGTTGGTTCACAAACCAGACATGTTTTGATAACCATAAACGTCCCGGTTTTTGCAGAGGTCACAGGTCAGTCTGTGATGTCAAAAAGGTTTGCGAGGTATGCGGGCAATTTTTCAGTTTGGAAAGATCAAATTTTTCACATAGGTGTTATGAGACTTTTTGTAGAGTATGCGAGACCCATCGTCCTTTTGGTCATTTCTGTTATATGAAGCAGGCCCCGTCAAAGCCGTCACTGGAAAAGAGTAATTTCACGTTTGTATTCTACGATTTTGAATGCAGACAGGAAACGCTTCTTCAAGGTGCGGCCAGCACGTACTTGCACGAACATAACCTATGTGTCGTGCAGACGTGTTGTAAGGCTTGTGTTCATGTAGAGGCAAATGACCATCATTGCGCTGAATGTGGGGGCGATAGGACTCGCATATTCAGGGGTGATACAACAATGGCCCAATTTTTTGAATTTTTAGAACAAATTAAAGCTTCCAAATTTAAGGATATCACCCTTCTAGGCCATAATGCTAAATCCTATGATGGGAATTTTATTTTAAAATATATGATGGAGGTTAAAAAATGGACTCCAGAACTTATAATGAACGGTGGGAAAATCATGTCCATGCGTTACGGCCCGCTCCACTTTATTGACTCGCTGAACTTTCTCCCGATGTCGTTGTCCAAATTGCCCAAAACTTTTGGACTGGACGAGTCTTTGGCCAAGGGACATTTCCCCCATTTTTTTAATAAAGAAGAAAACGCGGGGTATAGGGGTTCCTTGCCGCCAAAGGAGGACTACGGCATAGGCGAGATGTCAGTTGAGGGAAAGGAGCACTTTGAGAAGTGGTATGACGCGTTGGTCAAATAAAATTATGTCTTTGATTTTAAACGCGAGTTGGAACTGTATTGTGTGAAAGATGTAGAGATCCTACGGAAGGCCTGCCTGAAGTTTAGAGAGATGCTCATGGAGAAAGCAAAGGTGGATCCTTTCAGAGAGGCATGTACGATAGCTGGAGCGGCCATGTTGGTTTACCGCCAAAGTCATCTTAAGGAGAATACTATCGGTATTATCCCTAACGGTGGCTATCGGTGCGCAGACCAACAGTCGCACGTCGCTGTACAATGGATCTGCTGGGAGGCCCATCAACGTGGTGTCTCTTTTCTTCATGCGGGTAACGGCCGTGAAGAATATGTGTTAGGGCGACGTGTAGACGGTGTTGTTAAAGCTGGAGATACCACCACCGTCTTCCAGTTTTGGGGCTGTTATTGGCACGGGTGTCCGCTCTGTTACCCTGACAGGACCACCCCCGTGAAAAATAGTCACCACGAGACCATGGAGACGCGTTATGAAGCGACCATGGCTTGTTTGGAAAAGTTTAAGAATGCCAGCTACACGGTCGTAGAGATGTGGGAGTGTATGTTTAATGCGATGAAACGCACAGACAAGGACTTGCAGCAATTTGTACTCCAGCACGAGGTGTATACCAAGGAACCTCTTAGTCCCAGGGATGCATTCTTTGGCGGGCGTACAAATTGTATCAAGCTCTTCCACGAAACAGACCTTTCTTGTGGGGAGAAGATCAAGTACTTGGATGTGTGTTCATTGTATCCATACGTTTGCAAGTATAAAAAATACCCAGTCGGCCACCCCAAAATTCACTTGGAACCAAATTGTCCGTCTATAGATCAAGTAGAAGGCATAGCCAAAGTTACCGCGAGATTTATTCCTGCCCGTATTACCTACCCGGATGCACGACAAGCTAATGTTCATCTTGTGCAGGAAATGCCGGGAGGAGAAAAACCAAGGCGCGTGTCAGCACAACGACAAAAAAGATCGCTGGTTGACAGGCGTCTGGGTGATTTACGAGTTCCGAAAAGCTGTTGAGAAAGGCTACACCGTTGAAGTAGTGCACGAAGTGTGGGAGTACAATGTATCTGTTTATGACCGTCAAACGTGTTTTGGCGGCCTGTTTCACGGGTACATTGATACTTTTTTGAAAACTAAACAAGAAGCCAGAGGATGGCCAGAGTGGTGTACCTCACAAGAGGAAAAGTTAGCTTACATTCAAAATTATGAGGAAAGGAGAGGGGTAAAACTCGATTTCGGCTCTGTTTGTAAAAACTCTGGTCTCCGCACTCTGGCTAAACTTTTTTTAAATTCACTACGGGGAAAGTTTGGGCAAAGACCCGATTTACCACACGTAGCCGTTGTCAACGACTATCAGGGAATCCACAAGTACCTGATGGATCCGTACATCACCGTGGACAGCGTCATTGATGTAAATGATGAGGTTATGTTCCTCAATTACAAGGATGCGCGTGACGCGTTGCGCCCTAACCCTAACACGAGTGTGGCGGTGGCGTGCTACACGACTGCTATGGCTAGGTTGCACTTATACAGCATCCTTGAACAATTGGGGACTGCGTTTTGTATCATGATACAGATAGCGTTCTATTCACTGAACTCCCCGGCGATTGGAGTCCACCGACTGGAGACTTTTTAGGTGACCTCACTGATGAACTTCAGGATTACGGTCAGGGAAGCTATATTATCGCCTTTGTATCTGGCGGTACCAAGAATTACGCGTACCGAGTTTGTGTTGGCGGCGATCCTGCCAAAAAAAAAACGGTGTGCAAGGTTCGCGGGATCACCATAAACTATGGCAACCGGAACGATGTTAATTTTTGAAGTTTTGAAAGCGATGGTCACTGAACAGGCTGCGGACAGATACATACAGATACCACACAAAATTTCTTGCGACTGTATGCACCGTTTCGCAGACTAAAATCTACCGGCCCGTGTACACCAAACGCAGGATAACCGATGATTTAATTACGTTGCCGTTTGGGTATCACAGTCCTTGTAAACGAGCTCGCCACGAATAAAAGGTGCTTATTTAGACGGGCTGAATAATCATCTTTTTTTTTCTTTCACTCTAGACAGTTCCACTGACATAACATTTTTCAAAGATTTGAAATTTTTTTCATATTTTTTTCTGCATGAAAACAAGCATATTTTTTTAATATTTTTTTATGCATCCGGGATACTTTTTTTATATTTTTTTATTTGCCAGGTCAATCCTCCGCCTACCTGATTTTTTCTAGTCAATTATTTATTTGTTAATATTTTAATTATAATAAATTGATTGGATATATTTTAATATATATATATATATATAATATTTTTTTTTTATTTAATACCGAGGCCACTATTCCCCCATATTTTAAATATTCACAGTATACTTTCCACTGTGTGTAAATAAATATTGTAAACAAAACCAGTTATGTTTATACTAATAATTATATATTGTAAATATTCACGATATACTTTACACTGTGTATATACTTTTTCATGACCAAATAAATATTGTAAAAATTATTATGTTTGTGTTTTAACGTCTATACCCCACACCTCCCTCCTATCCTATAAATACAAGCTCATATAGCTTATAAGCTTAGTCTCAAACATTATGGACAAGTTGAAACATCCATTTTCGGCCATCATAAGCGGCCCTTCCGGCTGTGGAAAGTCACAAATTGTAGCAGACTTTATCCGTCGCTTGGACACAATGTGTGACGTTAAATTTGATAAAATCACATGGTATTATGCTTTATGTCAACCGGGATTTGAACAAGACGGGACAAGTCCCCACGTCCTATTCTATAATGGTTTGCCGGAAATGGATGACGTCTGTAATGACTCGCCACAGCTGTTTATCCTGGACGACCTGATACGTGAAGCCAACGAAGTGGTCGTCGATCTTCTCACCAAAGGATGCCACCATCAAAATATTAGTGTCATGTACCTTACTCATAATATATTCAATCAGGGCAAGGGCCAAAGAGACATTTCCTTAAACGCACATTATATCATGCTTTTTAAAAATCCCAGGGATAAAGTGCAGATTCAACACTTTGTACGACAAGTCTGTCCTGAAAATCCCCGTGTTTTACAAGAGGCTTACACCGATGCTACAAGTACGCCTCACGGCTATATATTGCTAGATTTCAAACAAGATACACCAGAATGGTTCAGATATAGAACCCGCACAAATGTCGGCTGTTGCGTGTATCTACCGCGCAAAAGCTATAAAAGCACCGACACTTCCCGCTTACAGATCATTTCATAACTATGAGTCCCAAAGTGTTGAAGCAGGCCCCTCTGCTACGTGCGATGTATCGCATGAACCCACAACAACGTGTCGCCTTGATGAAAACTGCCGAAAAGAAACTGGTTGACTCTGTTTGCGAGTGTGCCTACAACACTTTAAAAGGGCGGGTACCGCTGAAAAATGCGCAGAAGACAAAGTTACGTGCTCACAAGCTGTTGTTGCGCAAGCTGGTCAAACGAGGAGAGTGCTGGAAGAAGAAGAGACGACTACTCGTTCAGAAAGGAGGAGCGTTCTTGCCCTTACTTTTAGCCCCTCTAATCAGCGGGGTCCTCGGTTCCTTATTCAACAAGTAAATAATGGAACACACGAAAAAGATGATATTGGTGGCCCCTGAAACATTACACCGCTACGAGCAACACCACCAACAAACAGCTTCGGCAACAAATCTAGTGGTCTCCGAGTTGGACAAGGAAATGGAAAAAATCCTCGCTTCAAAACTTGACGACACGTCTAAATGGACTTTATACCAACAAGTGCTACAGCGCTATCTGCACTTTAGTTAACACCCTCCGCCAACTGAAACCAACACCACTACCCCTGAAGTGTCTGTACTTCCCATCCCTGCTGTACTTAATACTGTACCAGCACAGGCACGTAAAAAAGCTGAACTTTTACTAGAACATATTAAGTCCCGAGGCGGCATCTCTTGGGACTCAAACGGAGAAGTGAGTATTCAAGATACGCCTCTCCGTGGATCCAATATTGTGGATTTAGTCAATGATCTGGTCAGAGCAAGAAGACACAGTGAACCGTCAGGGTGGCGAGAGTTTCTCACGGCGCTGCAAAAAATAAACGTTCTGAAAGAATTTATTGTAAACCCGAAACGTTTGGCGCCCATTAGAGATCCGACGCCCGTACCACAACAACTTACAGCGTCGCAACGCCCTAAGAAGAAGAAATTGAAGAGGGTGGATGAAAACAGGTGGCTGCCGTTCAGAGCTTAATGGACCATTTAGCCGACATCTACTACGACCCTTCTCATCCTGCGGGGTTTGCAGGGGCGGCGTCGCTCATAAAGGCGTCCAAGAAAGATGCCGAAAAAGTATGAGAATGGCTTCGTGCACAGGACGCTTATACCCTACACAAACCTGTGCTAAAAAAATTTCCACGCAACAAGTACGTGGTGTCAAACATTGACGATCTTTGGCAAGCCGATCTAAACGACATGCGAAGTCTCAGAAAATACAACGACGGTGCAGTGTACTTGCTCACTGTCATCGACGTATTTAGCAAGATGGCATAAGCGAGGACGCTTCCATCCAAGACGGGGAGCGTCGTGAGAGACGCCTTTCGGGACATTTTCAAGCAAAGCGGCCGTAAACCTCTAAGTATACAGACGGACAAGGGGACAGAGTTCACGGCACGTCTAGTCCGGAAATTTCTCAAGCAAGAAGGCGTGCATTACTACACCACTCACAATCCAGACGTGAGGGCAAGCATCGTAGAACGGTTCAATAGAACTCTGAAAGGACGCATATGGCGCTACTTTACCAAAAATAACTCGTATCGGTATGTGGACGTCCTCCAAGATCTAGTCGACGCTTACAACGGTGCCATACATTCCAGTATCAAAATGGCACCCTCCGACGTTTCAGAAACTAATGTGCTTCAAGTCAGAGATAATCGGTACGGTAAAACGCGCCCAAACCCGAAGCCTAAAATAAAAGTCGGTGACACGGTGCGTACTAGCAAATCCAAAATGCTGTTTGAAAAGGGCTACGAAATCAATTGGAGCGAAGAGATTTTCAAAGTCAGCAGTGTCGTGTTGCGACAACCTGTCGTTTACAGACTCACCGATCTTGACGGCGAAGAAGTGGGGGGGACGTTTTACGAGCCTGAATTGCAGCGCGTACGCCTCCCTGAAACTTTTAAAGTTGATAAAATACTACGTGTCAAAGGTACAGGTGCCAGAAAGAAGGTATACGTGCAGTGGAAAGGTTACCCCGCCAAGTTTAAATCCTGGATTCCTGCCAGCTACGTCAGCGTACTACCATGAAAGACCAGTTTTACATCACTTTGCCGAGCGACAGCTCTATGGGATATTTCCCGAAAAACACGCTCACGAATTTCGCCACGCAACTTCCTTACCGTCTTACACTCGAGGGCAGGTGGGAAGTCGCTATGGCTGAATTTCAATATCCTTGTTCTTTTACCACCGTACCCGAGGGTCAAAATATTGTATGGTACAACAGGGTGGACGCTAACGGCGTGGAACAACTATTCAAGGATCATATCCCTGCTAGAAACTACAGCACTATCCAGGAATTGATAAAAGCTCTAAACGACATAGTTACGTTTCAAGGGAATTCCGGAGTTGTATTCAAGTACACAAGCCTCAACAAAAAAGTGGAAGTTATCTCTACACCAGATATACAGCTGCTGAGTCTATCAACCCAGCTAAGTCTACAGCTAGGTTTCGATCCTCAGACTAATCTGATCAAAGTACCAAAGTCTCCGTACGCCGCCAACATTCTACTAGGCCTACCCTCGCAAATGTACATCTATACGGATATCGTCGAACCGCCGCCCGTGGGTGACATTGTGGCACCGCTGTTACGTATCGTCGGTATTAAAAACGTAAACTATCACTACGGCATACATAAGACAGTTAGCTACGACCCGTTGCAATACATGCCGGTGCTTAGAAGGGATATTGAAAGCTTGGAAATCAATATAAGAACCGACACGGGTGAACCTGTACCATTCGAGTTTGGAAAAGTGTGCGTGAAACTTCATTTTCGGCCCTGCTCAACATGAACTGTCCCTACCAAAGATACTACGTCAACCAGGCTGGAACAGGAATATCTTCGATCTACCACGGTGTTCCCTATCAGCGAGGGCATGGGATAGGAAGTTTTTTCAGCGGCCTTTTCAAAAGCGTCGTACCGTTGCTGAGAAGCGGCGCTAAAGCCATCGGAAAACAGGCGCTTCATACGGGTATCGACGTGCTCTCCGACGTTGCCAACCAACGGCGTCCTTTCAAAGAGGCCCTATGGCAACGTGTCGGTGAGGCTGGAACAAACCTGAAACGCAAGGCTGAACAGAAGATCAGCACGCTGATGACCGGCTCAGGCTATAAAGGGTGTCGTAAGAAGCAACGACGTCATTCTAAGGTCGTCACTCGAAGTAAAAAGATCAAGAAAGAAGCTAAAGATATTTTCAGTTAAAATGTTCTTTCTACACCCCAGTCCTGCGAGTGTGCCAGCATCGATCTCGATCTCTTTTCCGTGCTACCACTCAAATCAGTCTTGAAAGCGGGCAATGGTTCCAGTACAAACCTGTCTCTTCCCTCACCGATGATTCACCCATCGAATTTATCGTTACAGGACAAGGCGAGTTCTATATAGATCTTTCACAGACTATGCTCTATCTCAGGGTTACCGTCATGAAACCCGACGGTGGCGCTTTCACCGAGGTGGATCAGATTGCACCCGTTAACAACTGGCTGCATTCGCTATTCACGCAGGTGTACGTGTTTTTAAACTAAAAACTTGTATCACCACCCAGCAACACGTATGCCTATAGAGCGTACATTGAGACGCTGCTCAATTACAACAGTGAAGCCAAAAGAACGCATTTGACTTGTGGTCTGTGGTTCGCAGACAGTCCTGGAACCTTTGAGGAGGCTAACGCCAACATCAAGGGATTTGAGGCCCGTCGCAGTCTCACCACAAAAAAGTAAGACTGTGGATCTTTTGGGGTATCTACACGGTGACGTGCTTAACCAAGAGAAATACCTTTTGAACGGCACCGAACTCAGAGTCAAGTTGGTCCGTTACCGTGACGAATTTAGTCTTATGGCGGTCCCTGAACTCCCTCACTTTAAGGTTCACATCGCCGAAGCTGGTCTTCTAGTGCGACGTGTCAAAGTAGCACCTTCTATATTGTTGGCACACGCCAAAGCATTAAACGTCAGTCCCGCAAAGTATCCCATCACCCGTGTGGAAGTAAAAACACTCACTATTCCTACGGGTGTGAAAGGGAAATCGCTGGACAACGTATTCACCGGACAGTTACCCAAACGGTGCATCGTGGGATTTGTGTCAAACGCGGCGTTCAACGGAGATGCCACCAAGAACCCGTTCAACTTTCAAACCTACGGTATGAACCATTTCTCGCTGTACGTGGACGGGGAACAAGTACCGTCGAAACCGTTACAGCCCGATTTTTCAAATGGACACTATGTCCTGTCCTACCACACGCTGTTTTTTGTAACGGGTATCCATTTCATGAACGAGGGTAGTGACATCACACGAGAAGCCTTCCCAAAGGGATATCATCTCATGGCTTTCGATCTCACACCTAATCTGTCCGCTCACATGACATCGTATTGGAATTTGACGCGACACGGATCTCTGAGCATCTAAGTGAGCTTCACCCGGGCTCTCACCGAAACCGTCAACTGTATCGTGTACGGTGAGTTTGCCAACATCATCACCTTTGACAATGATAGAAACGTCTTGACCGATTATGGAAGTTAATATAATCGGCTTCCCGCCCCTTACCCCCTCATTTAAACTATGGACGTCATTGTGGATTTCCAGAGCTTCATCGACGACAACAACGAGTTTATCGTCAAGGAACTGAGTGTTTTATCTGTATGTGGCACATTACTTCAACATTGGGTGTTGAAACCTCCATACGCTACCGAAGAACTTTCCACCGATGCCAGAAAGAAAGCCGACTATATAGTCAACAATCTGCACGGTATCACCTGGGATTACGGTGATGTGGATTACAGCCTACTCGAATCCCTCATCTCCCGTACCACAGCGCGTGCAGAAACCGTCTACGTCAAGGGGTCAGAAAAGAAAAAGTTTCTAGTCAAATACACGTCTACACCCATCGTAGATCTGTACGACAGAGGTTGTTCGTCACTGAAAACACTTAAATTGGGTCGCACCATGTGCATGGCACATAGTTCTGTATGGAATTTCTGCTCTGCCTCTATCGTCTGGGGACTTCGAGACTGGATGATTGAAGATGGACACGCACATCATAAGACGTGCGCTGAAAACAATTTCGTGCTTCCGTTCTGTACGGTCGGGTGTTTTCCCTGCTGATCAACTACCCGCAAGAATAGCTCGACCTGCCGCTCTAGTCATCAACACCGATCCGCACACCAAACCTGGGACGCATTGGGTCACCATCTTTATCGACAAGAACGGCGTGGGAGAATACTTTGACAGTTATGGTTTTCCACCGCGTATAAAGACACATCTGGCATTTATACGCAAAAATACTTTTAGCACGTCCCATAGCAAGCTACAACTTCAAAGCATCGCCTCAGACGTTTTCGGCCATTACTGTCTCATGTACCTTCTCTATCGCGCCCGAACATTCCGCTGAAAACTTTCCAAATCCTATTCTCACCCACCAATCATACAGCCAACGACGCTAAGGTTGTGAGATATTACAATAGATTTTTCAAGACTGTAGTGGCATGTTGCCCTTCAAGAAGCCGTGTCCAGGCGGCGTGCGCCTATAAAAGGGGTGCGGTGTGCCGGCCATAACCACCGAACATCATGGGATGTCAAGACGTTTGCGGCAGCAAAGCAAAGCCTGCAAAACCACTCGCCGTCACCAGTATTTTCAACACATTGTTCCCGCTGGATTGAGTCGACGCCAAGCGAGTCATTGTCGGGATGAGTATCAAGAACAACTTTACGCCCTATGTCCAGCTAGAAAAATGTGGAGGGAACTGCGCCGTGTTTAATCGTACAGAATGGCAAGAACGACACCCGTCGCGCGCTATTGCAACAATTTAATCGACACATCGTCGTGGATGTATGCGACACGCTAACAGAATCGACGGATATCATCGACCTAGAACAACCTATGGTGGAAACGCTCATCAAAACCTGGATCTTATCAGTGCTACCTACTATACACGTCAAGTCATCGTTTGGAATATTACATGTTGGATTGTGAACTAAAAACAATTTTACTAACGCATCTAAAAGACACTGTTGAAAAACGTATGAACGAATATATGCGTCATTCCTGTAAAAGTGTATGATAAATATTATGTATGATGATGTATTTAATGTTTAATAAATATATATTTTTGTAATATAAGTGTTTTATTCACGCAAACCCTATTTATCCTTACTCGTAGTGTAACCAGATATGAGTCTAGATTTGTCAAACAGCTAATCTTGTAAATCCATACATGTCGCCGGTAGATACCAAACAGATAATTTTATTAGACTTTTGTGTGGTATAGCGGCCCCTAACTGAGAATTATAAATCACTGTGACGTTTCCACCTGGCCCCTAAGTGTGTATTATAAGAGCTGTGTCAATGCTACCACTATTCCTGTCTCTACTTGTCTTGTCGACCCGCCAAACTGGCGCCAGGTATGAGTCATCAGGTTGCGACAGAGCGATGACGTCATCGGTAAAACCCACTGCAAGTGAAGGTTGCGACATCATTCAAGGCCGTGATCTATTCTTGTCTCCTCCTGCCATTACTAATTACTAATATAAATATAATATTATATATATAAATTATATATATATATATACTATAATAATTTTACTTCTTATAGGTAGTAGTTAATTTGTGGCTTCATCAACATACAAAGTTCTCGCCTTATACGTGTCTGAAATTGTATTTTTGGTAGTTTAGATCAGGGTTTCTCAAACTGCGATGCACGAAGGTATTTCAGATGAGGTGTAAAACCAATCTTTCACTTCCTTCGACCTGCTAAATTATGATTGACTAAAAAATTAATATTCTGTTTGGCCTATGAAGCAATAAAATTAATTAATATCTTACAAAACTTTACTATTTTTAATAAACTTCTACAAAGATCTTATCAGAAAATAAGAAATCAATTAAATAATAAATGTCTCATTTTTGTATTTTAACGTAAATAAGTTATTTTATTCTAAGAATAAGAGTCTTAACAATTACTTTTAATGTTCATATAAGGCTCAAGAGCATAGAGTTTGAGAAAACCTTGTTTAGATTATTTGCTAAAAATAAGACAATTTACCCAACTTAAATGTGAGCGAAGCCGTGGGCAAACTCGAGTAAGTTAATATGATTATAAAAAAATGAATTATTGATTAATTCATTTAGCAAAATTAATAAACAAATATACTTAGAAAGACTGATAAAATATACTTTGGCACTTAAAAGAAATTCAAAATTCAAAATAAAACAAAATTATTAAAATGGTGTGACCACATGTATGTGCTAATTAATAAAAAACGGCACGGGTACAAAACTGTACAAAAACTAGTACAAAACCTTGGCAATGTAAAAAGTTCAACATACAAAAGTGGTACTACAGGTTTAATGGACATGCTGCTATACCTTGGGAAGTAGTAAATTGAGAAAAGACTTATATATTTTGAAACGGTAGTATATACTATTTAACTAAACACTACACACCTCGCCATCTATTAGCATCACTACAAATCATAAAAGAATGTTTCCGGTGACAGCAAAACATATTTTAATAAATGGCCTAAAAATTAACTTTACAAAAAGTAATTTGGCCTAAAGTCGTTTTTGGGCCCAAAGGCATTTGGCCTAAAAGGCATTTGGCCTAAAAGTGTTTAGCCTACACTTTAGGCCAAATGACGGGTACCCACAAATTCTATCAACACTATTATAGGTCTAAATGCCTGAAGAAATTCAGGCATTTAGACCTATAATAGTGTTGATAGAATTTGTTAGTTTAATTTTTAAAACAGCACCAAATAATCCACAGCTAACTTCAAATATATAGATAATATCTCACTGTGCATGAAAAGGTACCTATTTAGGAAATTCTTCATAACATTGGAGGTACTAAGCACCTTTGTTATTTATTTCATGGACTCTCGGAAGTATTACACACTCTATCTATTGATACTCTTTTGAACCAATTCTTCATGGTGTGGCTCCTTGCACCATTGATGTATCAACTGCACATAGCACCTTTTACTGGCATTAGCTCAATTTTTTTAATATTTTGGCACTTAGAACCTTTATACTAACACTTTTCAATTCCTAAAAATGTGTAAGCAAACATAGGTTCTTACTTTGACTTCTTCCATTCATGTCCAGATAAGGTCGGAAATCACTGGAAGTAGAGAATCATCCGGAAAACAAAATGGTGATGCGACGAACAAGAGTCGCCCGCTCATTTTCTGCATTAACAGAAAGAGCTTCTTCTTTAAGGGTTTCACTGAGGTAACGGGTGATATCTGAAAGTAAGATGTCAGTAATTTTTTTTATCATTGATGATTATTTAACAGTCCGTAATAAATTTAAATTTTCTAATGCATGACAATTTAGTTTATAATAACATTATCAAGTACACAAGTGTCAGGAAATAAAATTCGATAAGAATATTTTCTTTGATAATATAGTCTAATAATTAATGGTATATCGTATTAATTACTTATTAAGTTAAGGAGATTGTCCTGTCTAGTACTTATCCCCTACCTTTATTTAATATATAAATATTCTTCCGCATTTCACCAACACAATGGTCGATAAACTACACATTGATATTTGGTTGGCTGTGAGAGATACTGTTTGAGTCAGCTGTTCAGACACCAAACTGGACAACATGAAAGGACAAAGTGGTCAACACACAAACTGCTCGTCACTCAGAATTATATGAATAAGGTGGTCAACATAAGCGTTGAATTTATATACCTTCAATGATTACAAGTAGCATCAAATGTAAACAGCCAAGTTGTTGACACACAAACTGCTCATACCTATAAAATACGTGAATCAAGTGGTCGAAATAAGAGTTGAATTTATATACTTTCAACGACACAAGTAGCATCAAATGATAAACAGCCAAATGGTTGACACACAAGTACTCGTCACTCAGAAACTATGTATACCAACTGGTAGACATAAGTATAAACCAGTAATAACAACTATGTGATCGGCATGAGAGAATAAAAAGATCGACAGCTAACTGATCTACAGGAATAGTTATCATGATAACCTCAAGACTTCTCCCTAAATGGTTTCCCTCTCCCTCACTCCACGTAAACGCTGGAACATGTCTACCTTACTCCTCCCTACCGCATAATCAGAGCTGTGTCAATGATCTCTAGTTGCGACATCACCCTAATGATCGATGACGTCACCGGGAAAACCCCATTGCTAGGGAAAGGTTGTGACATCATTCAATGTCGTGATCTATTCCTGTCTTGACTTGTCTTGTCAAGCCGCCAAACTGGCACCCGGTTTGAGTCACAGAGATGCAACAGAGTGATCACGTATTTGGGAAATCCCATCGCCACATAGAAGGAGGAGAGGGGAGAGAGTTGCCAGGGTCAATGACCTTTACTATCTCACGGTTTCAAGGTCACTATCTATTACTGTCTCGACACGTCAAGCCGACAAGCTGGCACCAGGTATGAGTCATCATAGAAAACCCATTGCCATATAGAAGACCAGCATAAAAAAACTCCAGAAATAAACCTTTGCGACATTGAAGGAGGACAACAGGTCGTTAACCCCATGATGTCATGGAAATAACCAGAGGAGAAATGGAAGATAAATTTTTTTATAGATGTGGAAAGGGGGTCAAACATGGGGGGTGGAGGGGAAAATCACAGCACTGTACGATGAGTGTCTGACTCGTCATAGAAACTGGGGTTCCTAAACGCCATACAAGCTACTACCCTATTTAACACCAAGATCCCACTAGAAGACGAAGTCAAGTACTTTGGGATCACCATAATAGTAAACTCACCTTGGAAGATTCATATTGATAAACCAATGGCAAAGCAATATGAAGATTCATCAAAATGTACCCACTGTTGAAAGGAATACAACTAACAATTCACACTTAAGTATTACTATACAAATAAGTAATCCAGCTCATCATCCAGTACAACTGTGTAGTATGGATTAATGCCTACAAAACGCACATCCAAAAACTTCAGACAACACAGAATACAATATTAAAAACACTCACTGGGACAAACAGACGCATCAGAATAGCAGACCTTCACACAATGATAAACTACCACCCCCTACAAGAAATTTACAAAGACAGAAACAAAAAATTTTACGACCAGACAGAAACGCACACAATACGAACTTGTTAGAGGACTCGGACAATAAGACCCGAATGATCAATGACAAAACAAATGACCTAGGCTGTAAAAGTTGACCATTAATTTATTCTAGTAACTAATTATCTAATACAATCTTAAAGAATATATTTAAAAAAACCAAAATATTCTTTTTAAATACAATTTTTTTTGTTGATAATCGTAGAATAAAATAAATAGAAAAACTAAAAATCCTAAATGAAATAGTCCTGGAGAATTACAAATTACAACTGAATTACAATCGATTATGCCAGTATGACCGCAGAACCATCAGAAGTCCTCACCACCCTACCAAATAACTCGCACATTTCATCCCATTACAACCCTTGTCACGGCCTGACTCCACTGGGCTAGCCGACTAGGGTTTTTACGAGTCATACAATAATACTGGTGACGAGTTCAGCCCCATATGGTGAATGGAAATGTGCCACCTCCAGACCAAATCCTAAAGATAAACAATTCTACCAACTCCTATTCTTTACCCAGACAACCAAATACAACGACCGTCATAATTCTCCTACAAAGCACCATAATATGCAGGGCTGTGTTAAGTGGTGTGGGGGGCAAAGGGTGTGATTGCCCTGGCTTTAAATTCCCCCAAAAATATTAATTAAAACTCAATTATTATTCTAACTTTTGCATCAAATCGAGTACAGACAATTAACAGCAATAATTATTCAATTAGTGATAGGATTACATTCCATAATCCTGAAAACCCTAACTTTATGTAATTTAAGATTTACGTTATTCAAGTAATGTGCTGCAGTACAGTAGAATACGCTATCATTGTGCTACCGTTGTAGGTATACAGAAAACCTACAGTTAAATGGTGTAAAGAGGAATTTCCTTTTGTTAAATTAATTTGATTTATTGTTTCCATTTAATAAAGAACAATGATTGAATGCGTTGATTAATATTCTATAAAATATGAGAAATTAATTAAGTAACATAAGTACGGAGTACGTATCAATATACTATCACGGCTTAATGCTAAAAGGGAAAAACTGCCGTACAAAGAAGGGCCTAAGATTTGTTTTGCTCGGGCTTCACATTTTATTATAACGGCCCTGATCATACCTTAGACATACCTGCCCAAATCGCATGAAAAAAATAATCCTGCCTGTACCCGAGACTCAGTGCTATCATTTTCATACATGAATTTCATCAACTTATTAAACTTATCTATATTAAACACAATTGTAATTTAGCTACAGCCGCATTTCACCGTGTAACGCAGGGCGTGCGAGACCTGGGAGGGTCGCGGGCCGTTCACACGTCACCGTGTGAACCGCGAGTTATTGTATGGATAATGAAGTGGGTTGCTGACTAAACACGAATGAAAATGCATACAAAACATTCAAAGTTTTAATTATTAAAAATGAAACAATACATACACTGATTAAAATACAATTAAATTAAAAACTAAACTAGTCTATAAATTAATAAGCTAATAGAACACATACAAATATAAGTAAATTAACTACTATAAAACACACAATAACAATTAAAATATTTAAATTCATACAAAATGTAGATTATTAACACAGTTCACAATAACGAATAAATCACCTGTATATGGTCCACTTAAATTGCCGTTGGTCCCGCACACGACACATTGCGATGACCTGCGCTACACGAACGCTAGACTCGCTGACCACCCGCGGACACGCCAACCCACTCACTGGTCACGTTGCCTACTGCTGGGCACGCTAACCTGGACGCGCTGGTCCATCCACTTAGCTAGCCTCAAAACGGACTGGAGCTCTAGCTATCGCCAACCGTGTATATATAGGTAGTGGTCACAGCTAAGGGTTTGGACTCCTCCATTTCTAGAATACTGGGCTAGAATAAAAAGAACCCAGACCCTTCTGGATGTGTGCCTTTTCCTCCCCCCCTCTACCACCTATAATACCATTGCCAATGATACTGCCACTGCATACCTGCTAAACAAGGTGGGAGATAGAGAAACAGAGAGCACAGTTAGGGTAGACAACGAGAAGCGCACTGGACCCACTGTCAGACACTAATTTTATTACAACCAGTTCAATCTCTTAGGGTTTAACTAATCAAAACAAGACTGTGACTCGGTACTCACACAGAAAATCAGCCCTTTACATACCAGACAGCATTACTGTCTCTGGTAGTTTAGGACTGGAAAGGCAACACCAGAATGGTATTTAATGCCTTCTGTTTGGCTAGCATCCTGGACATCAATTTGAATACAAGCTAGCTTTTCCAAGACTAAAATTGACTAGCATTTTCGGGAGAGGGGTATGCTGGTTGATGGCAGTTCGGCTACCGGGATGGAAAAAACAACGTCTCGCCAGCTTGTCCACCTATCGAGCATGTCACAAGACACTTATACATCAACAGGTTTACCGGCGCTGTTTTTATTGACGTGGCAAAAGCCTTCAACCGTATCTGGCGTGAAGGACTCCTTTTCAAACTTCTTTCCCTAAAATTTCCCATTTACCTTGTTAAAGTTGTAACATCGTATTGTTCCCACCGTACCTTCTCCACAACCGTTGGAACTCTACATCCCAGTGTCAAAAGCATCTGGGCTTGAGTACCGCAGATTTCCCTCGTGAGCCCTCTCTTATTCAGTCTGTATGCGAACGACATTAAAATATACTAAAATAAACTAATTAAAATATGCTTTGTTCCCTTGTTTCAGTAACCTTCACAAAAAGCGACAACTAGAACCCTACAGTTCACTTAACTTCATGGTGTGACTAAATGATCGTAAATGGTGGAATTTGCTCTCGTTCTCCCGTTCAGGGAGCGTCTGCTTCTGCTAATATTGACTCTGGTTGCTGCGATAGACGACGAAGGACATTCTCACTGGAATTCATAATTTAAGCTCTTATTATTTATCCGCGACGTAATTATGTATAGTTCGGTGTTAAAATTATTTATCTCTGAGGCTCTTCAAGCGAGTTAATTGTATGATGTAACGTCAGTCTATTTAATCTTCATTTTCAGTATTTAAATTTTTTCTCTTTATACTTTGCTGGGAATACTTTAAATGTTCAAACTTTTGGATTGTTTGCATTAAAAATAATATCTTTAAATGTTGTCTCTTTTTAAATGTCTTCCGGGTTACTGCTAAATTTTAATTCAGCATGGGATTATCCTGAAGTTCTTGTGAATTTTTGGTGGCCTAAAAAGGGCTGTAGGTTTTATTGCTAATATTATTTTGTACTCTGAACTTGTCTCTTTGTGAGCGATCATTTGCTGGAGTTTGGGGGTCAAGTAGGCCAAGTTGCTTGTAATTATAAGATTGGATTTTACCACAAAATAATCAATCTATGGGAACTTATTGTTGACCATCAAAGGGGCCGTTTTGTCAGATTACTTAACTTGGGAAGCTTGCAGATTGATGTGGTTCTCTGCCTAGCTTAGGTAGGATAGCTAATATTTTTACGAGTCTTTGGATAATCCTATTTTTTGGGAGGTTTGACCCTGATGAATTTGAATTGAGTGTTATATATTTGTCCCTTAACATGACCGATGGTCTGTGGATCTGGCTGTTATGTGTCCTTCTGACAATATTTAGCTTTTCATATTTAGTATAAACTTTTTCTTGTCCCCTCTGACAGGTTTATGGTAGGTTGGGCTTTTTCTCATTATCTTTGCGTTCGGACAAACTTGTTTAATTATGCAATTAATTTCAGTGTTTTTTTTATGAGGCTAATCTTCTGCTGGATCTTCTTTCCTAGTTCTATTACTAATATTTTATATGCACTTAGCATGTTTTGTAATCCTTATGAATAATAAAACTAACATATAATTTGTGTTTATCGATTTTATGAGATCCACCCCTGATTTTTGAAACTACTGCTTCGAGTATTGTTGTGGCTTTCTTTTGGCAAGTTCCATTGTATAACTTCTGTCGCCACTTTTTGGGTATTTATATTTATTGAGTAAAACTCGAATTGTTTTAAATTATTTTCTGCGCTTTTCCTCCTTAACATTTGTTGTAGGTTCCTTGGTAGGTAGGGAGACTAGCTTTACCTGGCAACAATGATATCATATTAGTTTACTGTCTCCAAGATTTTTTCAAATCGACTTGAACTTGATAAGTGTGGGCCATTGATCTCTATAAAAATAAATGGATGGACGCCTGCGGCTAAAATTTTCGAGCTGTCCATCTGCATACCATTGTGTAAGAAAGAAGGAAGCATTCAGGTATCTCTTTCTTTTTACACACATACAAAGCCATGTGGCACTTCGACATCATCAGTGAATTTTTATGAATATATGAGATATATCAATGTATTATTGTTCAACGAAATTAATGTTTAAATAAAAGGTTTGAAGAGCGTAATAAGTTCAACACTTGGATTGTTTCCTTAAATGTCGATGTCGGCCTAGATGTAGCACCCCTACAAACCCTATAACAAAAATGTTCGTTTTAACCTAAGCTTATACACAAATTTTGTCACTTGAAAAAAAAGTAATTTGGTGTTTAGTGATTAATTCATTACAGTTACGAACACTAATTCTAAAATGATTTCTAAAAGCAATATAAAAAGCTGGGGCCCGCATTAAATATATTGTAATAAAGTAATAGCTCCAAGCCCTAAAACTTAAATGTTTTTGAATGAAAAATTAAAGGATGGCCCACGATAAGTACCCCACCCCTATACCAGCAGGCCCCTCACTCGAATTGGGGGGGTTTCAATCCCCTTCCACCCATATTGTGACAGAAGAAGAGTCAATAAAGTTTTAGCAAGCAGTTCATTGCTCATTCTTCTGTAAACAATATGGGTGGAAGGGGATTGACCCCCTCCAATTCAGAGTGAGGCGCCTGCGGGAATATGAGGGGGGGTACTTTTTCCCTGGGCCTTCCCGTACTGCACAAAGTTTGTAATTCAAACACATTTAATTAAGATTCAAGCTACCTACCCTTTTTCATTAAGTTATTGAACTTTAAATATAATATATTTCTGAAACCCAAAATAAGTAATTCCCCTCCTAGATTTGACACTTTCTGATTATGAACTTAACCTTAAAAATTAATATAAACTACTTGAATGCTCCGTAGATTTGAAATTTCTCTTCTAAGTATAGAGTTTGAAGTTCCCGTTTTTTCTTTGGTTGTTTTGGGTTTTTTTGTTTTTTCCTTTTTTACCAGTCAAGATTTGCCACCCCAAAGCCCGGGGGAGAATTTTTGGGGCAAGAACTAAAAAAAGTTAAAAAAACCCAAACATTTTTCCTCTAAAGGACTGCACAAAACGTAAAAAAGGGGAAATGAGATTAAAAAAGGGTTCGGATATACAAACCCCTGCCCGTCATTCAAATAATTTTGCGGGTTTTTTTAAAAGAGCTCTTTTTTACATTTTCAATTATCATGCCTACCCAATGTTTCTTTTGTCTATAATTTTGCCCCCCTTTTAAAAAGGGTTTGGGAAAAACAAAAAAAAAAGTCGTTGGTTGGTTGCGAAATGGCAAAGTAAATTTGAAAGGTTCCGCCACCAAAAAAAAATTGTACACAGGTTTCAGGAACGGAAGGTTTTAAAACATTTCCTTACTAAAAACCAAAAAAATAACAAATGTTCAAATGATTATTTGGGCGAAAAAATTAGTTGGCAACTTCATGCCAACTTTTAAGGTAATATATAACAAACAGACTTACCCCCCTTTGCTTTGTTTTTTTATTTTAATTTTTGTAAAAAAATAATTAACCCGTCTTTTTAATTCACAATAAAGGGGGCAAAATTTTTAAAAGAGAGAATACGTTCCGGGGTCAGTGGCGATAAAATTCCTGAAAATTTATTTATGGGAATTTTAACAAATAAATTTATTGGTTTTTGGGACAAACAGTTCAGTGAAGAGGTCTATTGTAAAAAATTTTAAAAATTTTTTCATCAAAAAAATCTTGATTACATTGTTAAAAAAGATGGTCTCATCCCCAAATAATTTACAAAATTTAACACTGAAAAATCCCGGGGGCCCAACATGCAAGATTTCAATGCCCCAAAAAAAATTTTGGGAATTGCCTTTTAAATTGGAGAAAATTTTGGGAAACCCGTATATTTTTTACACCCGGAATGATCTTACAGGTTTGAAACACCCGGGGAAAGATGGCACAAAAACCCCCTCATGGGTTTTTGGGAAGGTAAAGGGGTTTTCACTTCTCAATCAAGTTTTTAAACCCCCCTTTCGGGGAAAATTTTTAAATTTTTGGGTTTTCAATTTGGAATTTTGTATCACTGTTATATATTATAGAAAAAATTTAATTTATTTTAATTAAAAAAAATTTTTTTTTACACCCAAAAAAAAAAAAATTTATTTAATGAACTTTTAAATTTATCCCCCCTGAGGGGTTTGTAAAAAAGAAGGGAAAACCCCAAACTTAAAATTTTGGGGGATTTTTTCCCCCAAAAAAGCTGTTGAAAAAGTTTCAAAATTGAAAAGAGCGATTTAAAAATTAAAAAAGGGGTTAAAAACCCAAACCCAAAAAATCCTTTTGAAAAAGTAAATTTACCTTTGGGGGATGCATTAAACTTTTGGGAAAAAAAAGAGAATGTCACCCGGGTGAAAATTCCCCCACAACATACATGGGGAAAGGGGCCTCACAAAAGCGAAAAGCTCAAGTTTTCCTTCGTATTTCGTCTTTGGAAAAACAGATTTATTTTCCCCAAAATTCCCCCTGCAATCCGCATAGGAAAAAAAAAAACTTGAATTTTTCCCGGCCCCAAACCCCCATTTATCGCCAAGAAAAATTTGGGGGAAGGGGGTCTTAAAACAAAATTTAAAAAAACCCTTTAAAATTTTATTGTAAAATACGTTTTTGGGGGAGACGCCTGCTGGTTTTAAATTTTTTTGGGGAAAAGGGGGAGAAACGGGGATTGCCCCCCTGCATTTTTTCCCGATTTTTTGGGTTTTTAAAAAAAAAATCCCAAAAAGAAGTTGTTTAAAAAATAAAAGTGAAACCCTTTTTTTAAAAAATTTGATCCGGGGTTGCATGAAGTGTTATAAAAAAAAATTTTTGGTCTCTGGGGAACCCCCCTTTAAACAAAAATTTACCGTGAAAGGGGGGGGAAAATTTTTTTGGGGAAACGTTATCCACGGGCATTAGTAGGGGAAACCCAAATTTCCGGAAATGAGGGGTTTTCCCCTTTATCGTTATCGATCACTGCACACAAAAAATAACAAAATCAAATTTTAAAAAAAAAAGCCCCTTTAAATTGATAACGTCGGTTTTTCCATTTTCACCAAAAATACCAAAAATTTTTTAAGGGGGGCACTCAATTTTAATTTTGGGCCCCCCCGTAAAATTTTTTCAAAAAAATTTTTTAAATTTTAAAACCAAAAGGGGGAAATAAATGGCGTTTTGGATTTGCAGAGAAAATTTCAATGACGAAGTTCCCAAATAAAAAGGGGCCGATATGTTGCAGAAAAGGGGAAACAAGGGGGCCCCTTTTTTTTTTTTTTCTTTTACGAAAACCCCCCCCTTTTTTCAAATTAGCCAAACATTTTTGAAAATGGCAAAGATTTTTAAAATTTCCCCAAAACACAAACCCCAAAAAAAACGACTTTAAAACCCCTCATCTAAAACCTTTCCCCTTTTTTTTTAAAAAGGTCAGAAAAAAGATTTAGCCCCAAAAAAAGCTAAAAATCCGAAATGGGCCCAAAAAAATTTTTTAAAATTTCCCCCACAAAAAAAATTTTTAAAAAACCCCGGAAAAAAAAAAACCCCTTCCGGGGTTCCCCAAAAAAGTATTTTCCCCGGGGGGGCCCAATTGGGGCGAATTTTTTCATTTTCCCTCCCAAAAACGATGAGTTTTTTTAAAATGCGTTTGCTTTTATAAAATTTTGGGGGCCCAACATCTTTTCCCAAAGTTTCGAACTTTAAAAGGGGGAATTGTGGGGGCCCTTACAGAAAGCCTGGGAAAAGTTTTAACTGTTAAAAATGACGGGCCTTTGGGGAAAAAAACCCCAAATTAAAGGGTTTTAAAAATTTTTTCACAAGCCCCTAAAAAACGAACATTTTTTTTTTTTTTTAAATATCAAATTTTTTCCCCTCAAAACCCAAATTAAAATTTTGGATCAAATACAAAGATTTATGGGGGGACAATATCTTGGGTTTTTAAAAAGGGATTAGAACGGGGGAAAACCCCAAAAACAATCAGTAAAAAAAATTTTCAACGGGGCGTTAATATTAAATTTGGGGGGGCTTTTGTTTGGGGGAAGTCAAACAAAGAAAATTTTTAATTAGGGAGGGCCCCAAACCCAAACCCGAAACACAAAGCTTTTAATAAAAATTTTTCAAAAGGGGAAAAAACTGTACAAACTAAAAATTTAAAAGAATCTTTCCCAAAAAAACTTTCCCCTGTTAAACCCCCAACCCCAAAAAAAATATGTTTTTGGAAAACTTTTTTGGAAGGTTTTACTGGGGAACTGGGGGGGTTTATTCTTTGGGCGTTTTCCCCGGGTGGTACAGGAAACACCTTTTGATTTTTTGTTTTTGCAAAATTTTGCTAAAAAAATTAAAATTTAAAAATGGGGACCCGGGTTTATCGGGGTTGAAACTCCCCTTTTTTGGAAGGGGGGGAACCCTTTTTAGTGCAAAATTTGGGGCCTTTAAAAAATTTTAAAACAAAAAAAAACCCCCATCTGAAAAATTTTTAAAAAAAATCTGCAATGGCAAAGGTTTTCAGAATGTAAAAAAAATTTATATTGGGGGTTTTAATGCACGATGGGGAAAAAAAAAAGAATTTTTGGGGGGATTAGACCAACCAGGGAAGATCAACGGGGGAAAAATCAAAAACCGATTTGGGGGGTGCGGGGATTTTTTTTAGCAGGAAAATTTTTTTTTTTAACATTGCCCGTTTATTTCCGGTCACGCCAGTGATGAATTTAAAAAACCCAAAATTTAAAAACCCCCCTTTTGTGGAAAAACTTTTAAAAAATTTAAAAATTTTAAAAAAAGGGAAAATGGGTCGATTGCAAAAAAATTTTTTAAAAAGGGGAAATATTTTTTAAAAAAAACCCAAATTTTTATAGGGGGGTGGGAACTTCACTTTAGATCTTTCATGCCTTTTTGGGTTTTCCCCTTTTGGGCCAAATTTTTGGGGGGTTTTTCTGTTTTTAAAAACCCAACTCATTCAAAAAAGGTTTTTCCCAAACGTTCTCAAAATTAAAAGAGATTAATTTTGGGTTTAGCGAACGACTATATTTTTACCCCCCAAAAAAAGGGTGTAAATGAATTTAAAAAACAAAAATTCCCAAAAAAGAAATTGCCGGGGAATTTGAGGACATACAATTCAGTTTTATTCCCCACTAAACCCAAAATTGGGTTCCCTCAACTATCCATCCAAATTTGAACAAACTTGGGTTTGCCAGGTTGCCCCGGACAATTTTTCAATTATAAGGGAGGGTTGGGGAACATAAAAGTTGGAAAATCAACCCAAACCCCGGGGCTTTTTAACGGCAACCGGGTAGCGGGGGAAAAAATTAAATGAAAAACGGGATTTGAAGAAACCATTGTAAACCCAAAGTATAAAGGGGGAAGAAAGTTTTTATACCCAAAGGGATTCCCAAAGATTTCCCCACTGCATACAATTTTAATTTTAAAAGACTGGGAGTTTCCCTTTCGGCTTGCTTTTGCCCATAAAACCCAAAAATAAAACCAGGGGCAGTCATTGATGTTTGCGGGATTTAAAATTTTAAAAAAACATGTTTCTCGCATGCCAATTTATTTGCCTGTTTTCCCGTGTTTGGGAAAAACCCTTCAGCTTTGTTTTTTTTACGGGGCCAGTTTAAACAAAAAAAAAAATATCGGGGTGCCAAAAGCATTTCCCAAAGAAAAAAACATTAAAAACAATATTACTAAAGGTATTGCCGTGTACAAAAAAAACCTTTAATTTTTTTAATTTGTTTTTGTTAAAGATTATACATTAAAAAAAACATAGAAAAAATAATAAAAATTAAAGCAAATTTATTGTTTAATTTCCCCGGAAATTTTTTGATAGAAAAAAATAAAGTGATCACCTGAAATACGTTTTTATTCAATTTTTTGTTTTAAAATTAAAAATTTGGACTGTCAAGTAATTTACAAACTAAACGGTTTTTTGGGGACCAAATTTCTGAAAACCCAAAGATGTCATCAAAGACATGGGGCACCTTTAAAAAGGGGAAAGCCATTTCCCCCAAAAATTTACCAAAAAAATAATTTTTTTGGGACGCCACAGTCCAATACTTTTTACAAAAACGAAAGTATTCCGGGTTGGGGTAGTTTTTTTTATAATTTTTTCTTGACAAATGTAAAACAACATAGGGGTAGCTACATATTTTAAAATATTTAAAAAATTTTTTTTCTTATGTGGGCGGCATTAAACCTGTAAAACTTGGAAAGGTATAAAACCTTAATGTAAAATGTCTTCAGCCCAAAAAATAAACTTTTATTCAACCCAAACAAAGTTTTTGGGACAATAAACATTTAAAAACCCATTGAATCTGTTTTCCCTCGCTAGAAACAAAAGACAAACTTTAGCGTCACGAATTGGTCCGGTTGGCCCAAAGGGGGGTTTTTTATGTTCATCCATTAAAAAGTAAAAGAGATCGCTGTGGGGGGACCCAAACTTTTAAAAAACAGGGCCGATTTTTAAAAATTAAAGAGCTGCCAAGTGCCTCACCCCCCTCCTCAAACCCCCCCCCTTCAAAACATCATAAAAGTTATTTTTTAATGAAAAACAAATAAAAAATAATATTTTATTAGATCTATTATTTTCTACAATTTACAGTATAGCCCTTAAAAAATACCACTGTTTCAAAAAGGTTTGCCGTGTATGGGCCCCACGGCCCTTTTCAATTTTTGCATCAAGTACTCAATTATTACACCAAAGGCAATAATAGAAAAACATAGAAACCCTTTAAAAATACACATCTTTTTAACAAGCAAGCTTTAGCTACACTGAGTCCCCGTGTGTTGTATTTAAGGGGAGAATTTTGTTTTATTCATTTGAAGACAAGGGGTTTTGGTTTTTCATCCCCTGACGTCGTACTTTTGGAAAAACACTGCCCGTAAATAATTTTTTAATTTTTTTAAAAGTTCGCCCCCAAAAATCTCGCGCCCTAGGGAAGTGCCTAGTCTGCCTAGTGAGTAATGCGCGCTGGGTTTTCATCACCACACTAAAAAGACCCGTTTTTTTTTAGTATTCAATACGGGGATTTCACCATCCCAAGTACACGATAGTCCCGCCTTCCAAACCTTGTCGCTCCGTCCCTTTAGACGCTCTACCATTGTTTTTTAATTTTTTTTTCCACGCTTGAGATCACTTAATTTAAGTAAAGGAAAAGGACGTTTTTAAAAAAGGGTTTACATAAGTGGTTGCCCCAAAGGGTTTCACAAAAAAAAAAATACGTTGGCGGGAAAAAGGGTGGTTTTGTTTATACGGAAAAAACCCCCCCACACTTCGGGGGTGTTTTTTGTCAACACATATAAAAATGTTTTTTTTTTTTTTGAAAAACAACCCCAAAATTTAATTTTTGACAAAATTAATTACCCCCTAAGGGATTATTTTAAGGGCAAAGTAGACGTTTGTAAAATCCCAAATCAGCTCACTCAAAAGTTAAGGGAAAAAAAAAGCAAACGGGTTTGGGTGTTTTTTTAATTTTGCTTCACATAAAAGAAACGAAAGTTAATTTTGCAACAAACAATTAACAAGTTTTAAACATACATTTTTACAGCGGGGCCTGCTTGTTTTTGGGAAAGTCATATTTTGTCCCTCACTTGGGCATGATTTTGTGATCTAAGTTTTTTAAAAAAACACCGGCCCCGTTTCCTTATGAAACCACTCTTTTTAACCCCTCAACACAATTGGTATTGTTTACTTGTAAATAAAAGAAGTTTACCATTTTGGAAAACTCAGATATTTACATTTGGGGTGAGGGGGGAGTTTATGTCGAGAACCCCCTCGAGGGAAATTCCCCCCGAAACACGTTTTAAAAAGGGTTTAAACCCTAAATTAACAGGGGAAAGTGCATTTGCTGGAAAACCTTTGACCAAATTTCGTGGGGGAAAGTGGGGAAAAAAATTTTTCAGGGACGTCTCATAAGTGTATCCCAAATTTTTGGGTGAGACATTTTTCGTGCAGGAGAGTTTAAAACAACGTTTCTGGCCGGTTTTTAAAAGGGAAGTGCAGAATCATATACAGCCTCACTCCCGTGGCATGGTGGGGGCCAAATTGGGAATTTTACTGAGGAAAACATTAATTTTCAAGGTTTAGGAAGGTTTTTATTTCCCCTAGTCACTTTCGATTAAAAAACTACTTTTATCCATGGAGCAGGTCATCACATCTTCTACTCTTATAGGGTTTTTAAATTTTCTTAGCAAGGGCGCCACTGGATCCACAATTTTCCCGACAGGTTTCTGAAGGTAAACGAAAGCCTCTGTTCAACCCCGGGGGCTAAACGGAAATTCCCACACTGGCTTGGCACTGTCTTTAACGCCCTTTTTGATTCATTTGACTAGGTATGGACATCGAACATCGGTGTTTGAAGGGGTTTTAAATTCGATGTTTTAACATCTATGTTTTTTTGGGTCCCAGAAATTTTTAACCATCGATGTTTAACCGTTCGATGTTCGCAAACATTGAATTTTTGGGTGTCGATGACGTGTGTCCTTGGATGCCGCTAAAAAAAATTGATTTTTGAAATCATCGACCAACAAACATTAAAACCATATGTACAGTGCATATATCGAAACGAGGCTTCTTATTGGCTTACTTGTTGGTAGGGATGATTTTGAATATTAAAAAAATCTTCGATGTGCCTACCGAAATGATAACATCAATGAAAAAAATCATTTCTTGTAAAAAACGATTTTAAAGAACAAATAAAACACGTTTTATTTGTTTTTTAAATCAAATTAATTGTAAATGAAAATCATTTTTAAGCGGAGGATGTGAGGGGGGTGGTTATAGGTCAGAGCTGACACCCGTAGTACTGAAAAACCCAACAATGTATATATATATATTTTTTTACACCCCATCTAGGATATCAGTGCAAAATATCGTTGGCTAAAAAAATTATCAACCTATAAAAATCGATGGCGTGGATAATTGAACTTTAAATATTGTTTAAAAAAACATCGATGTCCTATTTTCATTCTCACCTGTATCTGCTAGTGGTATGAAGGTAGGACAAACATTTACAAAGACAAAAACTGTTTGGAAAAGAAAGATGGTTACGAAATGGGTGTTTTTATAAACAATGGACGACGGATCATAATTTGTTTGAATTTTAGTTTGAAGTTTTTGATTTGTTAAATATAAAAATATACTTCAGATACAGTTACTTAATTTATTTAAAAAAAAAAAAATTAAAAACACTGTTGTTTTGATAAAAAAAAAGCCATCTAAAAATCGATGTTTTTTAAAAAACATCAATGTTTGAAGACGATGTTTCCTCCCATTGTTTTTTAAGTAATCATGGCAAATCGATATTGAAACATTTTTGTTTTTCTTTCGATATCCATCCCTACATTATACGTTTTTTCTTGTGCGACAGGGTCCCTAAAGTTTCGTATCTCAAAAGTCACCTTCCGGGAGAGAAGGGCTAAACTCCAGGACACTAAGCAATGAAAGATCATTCTTAGGGCACCAAGAGAAAGGATCACCTACTGGCTTAACGTCAATAGAGTGGGATTAGTGTTATTGGCGACCTGGCCCACTCGAGATAGTATTGTGATATTCCCTCCTCCTGCCCCCCTCCTCCCGCCCCCCTCCCCCACGCTGACCTATTTTTCTCCTTCCCCCACCCCTGACTACTTTCCTTGATTGGCTGTTTTTTCCCACCACCCTCCAGCCGTCCAACAACGTACATGTTGGTGAATATTATCGTTAATTAGGAGTGTCACGGCGGACGAGTTGGTTCTTGCTTAATTGGTAGTGTTTTTTTTTATTCATCGATTAGGGCGGGGGAGTGTTGGTTCTTGCTTAATTGGTGAAAAATTTTATTGTTAATTAGGAGTGTCACGGCGGCCTTGTTGGTTGGAGTTGTGCGTTCCTCGCGCCATGGCTAGAGACCCTTCTCTATCAAAGGTAGGATGGGGGGGGTTTTGGAGTTTTTATTCATGGCTGCCGAGGTGCTGTGACCTTCTCTATCGAGCTTCAGTCGTGTAATGCCAATTTTTCCTTAAACTCCCGCTGTTGGTTTCCCCCTCCGCCCTCTCCCTCCAGCCCCCCCCCTACAGGCGGCAAAAAAACCAGTGATTCTTGTTAGGACGAGTTGAGACAAGAATAGAGGTGTGTGTGCAACCTTTCCCCCTCCTGGCCCCAGGTTGGCGGGAAGACAATGCGTGTGTAGCCAAGAATAGATATTGTGGTCATCGGGGCGCAGGTTGCCTGGCAGGCGTCAGGACAAGAATATATCGTGAGCGCAGGTGTGTGTTAAACCCCTTTTCCCCCCTCAGCTTTCACTTCCGGAATTCCCCCCACAGAGCTGTCATGAACAAAGGGTCGCTGCCCTCGTCTTTAAAAACTTCCAACGTGCTATTGCCTTTCTTCCTTGAAGGCCGTTACAAACACTTTGTAAATAGCTAAAAAAAAAGTGTTTTACAAACCCTGGCTCAACAAGTTTAGAGAGAATAAAGAAAAATGCGTATAATTAATTTAAATTTTGTTTGAAATCGCTGAAAGTATCGGTAACTGTTGTGTGTTTATTGAATGCAAAATAAAAGCGGTTCGGAGTTTATTTCCGCCTATTAATTAATTTAGTTTTAAAATACTAGAATAACTCAGACGTCAAGTCTGCAACTTTAAACAATAGTAGCGTGTTATCAATTTTAGTAGCAAAATTTTTTCCATCTATACAAGCTAGTGGATCGGAGTTGTCTCTATGCAATGCGGGTTAGTTCCTTTAAATCAGCCTTCCAAGATGAAAACAAACCTATCTTAATTTTGTTTTAAAATCGCCAAAAAATTTAAATTTTCCCCCCACAGACATCGAACCCAGGACCTTGTGAAACGCCCATTTTAACGGCGTATTTCTTGCAAGTACTAAAATATTTTATTTTTAGTTGAACAAAAGCGTGTTCATCAATCGACCAATGTTCGAATCTCAGACGTGCGAACCAGGGGTTTTTTTCCACGCAAATGGGGTTAATTCCTCTAAATCAACCTTCCCAAGATGAAAGAAAAACACCTATATTAGTTTAAAAACTAAACTAAGCATATCTCTAGGAAAACGTCTATTATTTATAAAACTAAAAGTGTTCACGCCTAATAGAAAAAAAACACCTCTATTAAGGATGAAAACAGAAATAAATGCTTTCAATAATTAAAAAAAAAACAAAAATTTACTACATTGGCCTTCAAAGTAATTATAATTCTTTAAAAGGCTGTAGATTTTTTTTTGGATATGTCTATCACGAACCCGTCTTTTTGGGTTTCTCAGTTTTTATACTTCCCAGTACACACCAAATATTACTTCATTGCAACTCCCAAATAGACAAAACGAAGCATTCCAAAACTCATTGTCAATTCGTTCTCGTCCGCCCCTAACCAGCCACAAAGGGTTTAATGAAGGACGGTTTATGGCCGTCGTAAACAGAAAGTTTCGCCAACCCCCGCTGTTCGTTACAGGGTGTTTGGAAAATAAGTAAATGTATGAGTTTGAGAGACTATAATAATTATAATAATATTTAGCACCGCCTTTTAAACTACCGTTGGGGTTTTATACGCTTTAAGTACTAATTACTTTAAAGGATTTAGAAATTAGGGAAAGTGAACCCGCATTTGTGTGGAGGGGGTTGGAAAACCACCCCAGTTCACCCGACTGAGATTCGAGGGAAATGAAGAATAATTATTGAAAAACATTTATAGCTTGAATTAAAAATAATAGAAAGGTAGAGGAAATATTGACACAAGACTCAATAGCTCACGAAAAACTTTTGGAATAGTTTGAGCCCAACCAATATATAAAAAATTTCTCACACCAAAATCTTGTATCCGCGTAGAAAGGAGGTTATTAAAATAAATTAAATATTTAGTATTACATCAAGAGAGACGCGTTGTTACATTATTGTGGACCCAATCCACTTTGAGGATGAGGAGGAAAATACAACTATCCATAACAGTTTTAAATTTGTATTATAAGCTCGGTAATGCCACTTAAAAAGTTAAAAAAAATAAACAGTATAATAAATGCTCATGAAACTTGAAACACTAAACAGGACTTTTGCAATGAAACCATCTATCGGAGACAGAGTTGGACATAAATCTAATCAATACAACAATATTAAAATATTAATCTCAAAGGAATGTATGACTTTGTTTGATTGAAAATAGTTTTTGGGTGCTAGTAAGCACTTACACCCCCCTTATTTTGTGACAGAGGAAGTTTTCCAGTTGAACTGGCGTTATCGATTTGTATAAAAAAGTCTCTAGGTCAAACCTTTGGCTAGGAATGGTATTTATTTGCCCAAAACCCTATTTTAGAAATTATTAATTGTGTCTTTGTCTGGGTTGCACAGCGCAACACCCAAGTCTTAGTGTAGCTGAAGGATAAAACCCAGGGACACTAATATCGAAAAGTACTACAGTATTCACAAAAACTTAGTTAATAAATACATTTTAAGATTTATTTAGTAAAAATTGAATGCTTTTTTTTGCTATCACTTTTATCCACTCTTAGTTAATATTTATAACTGACAGAAAAATTATTACTTTTTCTGCCAGCTGCAGGTACCTGTCTTAACGAGCGTTATCAAAACAATTGGTGGTTTTTTACGTGCAATCAAGCATCAGATAAATTAGTGCGACGTAGATTCATGATGTGTTTTAGCTATGTAGTTCTAAAATTTTTAAATTTAATTTATTTAATTTATCTTACTAATTATGAAGTTAAAATTTAAAAAATATATAACAAACTTTATTACGAAATATTTAAAAGTGAAAATTTAAATACGGCAAAATTATTTACAGCTGAAACAGAGAAAAAAAGCATAGATATTAAAAAAAGTTAGCTTAGGCCCAAAAACAGTTTAGTTAAAAATTAAAAGATGTCAATTATTGAGGGCGAAGCAGTGATAGGTAAAAAACTAGTTACTAATAACTTACACTAGTAACGTTTACTGACTTTTGACGGAACAGAAGCAGCCACGTCCACCCGAGTCGATAGATAGAATCCGAGTGAAAAAATAAGTCTCTGCGCATGCGCCGAGACCCTTATTGTATTTAGCCCGGCAAGCCCTTTGAGCTGGTTATAAATACAGCTCAAATCATCACAATCGGTCTTTTTAAATTTGAAATTGAGTGCCGTAACCACCAAGATGAGCTTCGAGTCGCTAGAAAACTATTTTACAATCAGGTATTTTTTTTTTTTAAATCGTTTAGTATATTTTAATGGTTTTTATGCTTAATACATCTGTGGGTACAAATGGTGTTATTTTTTTGCTAGTTGATGACCCCCCGATGGTTGTCATGGGGGAAACAACTTCAGGATCCCAATAATTTAGACCAATTGCAGATCTTTGGAAAAAATGGCGTGTGGTCGTGGACGAGCAATGCTCTAGGGGTAAAGCCTGTATCACACGACACTTGCTTGTATAGAATCAATTGTGCTAGCTAGCGCCTAAAATATATGTATACTAGCTAGTACAATGAAAGTGGGACTAGAGTATTCACACGCTGCTAGTTTGGTACTAGGTTCTAGTGCAAATATTTATCGAACCTCTGAGATTAATTTTGGGTCAGCAGCTAATAAAGATATTGAAAATTATGAGAGGGAGCGTAGGAAAAAGAATATAGATATGGGACTGGTTGGGAAAGACGAAATATGGTCGCAGGATGCAAATATAAATCCATTCGGAGGTTAGGTAATATACATTCGGGGTTACACAAACGTTTAGTGCTCCCTAAATTTGTATTCATTTTTTTACAATGTGGTCAGGGGTCCCTAAGCCCAGGGTGTCCAAGTACAATATCCTTGATACACAAATGTTCTTTTTTAGGCCTACGCACACTTTATATTCAAAAAAATAAAACCCGCCCAAGGTTGGCATGCTATCAAGTTTATTTAATTAAAATTGGGTTGGACATATTTTTGTCATTTTTAGATGACATGTTTTAAATTAAATTTATATATATTAAATATATTGTCATACTGTGGCAATTTGGTATTTATATAAACAAGGTTGTTTATAATAATTTTCTCCCAAAAACAAAATCACATCCGATGACCATGTTGGCGTCATTTTACCATTTCTTACAAAAACAGTGTCAGCGCACATGATTGGTTGAATTACACAGACTAGTGCCCAAAAATATTTACGAAAATAGCACGTGTTCTATCCTCACAACTAGTATGGTAGCCGTACAAGTGGCAGAACCAGTATACTTTTTCTGATTCACACGACGCTAGATGGTGACGTGCTAGCTAGTGCTAGCTAGCACACTGGATTTCAAGTACGAGCTAGTGTCGTGTGATACGGACTTAATTTAACAGTTACGATATTATTAGGGGACGTGTCGGTGCTTTTTTTCCCCACCCACCCCCTAAATTGCAAATTTAAATTATGTATTTATTTTAATTTCAGACTACTGGTACCAAAAGGGATTGGATGACGGATGTCTCCCATCGTCGAAATGTCCCAGCCAGAGGAAAACCCGGGCGGCCGCAAGTCCTCTGCCGTTCCCGAGGGGCCTAACCACCCCCCCGGGCTTCCTCTCGCCGCCTCCCTAAGCCTGAGGCACACAGCGTCGCGGGAAATGCCCCCCCGTCTGTTTGGGCAGATGTGGACGCCTTGACCAGTCTATGTAAGTACTGCTCATGTAGCCACTAGTTTGAAAATAGTCTATGGGCCAGTTTCATAGTCAAATTTAGTACGCCTAAAGTGCGGCGCTACACTAAGTACATGAGACACCTACCTAAACCAGAATGGAATTGGGCCATTTTCCCTATGCGAGAACGGCCCATTCCATTCGAGTTTAGGTAGGTGTCGTCTTGTGTTTAGTGTAGCGCCGCACTTGAGGCCGTACTAAATTTGACTATGAAACTGGCCCTATGTGTATTTCTCGCGCGCGTGCGCACAAACGCCATTATATCATCCCGAGATCGAATTGTACTGTATACACTTAAAAACCTTTATTTTCTTTTTTTCCCGGGCTTGTGTTAAGACATCGTAGAGAGAGAGGGGAAACCCCGACCGAGTGCCTCTCAGCCAATCTTAACAGGCTCTTTCTCTATCTCTCTCTCCCTCTTGTTTGGTTTTTCTTTGCTCTAAAGGGGCCCATTTATAACCTAGAGAAATCAGCCCAAATGTCTCCAATCCGTTATTAACGTCTAAGTTGACCGTTTTTAGGAGCACAGTGACTATATTCCATTCCGATAGGTTTTTTACCTGGATAAAAGTTCGAAAATCACATGTTTATGTTTTGGGTTCCCGGGCCACTTGTTTCACGTTTTGTTAAAAAATGTAAATATCTTTACTACCTGTTGTTATAGATTACATTTAAAATAACGTAAACTTAAGTTTTCTCATAATATTTAATTTATTTTTTTGCCCGACTCGAAACAATTTTTTAAAAAGTACTTATTTTAATTTTTGAACCGTTACTATTTTTGTGTAATATAGTGCCATTTTGCGGCTATGCGTCCAGAAGTTTTTGGTGAAAGTGGTGTTAATATTTTTTAGGGGAATAAAACGATAAATAAACTTGTGTCCTTCCTCAACGGTTTAAAAAATTATAATATTCAGGGGATTTTTTTTTTATTAATTAGAGAGAGTCCAGGGTTTGATTCCTTGGCATCGGCGAAAATGCGCGTTTAAGCTTTAAATAGTGCTAAATAAGCCCCGGGTTTGCTTCATAGGGTTTTTTTTTACTGGAGGGACAGTTCAAAAACCCAAAACTGTTTATGTTTCGGGTTGCCAGCACTGTTTCACAGTTTTGTTAAAAAATGTAAGATCTTTAATTCTTTAATTACCTGTTGTTTATATTACATTTAAAATAGGCTATGTTCGTCAGAATTTTTTTGTGAAAGCGGTGTTAATTTTTTAGGGGGGGGGGGGAATAAAACGATAAATAAACTTTGTGTCCTACTCAACGGATTAAAATTAAAAATATTCAGGGGGAAATATTTTTTATTTATTAATTAGAGATAGGTCCGGGGTTTTTGATTCCAGGGCATTGGCGAAAATGCGTGTTTAAGCTTTCATAATGCTAAAATAAGTCCCGCGTTCGATTCCCTGCAGATTTAGCCCTGCATGGGGATAGATTAAATGCCTTGGACTTTTTTTTATACACACACATTGCGAAGGATCCTGGCTCGATTCCCTGGTATGCTGAACTGTCTGGACTGTGTATTTATTAAACACTGGTGAAAGGGCCGGACTCGATTCCCTGTATGTTTAACAGTCATGAACTGTGTATTTATTAAACCTGATGAAAGGGCTGGACTCGATTCCCTGTATGTTTATCAGTCATGAAACTGTGTATTTATTAAACCTTGTTAAAGGCCCTGGTTCGATTCCTGTATGTTTAACAGTCATGGACTGTGTATTTATTAAACATATGTGAAGGGCCCGGGTTCGGTTCCCTGCAAATTCAGCCTTTCATAGCAATAGATTAACACTCATGGATTGTGTATTTATTACACTCTTGCAACCCTTCATAGCAATAGATTAACACCCATGGACTGTGTATGTATTACACTTTGCGAAGGGGCCAGGTTCGTTTCCCCTTGTAGGTTTAACCCTTCATAGAGTTTAGTTTAAAACTTACATGTTATATTTTAAACGGTGTGTGGGGTGTGTTATAGGGCAACTGGAGGAAGGGAAAATTTCAACACCACCCCCCTCACACACCACCAGCTATGGGACCCCTCCACCCCGACGTACCGCAGCGCCCAGCGCCCGGGAGACGGGGTTCGAGCCCCGGTTTTCCCGCAGGCCGGAACAGCTTCACCCCCGCCTCTACGCCAGGGGACGGGGTTCAAGCCCCGGTTGCGGCGCGGCAGACAAGGAGCGTGGAGGCGGCTACTGCAGGACCATTTTAAACCCCCCAACCAGGAATTAGTGGCCCGGGAAATCAGGGAGGTGGAACATTGCAAAATGGCATCCCTCTCCTCATCGTTGAAAAAGAGGATTAAACAATCGAGGCGTTTCTTTTATACTGGTAGAGAAATTACAGTACACTTGGTGCACCCGCAAGCGATCGTGACGCATTAAACGGCTTGAAGAACAAATTACTAATTTGCTCCATCGGCTGCAGGACCATGGCGTTAGCGCCGATGATCCGTAGGTTACTTTTGATAGCGCTGACTTACGTTGAGCCCTGTGTATGTCTCATTTAGACGAGCAGACAAGCTAGACGCTAGAGATGTGCTTGATAACGTAAGTCGCGTGTTGCAGAGTAATACTTTGTTTTTGAGTACTGCACCCTTGTACGTTAAAACTCTGCCACTTTAAGGAGCCTCGCGGGGAGTGCACGTTATTGTGATAAACTCTCTCCCGCTAGCACATATAGTCGTAAAAAACCAAAGGGGATCATTACGATCAAAATGGCGACACAATTTGCCTTGCCCGTGCATTGGTTGTCGCAAAGCTATATGTGACAATAAAAAAGAACCAGGATGTATGGACATGAACACCTTAAACAAATTAACAGGTCGTTTCATTTAAAAAAACAAAGCAGAAGATTTATGCGTGATGCCATGTGAATCTTTTGAAAGGTGGGGGATCATGAATTGAAACAATTTCAAGCATACCTCTCCCAATACAAAATCACGATGTTTTGGAACGTCAGGGGGACAGGTCCTATATGAGGGGCCTACTCCCTCCAACATTCCTTTAAGGGCTACCTTGATTTGTATTTTCACGATGACACGCAAAACCTTTTGACGTTTATAACATCCTTGACAGCCGCATTTAAGTGCTCGTACTTTTGCCATGAGTGCCGTGTGCCATTCAGTAATAAGAATGGCACAAGTGTGAATCCCCGTGCAAAAAGTGCCACGCTAAAGCGGCTTGTAGTGGAGGCCGAACTGTGCTCTGTAAAGACTGCGGGGGTTGGTTCACAAACCAGACGTGCTTTGATAACCATAAACGTCCCGGTTTTTGCAGAGGTCACGATCGGTCTGTGATGTCAAAAAAGGTTTGCCAGGTATGCGGGCAATTTTTCAGTTGGAAAAATCAAATTATTCGCATAGGTGTTATGAGACTTTTTGTAGGTATGCGAGACCCATCGTCCTTTTTGGGCATTTCTGTTATATGAAGAGGCCCCGTAAAAGCCGTCACTGGAAAGAGTAATTTTATGTTTGTATTCTATGATTTTGAATGAAGACAAGAAACGCCTCTTCAAAAGGTGCGGCCGGCACGTACTTGCACGAAACTAACCTCTGTGTCGGTGCAATCGTGTTGTAAGGCCTGCGTACATATAGATGCAAATGACTATCATTGCACCGACTGTGGGGCGATTAGGACTCCCCATATTCAAGGGTGATACCACAATGGCCCAATTTTTAAATTTATAGAACAAATTAAAGCATCAAAATTTAAGGATATCACCCTCCTCGGCCCTAAAAGCGAAATCCTATGATGGAAATTGTATTTTAAAGTATATGATGGAGGTTTAAAAAAAGGACTCCAGAACTTATAATGACGGTGGGAAAATCATGTCCATGCGTTACGGTCCGCTCCACTTTATTGACTCGCTGAACTTTCCCAATGTCGCTTGTCTAAATTGCCCAAAACTTTCGGCTTGGACGAGTCTTTGGCCCAAATGACATTCCCCCATTTTTCAATAAAAAAGAAAACGCGGGGTATAGGGGGCCCTTGCCCCCAAAGGAGGCTACGGCTAGACGAGATGTCAGTTGAGGGGAAAAGGAGCACTTTGAGAAGTGGTATGACGCGTTGGTCAAAGAAAATTATTTCCTTTGATTTTAAACGTGAGTTGGAACTGTATTGTGTGAAAGATGTAGGATCCTACGGAAGGCCTGACTGAAGTTTAGAGAGATGTCATGGAGAAAGCAAAGGTGGACCCTTTAGGAGGCGTGTACGATAGCGGAGCGCCATGTTGGTTTACCGCGAAGTCATCTTAAAGGGGAATTACTATCGGTATTATCCCTAACGGTGGGTAACGGTGGCAGACCAAAAGTCGCACGTCGCTGTACAATGGCTCTGCTGGGGGGCCCATCAGCGTGGTGTCTCTATTCTTCTTTCGGGTAACGGCCGTGAGGGAAATTTTTGTTAGGACGCCGTGTAGACGGTGTTTGTTAAAGCTGAGATACCACCACCGTCTTCCAGTTTTGGGTGTTATTGGCACGGGTGCCCTCTCTGTTACCCTGATTTGGACCACCTGTCAAAATAGTCCCACGAGACCATGGAGACGCGATTTGAAGCAACTATGGCTTGTTTGGACAAGTTTAAGAAAGCCGGCTACACGGTCGTAGAGATGTGGGAGTGTATGTTTAATGCGATGAAACGCACAGACAAGGACTTGCAGCAATTTGTACTCCGGCACGAGGTGTATACCAAGGAGCCCTCTCAGTCCCAGGGATGCATTCTTTGGCGAGCGTGCAAATTGTATCAAGCTCTTCCATGAAACAGACCTTTTTGTGGAGAGAATATCAAGTACTTGGATGTGTGTTCGTTGTATCCATACGTTTGCAAGTACAAAAAATACCCAGTCGGCCACCCCAAAATTCACTTGGAACCAAATTTGTCGTTATAGATCAAGTAGAAGGCATAGCCAAAGTTACAGTGACGCCTCCGCGAGATTTATTCCTGCCGTATTGCCTACACGGCTGCACGACAAATTAATGTTCATTTGTTCAGGAAATGCGGGGGAGAAAAACCAAGGGCGTGGTCAGCACAACGACAAAAAGATCGCTGGTTGACAGGTGTCTGGGTGATTGACGAGATCCCGGGAAAAAACCCTTGAGAAAGGCTACACCGTTGAAGCAGTACACGAAATGTGGGAGTACAATGTATCTGTTTACAACCGTCAGACGCGTTCTGGCGGCCTGTTTCACGGGGACATTGATAAATTTTTGAAATTAAACAAGGAAAACCCGCGGATGGCCAGAGTGGTGTACCTCCCCAGGAGGAAAGTTAGCTTACAATTCAAAATTATGAGGAAAGGGAAGGGGTAAAACTCGATTTCGGCTCTGTTTGTAAAAAACCTGGTCTCGCACTCTGGCTAAACTTTTTTTAAATTCACTATCGGGGAAAATTTGGGCAAAGACCCGATTTACCACACGTAGCCATTGTCAACGACTATCAGGGAATCCCAATTACCTGACGGATCCGTACATCACCGTGGACAGCGTCATTGATGTAAATGATGAGGTTATTTCCTCAATTACAAAAGGGTGCGCGTGACGCGTTGCGCCCTAACCCTAACACGAGTGTGGCGGTGGCGTGCTACACGACTGCTATGGGGTAGGTTGCACTTATACGCATCCCTGAACAATTGGAGGACTGCTTTTGTATCATGATACAGATAGCGTTCTATTTACCGAACGCCCCCGGGGATTGGAGTCCACCGACCGGAGACTTTTTAGGTGACCCCACTGATGAACTTCAGATTACGGTCCGGAAGCTACATTAGCACCTTTGTATCTGGCGGTCCCAAGAATTACGCGTATCGAGTTTGTGTTGGTGGCGATCCCGCCAAACAAAACGGTGTGCAAGGTTCGCGGGATCACCATAAACTATGGCAACCGGAACGATGTTAATTTTGAAGTTTTTGAAAACTATGGTCACAGAACAGGCTGCGGAAAGATACATACAGATACCGCACAAAATCGTAAAAAAAGGTCTTGCGACTGTATGTACCGTTTCGCAGACTAAAATCTACCGGCCGTGTACACCAAAAGACGGATAACCGATGATTTTAATACGTTACGTTTGGGTATCAGAGTCCTTTAAAACGCCTCGCCCCGAAAAAAAAGGTGATCATTTAGACGGGCTGAATAATCATCTTTTTTTTTTCACTCTAGACAGTTCCACCGACATACCATTTTTCAAAAATTTTAAATATTTTTCATATTTTTTCTGCATGAAAAAAAGCATATTTTTTTTATTTTTTTATGCACCCGGGTTACTTTTTATATTTTTTTATTTGCCAGTACAGTCTTCCGCATAATTGATTTTTTTTCTAGTCAATTCTAGTCAACTGTTTGTATATATATATTTCAAAACTAATAAACAGATTGTATATATATATATTTATTACATTTATAGTCAAATATAATAAAATGATTGTATATTTTTTATCATATTTAGTACCCAGGCCACTATTCCCCCCCTATTTTGTAAATATTCCCCTGTGGTAAATAAAAATTGTAAATATTCACTGTGTGTAAATATATATTGTAAATATTCACTGTGTGTAAATAAATATTGTTAATATTCCTATTAATTTAAAATAATATGAATATCATCATAAGTGTATTATTTGTGTGTTTTTTTTTGTAAAAGTTGCAGCATTAAATTTCTTGTTGCATTTTATGTGATGCTTTGTTTAGTGTAAATTTTTTATATATAGTTTCATATTTAAAAAATTTACAACATATTAATTTAAAAGAATTTCAAAATCCTCATAAGTGTTTTTTTTGAAAAGTGTTTTGGGAATAAATATTATAAAACTGTTATGCTTTTGGTTTTAACGTCTACACCCACACCACCCTCCTATCCTATAAATACAAGCTCATATAGCTTATAAGCTCAGGCTCAAACAATATAGTATACACCCCCAGGAAATTTTAAAAAAAAATGACGCTCATATTATCCTACAGAAAATTGGGCAGGTTTTTCAGGCTCTTTTGGTGGCAACAAAGCTGCCCCCTCCTTCAGGTCTTTGATTCTCCAACCAACTTATTTTATTGACGATCGGCAATTGATTAATTTAAAACATTCATAACAAGCAGTAATAGGTCTTTTGACCAATACATCTACCAGCTAGAAAATGAGTAGGATCAATTTTTTGTGAGTTTTTTTTATTGACAATCAGCAATTGGTTAATTTAAACATGCACAACAAACAGCAATATTATTTAGGTTTTGACCAATACATATAAAAGGCATCTACCATCTAAAAAAATGGTAGGAGTCACCTCCAAAATAATTAAGCACGTTGAGAGGCACTAGAGTGTATATTGATAATGTTTCCACAGTTTTTTACCTGGCCAAACTTACTCTTCCAACAAACTCAAGCACAATAACATTAGGTTCGGGCTCTTCCCCATAGCACAACGTTATAACTTTTGTTTTTCTCAAGTTCATTTAAACACTTGACACGATTGTATTCCTCTTTCTCGATCAGGTCTAACGCACTGCATAATACCTTCTCGTCCCAAAAGGTATCATGGTGAGCATCATTTTGATGGGCATTTGTGCCGAATAAGATTGGAGAGCTTTGCGTAGGATCCGTGGGATTTTTAAAAGGCATAATGTCAATTGGAGATTCAGTAAAACAAATAAACACTCACAAACTCTAAGGTTTATTTTTAAATGTCACCGCTAGCTCCGATTACAGCAGCAGAGTACGTCTAGTTTAATAATTCACTTTTAAACATCACACTTTGTCTCCGAGATATATCATACAGCGTGCTTTAGATTTAAAGCGCTTACAATCCAAATAATAGATTGACTTTGGAAGGAAAACGTTTTCCGAAACTGCCCCGACTGGTAATTTGTAGTCGGCGGGGCGTTTTTACCTATAATTTTAACGTTTGAATAATTTCTGTAAATTGTTAAATCCTCGAGATTTACAGGTTCTTCGGACTTTACCTCCAGTGATGGCGGGCACGTAGGTGACTGGTAGACAGACGACTCTGACTGTGGATACGCCAGTGAATCTGACGCAGGTGACTCTAAATGACCCGGGAGACAGACGACTCTGGTGGCGGGTTCTCTGAGGCTGGGTACGCCTGTGACTCTGGCGTGGTGTTCACCTGTGTCTCGGGGGGCGGCGACCCGGGGGCGTCGTCGTGTGGTTTCAGGGTCGGAAGGGCGGCGGTGGTGGTCGTGGCAAACACAGCTACCACGTCCCCCTTGCGGAAGTTGTAAACGGCGCACGTCATATCACACATGTATGTCGATTTGATTCTCTCATGGGTATACTTCCATCGCTCTTATCGTGTTTACAGGTAGGTCACAAAACTCGATATAGCCTCGCTCCTCTATTTTGTAAGTTACCTGTCTATCACTCACCGCCACACTGTGAACATTCTCCCCCGCATATAGGCACACCCCCCAATCGTATGACCAACAAACATTAAATTAATATAGCCTGTTCCAAGCATGGTGAACGTTCCGTACTAACCGCACCGCCGCCCCTTGGTAACTGCATCACCGCTTAAACGCGTTCAAAGTTCACAAATGGTAGGGAACCGGGTTTTATCCGGTGCAGGTAAATACCAGTTTTTCTTTATTTAACTCACAACGTCTTCATCTGTAAGAGTATCAAAACGACAGGGGAGAAATACACAAAAATTTAACGTCTAGATAGGCTATTAGGCGTCTCCCGAACTTTGTATTGACGGCTTTTAGTTTATCCACCGAGTACTTTTGATTTACGCTAGATCACACAATTTTAAAGGTCTGCACCGCGTCGACAATAATTTACCAGCTGCTCTAACTTGTCCATCTTACTGACTCTACAAACGTTTTATAAATAGACAACCAGGTGGGGGGCCCCTCTTTATACCCTACCTTTCCCCCGTTCGACGTCACACGATATATTCTTGTCCCGACTTGTTTTGCCCCCAACCTGACGCCACGATGACCTAAAAATATATTCTTGTCTCAACTCGTCTTGTCGAGCCAGGTAAAAAAACCGTTTGCCCTGAGGCAATTAATATTCTTGTCTCAACTTGTCTTGACGACCCGCCAACCTGGCACCAGGGTTGCGACATAACACGCAATGAAAAAAACCATGTTATCCTGTCCATGACGGATACACACATCCGTGCGTTGTGAAAGACGGGTCCGAACAATCAATTTTAGTAGACTTTTGTACCGGGATAGCGGCCCCTAACCGAGGATTCGGTGGCCCCTGATTGTGCATATGCCAGCTAGAGTTGTGACATAACACATGATATTTCTTGTCCTGACTTGTTGCCCACAACCTGGTGCCAGGAGGGGGGAAGGGTTGAACACACTGCTATTCTTGTCTCAACTCGTCTCTAAGCAAGAATCAACTGGTTTTTGAAGCCTGTGGGGGAGGGGCTGGAGGGGAGGGGCGGGATGGGCGGGAGGGGGGAGGGGGGAAAAAACCACAGCGGAGTGAAGGAGAAAGTTGGGATTACACGACTGAATCTTGATAGAGAAGGGTCGCAGCACCTCGGCAGCCATGAATAAAAACTCCAACACCCCCCATCCTACCTTTGATAGAGAAGGGTCTCCAGCCATGGCGCGAGGAACGCCAACTCCAACCAACAAGGCCGCCGTGACACTCCTAATTAACAATAATTATTCACCAATTAAGCAAGAACCAACACGTCCGCCGCCCTAATCGATGAATAAAAAAACACCTACCAATTAAGCAAGAACCAAACACGTCCGCCTTGACACTCCTAATTAACAATAATCAATTAACGATAATTATTCCCCAACATGTACGTGGTTGGACGGCTGGAGGGGAGGGGGGAAATAACAGCCAATCAGAGGAAAGTAGGTCAGGGGGTGGGGGAAGCCAGGTCAGGGGGTGTAGGGGAGAGGGCAGGAGGAGGGGGGGCAGGAGGAGGGGAAAATCACAATACTATCTGGGCCAGCTCGCCAATAACACTACTAGTGGGCCCTGATGCAACGTTAGTTAAAGGCAGGGGCCCGGTGAGCCAGATCGAGGGTGGCACTAAACATAGTACCAACCTTACCTAACGGAACATGGGTGGGATGTGTAGATGCTAAGCATAACAATCATTCACTTATTGATATTAACATGAAATTTGACATATTGATATATTTTTGTGTGATGAATAAGATAGGATCTAGTCCCGCATTAAAAAAGTTATTTTACACTGGCCATTTTTAAAAATTGGTGCTCTAAAACTGTTTTTTTTTTACAATTATCTCGTAAACCATTAACTATAGCAACGTACACTATTTGTTATAGTAAAATATACTATAATGATAAGATTTTTTCTACAAAACATTATCTTATAATTTTATTTTTAATCCTAAACGTTTACTTACTATCTCGCAGTGAAACGTCTGAAGTATGAATACCATTTGTGGAGCTTCCCATAATTTATTTCACTTTCACGCCCAGGCTACGTTAGTTTTGGAGATTATTTACCTATTTTCCTACTATCCCCCTGTTATAGAGGGGGAGGGTGCCAAAAAATCAATCCTGCCCGGGCGTAAAATTTACCTCGGGCCGCCCCTGGTTAAAGGAAAAAGTTATTACTAAAAGTGGCCTTACTAAAAAGAAATTAGTATTTTATGTGACAATTTATCTTAACATTAATGTAATTAGTCACAAATATGAGAACTTATTTATAGTCTATACATATTGTATATCTATTTTTTAAATAAATTATATAAAAATGCGTTAAAATAAATTTTAAAAACGTAACCGTCTTAAATTCTCTTGGGTAAAATAAAAATTAGTAGCTACTTTTATTTTAATATTTATTTATATAAAGTATGTATCCGCTAGATTGTACTGTTCCAGCCTCAATATCTAGAGATCATTAGATTAGTTGTTGGACCATGCCATTAATCATATATGAATGATATGATAATATATAGCCATGTTTCTGGAAATAAGAATTCCACTCAAATGCCATTAACCCACGCAGTATCCCCTTTAGCCGCAAATAACCAGCATGTCTGACAACATTCGGCGAAACATGTGGCGTCCAGCACCGTAGCGTAGAAAAGAATCGTTCGCTTTATTAATTTTGCACACCAGCTTTATTTATTTAATAATAGTGGGTTTCTGAAAAACTTTTGTTATTCTGCTTCAGATCTTTAGAAAAACGGTGAAAAGACTGACTTGGCACTTTATTGATAGAAATCTATTAATATTACTAGTTAGGTTATTTTCTTAATTTGACAGTTTATTATTATTATTTTTCCTAAAATAACTGGATGAATATTAAATGTGTCACCTTGCCAGTACTAGCATTAATACATACGGAACATTATTTGTTTAAGGGGGAGAGGGGAGAAAAACGATAAAAGGAGATGTTGAGGGGGGTTGGCCAAACAAGCCAATGAGGCAAATGATTGAAAATTGGGTGTCCCTAGAGGCTAAATGAAGCGAGGATGTCGAGTTCCTACACGGATATAATCAGTCCAATATTGTTGGTTGAGTTCCTCCACGAAACCTCAAGGAAGGGATTCTAAGTTCTCCGTGTGATTTGGGGGACGGGGGTGTCGAGTTCCTCCATGGAGATAATTAGTCCGATAGCAATGGTCGAGTTCCTTCACGACAACTCAAGGAGGGGATCTTCGCACAATAAATTACAAAATTAAATAAGAACGAAATTCGTAAACGCATGAAAGGTTAGGTTAAGCTAGAGTAGCTAGTATGCCCCTGAGATCCCCACTTCCGCCAACGGGTCAAAACACCCACATCCTGTTTGAGTACCGTTATAATTGACCTACTTTCCTCTGATTGGCTAATATAAATAACCTCCTTCCCCACCAATTTTGACCTGCTTTCCACATCTTTACCGTTATTCCCCCCACCCCAACCCCTGACCAACTTTCCACATCCCCCTCCCCTACAACCCCCTCGACTGCAAACCCCGGACATGTTGGTTGTTGATTTGGTATTGGAGTTTTTATTAGAACCTCGCGCTATGGCTGTCTTATGTTGAACTAGATAGCTGTTGCCCGCGGCTTTGCTCGCGTGGAAGTTGATTATATACAAATACGAAAATATACATATGTATTTACAGATTAATTAAAAATATTACGTTACGTTGATGACCATAACTTGACCTCAGATCAAAAATAATGCAAGTCCGATACAAACTTTCACCCCCTTTTCCATCCCTTATTAAATAAAATTTCCAAAATTCCTGAAACACGTATTTATTTGTTTTACGTCAATAACCGAAATACAAAATTTTGTTTATGTAACTTTCAAAATGACGGACTTTCATACATATTATCATACATATTATCATCCCCTATTTTGATCCCTTTGGGGTGGAATTTTCTAAAATCCTTTCTTAGTGGGTGCCTACATAACAAAATGAATATACAGTCCGAATTTCATGCTTGTAGCCTTGATAGTTTGCGCTCGGCGATGATGAATCAGTCAGTCAGTCAGTACATGTTATTTTATAAGTATAGATGAACATTGGTTCCTCTGTCACAAGGCCCAGCCTTTCACTTCCCCCCAACACTGGCTGTAGACATCATCATTACAGGAATATCAATAACAAAGGAGTAAGGGAAGTCAATCCCAACAACAAGACTGTGATAATTTTTACATATATTTATATTCATTTCATGTTATTAATGTTTTTATGAACTTAGATTTAGATATTTTAAATTAAAGGAGTTTAAAGTTTCTAATTCTATTAAACTAATTTTAAGTGTATTTTAATTAGTCAACACTTATATGTATTTCCTATTAACTATATTTATTTATACTTTTTATACTTTTAATTTGACCTGCATTTCATTTAAATATGCCAACTATGTTTGTACACAGTATTTTTAGTCCACTTTCTATCCCATATCATTGTTTACTTTAGTATATTGCTCAATCTCTGTTATTAAACTGATTACACATTTACATCATTTTCGTCTATTCAACTTTTAGTATTCATTTCAATTCTTATTGTAGTCTTTGTTATTATAACATACTCTAAATTCCTTACGAAAGATTATTTTTAGAATGTTTTCTAAAATGTTATTCCTGCAACTGCTGCTTCATGTGAGCGAAACTGGAAGGTCTTCAGCTTGATACAAACAAAAAAAGAAACAGACTTACTAGTGAAAGAACAGCTAAATCGGGTCCAGTTGCCCAGAATCTATCTTTTCTCTTTGAACCAGTACCATAAACATCATACTCAGTGGAATTAATATAATCAAGCTCAAGCCCCAAGCCTGCTTCTCCTATGCTAGACATGTCTGAAAGTGATAGTGTTATGAGTTTTGATTGACTCATGTAAGTGATTTGGAAATTCAATTTCGAAGAAAGAAGGAGGAGAAAAAGTAGAATCTTTAATGGTTTTCTGAACTTAATTTTAAATTTTCTCAGTATAATATACACATACCAAATTCCATTATAGCTATAATAATAATGCTGACAAAAATAATAATAAACAGTAATAATAATAATAATAATAATAATAATAATTAGTGGTAGTAGGGTAGTGGTAGTACTGGTGGTGGTAGTTGTAATAGTAGTAGTATAAAACACCTGCTTCGGTGGCCACATGGTCTAACGTGCTACTCTCGCACTAGACTAGACTGCCGATGACAGAGAGATTGGGGTTTGATCCCGGTTGGGTGCACTGAGGGTGGGTTTCCATTCTCACTCCACGCAAATGCGAGTGCAATTCCTCTAAATTCAACCTTCCTCATTCCTAACATATTAGCGTAATTAGTGCATAGGCGTACAACCAGAATGAGTGGTAAGAAGTGGTGCTAAAAAAATTCATAAGGAAACTAATGAATGCGAGCCTTTGTAGACCCGTTATGTTCATAAATCATAGGGGCCTACTTCAATTTTTTATCTTCAATAAATTACTTAAAATAATTTTAAAGTTGGCCTGACTTTTGTCTCCCCCTATCCTCTGTGCTTCCTATCAACCCCTCCCTCACCCCCTTCTTATAACCCACTCGTCTCTTAACACACTATATTTGAAGTAACACCTCTACAATTTAACCCCTCTAAAGCAAGCCGCCACTGCTGAAAATTTTCGTCTTTCTTGACACCCGTATCAGTGGTGTCATTTTCTTAATATACTGGATTTTCAGCGACAAGAAGGTCGGGGTTCGAATCCCAGCCGAATATACTTATATATATACTTATATATATACTTATATATATATACTTATATATATACTTATATATATATATATATATATTCCTAAAATAATTTCCACTCCCGTTCCACTCGAATGAGCGTCCATTTCCTCTTCCTAATCCATAATCTACACTTGTAACTATGTGGATAGAACGGACGGTGCACAGAGACAAACGTTATTCACCCTCAATATATTATCAAATATTATCACTAAAATTGACAATTTGACCATTTCCTTTTGATGGCACGCGCAGCTGCGTGCGGTTAATCGATGTGAATGATAACTTTGTTGTATGTACGAAATTAAATAATGTGAACAGAAAATTTTGATAGGATGACAGAAGTTAATAAAATGTGTAATTTTTTTTTTTTTTAGGAAATCGAGCTTAGTTATAATGGATTAAATAGCTAAGCTATTCTACTTATTAATTACGGTTATAGCTGCATCTATTATAAATCCAACTATCGAGTCGAAGATGACTACGTTATCCGATAGTTCGTGATCTTAATTGATCACACATATGAAGCCGACGATTTCCGCACGTCCATCATAGACTCGGCCTTAAAATATGAGTGAAGAATGAACAAAAGCACAGGATGATAACTCAGTGGTTAGAGCATCGGCTAACCAAACCTAAGGTCATGAGTTTAATTCCCGTGTACAGGTATCATTTTTCAATTTAAATAACTATATTTTTTTTTATTTAAGGTATTTAACGTGCATTTTCCAAACAGACTTTATACAAGCATACGACTTATAAACTAACTTATATAAAAGACAGACACAACATCCACCCCTCTAGCGTCAATTTATTACTGTAAACCCACATTTCGCAATAAATTATTTTCAGCCATACCTGGAATCGAACCTGGGATCCATCCATGGCTCATTAGATATACACGCTACCATCTGAGATAAGGTGCCGTACCGATAAATATTGAATTATTTAAAATTTTAGTTTACTACTTTTTGTTTTAGAGATGTCACTCTCTTGTGAAAATAACAAGGAAATGATAAAAGGCTATGTCGGTTGATTACTTGTTTGATAAATATCTGATTATTAATAATGTTGGACGAGAATAACCCTTTAATACAATATAATATGGCCTGTAGTGAAGTGAGGCAGCCGTTGAGCCGGCTGGGGGTCCACTGAGTGGAAACATTGCCTCTAGTCAATCAAGTAGAGACTTAACCACATAATCTTGAGTCAAAAGTATAAACAATATACCAGAAAGTTTTTGTGAGAATATTATTTTTATTTTATGCACCGTGTCTTACTACCCATTCGTTTTTTACGCCTATGTACTAATTATACTAATGTGTTATGGATTAGGAAGGCTTAATTTAGAGGAAGTGTACTCATATTTGCGTGGAGGGAGAGTGAAAATCATTTAGCTAAAACCACCCTCAGTGCACCCGACCAGGATCGAACCCTGATCTTCCCATCTCCCCACTTTTAGTGCACACGACCGGGATTGAGCCCTATCTCTCTGTCTTTGACAGTCTAGTCTTTTGCAAGGGTAGCGCCTTAGATCATGCGGCCACCGTAGCAGGTGTGAGATTACTAAACACTCATGGAACTCCCCTTGCAAAATTAATTTTTTCATGTGAAACTTCTTTCAAACCAATCTTTAAACCACATGAGTTTCTCCATACAACAACTATATTCTCAGATTTGACGAATGTTCATGAATTGAATACATCCTCTTTTTAAATAGGTAGCTTTAAGATCCATACAGTCTGGCTACTAATTTAATATTTTACAGGTCTAAATTTTATCTTTCATTAACAAACTATCTCATGATTATTAGTGTCGTGATTGTGTCACAATAAAATTAATTGGATTTAGGGAAGATTATTTTATGGAATGGGATAAGAGTTTGGCAACATTGAGGAAATAAAATTTAAATGAGCTGTTTCATTTCCAAAGTTTTAACGTGTTTTTTTTATGAAAAAACTATTAATGTTAACATACTTGGGCTTTCAATAAAATCAAAAAAACATTGCCATTTAAAAAATCATTTGTATGTATACATATTTATATATGTCTAAAATATACAGGCCTACCTATTTATGTTATTGATGCGTCTCTCAATCTTTTCGACAGCTGGAATATAATAGTATCTAATATGTATTTAAATAAGAAATACCCATTAATTAACTCAACAAATAACAAAGTTTGCTAACATTATATGCTATGAGATTAAGTCGGCAAGGCCATAGCCCGGGGTTGTTTGGAAGTTCAAGCCCCCAGCGAAATTTTATGAACAAAATATATATGGCATTATTTATGGTTCAAACAATATCAAAATTAAGAAACAAATACAAATTAGGGCGCTATGTTACCATAAAAAAAAACACTTCAGAAAGCTTCTAGAGGTGTTAAATATTTAGAAATTTTCTTAACCTTCGGCATTTTGGGGGGTATTTTACCATAAAAAACCACTTCACAGAGCTTCAAAAAGTGTTCAATATTTAGAAATTTTCCAAGCCTTCGGCAGTTTAGGTGTTTATTTCACCATGAAAAAAACCCACTTCAGATAGCTTCTAGAACTGTTTATCATATAGAATTTTTTTATAGCTTCCAGAAATTGGGAGATGTGCCCACCAACCCCCCCCCCCCCTCCCCTGAAATTATTAGCTGGCTACGGCCTTGTAAGTCGGCAAAATACAAGCCTCTAATTGTTATATTGGCTTTGCTCCCTCAATAACTGATATGTTGCCCGCATCGGTGATCGAATGATTCAGACAATAGACTGAATTGTTTGTGATGGGGATACCGGGTTTGAATCCCTGTCGAGTGGGTGGGTGGGTTTAAATAAATTGTTGTTGATTCTTCCTCCACGTAAATGTGATTACATTCCCTCTAAATTCTACACTTCTCTTTCCTACACCGTTGTGTAAATAAGTGGAAAACCCGAGTGGGTAATAAATACGTGGTACAGGTGACACAAAATTATGGGCCACGATTATTGCACAGTCAAACTTTATTATTTTAGAATCAAAGAGCCGAAGCTATTATTTATGCTTTTTAGTGAGGAATTTTTCCATCTAGTAGGAAGTATATCATATTATGAAAATTTAAAAATGATACTTAGACACGGGAATCTAACCCGGGACCTTTGGCTTAGTACGCCAATGCTCTGCCCACTGATATATACAGGTTCGATTTACGTTTTAAGATGTCATTTTTCAATTTTCAGAATATTTATTATTTTAGTTAATATTATTATTATTTAGCACCGTGTCTTACTACCCGTTCGGGTTATACGCTTCAAGTACTAATTACGCTAATGGATTATGAATTGGGAAGGTTGAATTAGAGGAAGTGAACCCACATTTGCATGTAGGGGGAGTGGCAAACCATTTTAGGAAAAAACCACCCCCAGTTCACCCGACCGAGATTCGAACCTCGATCTCCCCGTCCTCAGCAGTCGAGCTCAACACGAGTAGTGCGTTAGCCAACTACGCCACCGAGGCGGGTTTTAGTTAATATTAATTATTATGTCCCTACACAAAACATTTAATAATTTTTATTTTAAATATGTTGAAATACGTGAAGAAAGGATGAGTAGACAATTAAGTGTAAAACCACTCCTTGAAGACTCGAAGAGGATAGATGGACATCGACTTCCTTAGTAAAAGCTGAGTCCTTCAGTCAAGATAATTAGTACTGTCATCTTACTACTAGTTTGAACTATCCTAATTTAATTTGCCTTTATTAAAAGGAATGATACAAAATAATTTAGTTGAAATGTTCCTGCATTTGTTTTAAAAGAGAGTGAGAAATTAATTAGGAAAAAACCTCAGTATGCTCAGCCAGTATTCAAATACCAACTTCCTTGTCAGCGGAAAACTAGTTTAGATGATCTTGACATTTAGGACCGAAACTACAAAAACGATTCAAATAACAGCTTTCCCACTGTATTAAAATAACACGCAGAGGGCGAATAATGGTCATTAGTATGAATTTTATAGTCTTGGCCCTTGTTCGCGTTGTGACTGTGTTTATTAAACCGCTTCATATCTAAAGGTATGTTTTAATCTCGATGTTTAACTCAAACCATTCAAAAACTTTGTAATAACTAACTTAATACAAGTAGGTTAGTCGACGAGTACGGTACACCCAGCAGGATTTTAACTCTGACCTCCCATTCATCGGAAACCTAAACAAGACAATAATGGCGCCTTTGTACGTGTTCCTACCAGTGTGGATCTATAAGAATCTGGGAAAGATGGTTGTTTTAGGTCTTATGGCTGCATGCCATATAAAGCTAATTCTTGTGAATTTAGGTCTTGTTTGGGTCTTATACCATAGGTCTTGTGGGGTTAGGTCTTAAAAAACTAGTTCCAGTGAAGGTAGGTTCTATAAATCTAGGTACAGTGAAGTTAGGTCATATAAAACTAGGTCCAGTGAAGTTTAAAAAACTAGGTCCACTGAAGCTAGGTCTTATAAAACTATGCCCAGTGAAGTTAGGTCTTATAAAACTAGGTCCAGTAAAGGTAGGTCTTATAGCCTAAATCTAGGTCCAGTAAAGGTAGGTCTTATAAATCTAGGTCCAGTGAAGTTAGGTCTTAAAAATTAGGTCCACTGAAGCTAGGTCTTATAAAACTATGCCCAGTGAAGTTAGGTCTTATAAAACTAGGTCCAGTAAAGGTAGGTCTTATAAATCTAGGTCCACTGAAGCCAGTTCTTATAAAACTATGCCCAGTGAAGTTAGGTCTTATAAAACTAGGTCCAGTAAAGGTAGGTCTTATAGCCTAAATCTAGGTCCAGTAAAGGTAGGTCTTATAAATCTAGGTCCAGTAAAGGTAGGTCTTATAAATCTAGGTCCAGTGAAGTTAGGTCTTAAAAATTAGGTCCACTGAAGCTAGGTCTTATAAAACTATGCCCAGTGAAGTTAGGTCTTATAAAACTAGGTCCAGTAAAGGTAGGTCTTATAAATCTAGGTCCACTGAAGCTAGTTCTTATAAAACTATGCCCAGTGAAGTTAGGTCTTATAAAACTAGGTCCAGTAAAGGTAGGTCTTATAAATCTAGATCCAGTGAAGTTAGGTCTTAAAAAACTAGGTCCATTGAAGCTAGGTCTTATAAAACTAGGTCCAGTAAAGGTAGGTCTTATAAATCTAGGTCCACTGAAGCTAGGTCTTATAAAACTATGCCCAGTGAAGTTAGGTCTTAAAAATTAGGTCCACTGAAGCTAGGTCTTATAAAACTATGCCCAGTGAAGTTAGGTCTTATAAAATTAGGTCCAGTAAAGGTAGGTTTTATAAATCTAGGTCCACTGAAGCTAGGTCTTATAAAACTATGCCCAGTGAAGTTAGGTCTTATAAAACTAGGTCCAGTAAAGGTAGGTCTTATAGCCTAAATCTAGGTCCAGTAAAGGTAGGTCTTATAAATCTAGGTCCAGTGAAGTTAGGTCTTAAAAATTAGGTCCACTGAAGCTAGGTCTTATAAAACTATGCCCAGTGAAGTTAGGTCTTATAAAACTAGGTCCAGTAAAGGTAGGTCTTATAAATCTAGGTCCACTGAAGCCAGTTCTTATAAAACTATGCCCAGTGAAGTTAGGTCTTATAAAACTAGGTCCAGTAAAGGTAGGTCTTATAGCCTAAATCTAGGTCCAGTAAAGGTAGGTCTTATAAATCTAGATCCAGTGAAGTTAGGTCTTAAAAAACTAGGTCCACTGAAGCTAGGTCTTATAAAACTATGCCCAGTGAAGTTAGGTCTTATAATGCTAGGTCCGATAAAGAAAATACATAATAATTGTTGAAATTAATTTAAATGACATTGTAAATCATTAGTCATTTTAATAGCTTTAAAGCAAAGAAACAGTACAAGCAAAATATTGCCTAAAATATTTGTTAGTAAAAGTACAACCGCCTGACTGCCAACATCAATAAATTATGACATTCTGCGGTCTGCCGCTATGCGTCCGCGCGAAGCCGATATATCCGGAGTCATGCAAATGAACAAAATGTTATCGTAACAACTATCAACCTAGCTACTATGCGCTACATGCAACATTATGTAACAATTAAACTCTGTTTCACTTGATCAAAAAATTAATAAATAATATTTTTTCATTGTAACACATGAATTAGAAGATACTACTTGAATAATTGAACAAATACTTATAAAAAAGAGGAAAAAGCTTTTCTTTTCCCTAATCCCCCCGCCTCCCCGCCAAAGCTCTGGGCCCTGGTACGGTCGCACCACCTGTACCATAGCACCACTAAGTTCACTAGAGAGTACTGGTACCATAGCTGTAACCATCGAAATATAAGTAAGCAACAACAAACACTACTTTACATCCTTTCATCCATGTTTATCTTAGAAAGCAGTTGAATAAAATATGTTTTGTTAAGTAAAAATAATATTTCTCTATTATAATATTTGTTTTAATTGTCCATCAACACCGATTACGGTAGAAAGAGGACTTTCAAAATTGAAAAATATGATCTAAAGGTCACATAACTTCATAAGAGATAATATCAGACCGTTTATTTTTAACTTCTAATTGTTTATAGGGCAGGGGTTGATCCACGGTCCCACTAGTCAGAAGACGGACATAAAAATTGGATCCATCTGAAATAAGCACATCTGAGCAGATCAACAGAAAAGGCGGCAGTAAAAGAGCCAGTTATTATTATTATTATTATTATTATTATTATTATTATTATTATTAGCACCGCGTCTTACTACCCGTTCGGGTTATACACACTTTCGCTAATGTGTAATGGTAGAGTGATTGTGAGATGAAATGAAGGACCTACAGTTTAACGTGGAATCCGAACCACGGTGGAGGCCTGGCATTCCCCACATTCACAAGATGTCTTGTCAGAGGTGAAGGAAGGGTTTGGTAATCAGATAAATCTGTGCTGGGACCGAGGATTGAACCCCTGACCCCCAGCACAGAAGTCTTACACCTTACCCCTAGACCGAAAAGAGCCAGGTGAACGGACAAGACTGTATAATATAGCAGGTCAATCAGATTGAGGTATTGCAAAGATTGTGAAGGGTAACTGTTAGTGATATCGTTGCGTCTACACGGCAGACATCTGTGATGAAAAGCAGTCTTGTTGGCTTGGTTCTTCTGAATTTCTACAATTATAACATTTTAGACCCACAAGTTATTGACTGGTTTGCAGAAACTAGATAACACAGAATGATCATATAAATAACAACGCGTAGCATACATTTGAGAAATATTAAAACGTGGTTATAAATAATGATTTGTTTTATTCATATAACCATTTGGTTCTATCTTGTTTCGAGAAGTCCAGGTCTAGAATGACCTTAAAACGCCACTTTTAAGAGTTAACTAAAAAAAAACAACAACAAAACCTAAATTCAACAACTTCCAGACCCCCTTGTAAGAGCTCCCCTCAAAATTTCTCCCTGGATCCACACCTATTAAAGGGCGAAAAAAAAATAGTTTTCAATACATTTTCATATTTGTATGTTATACCTTTTAAGTTTTATTAAAAAATGCATAAAACAATGATGAAAATTTGTATTTGTTTCTTTTGTCCTAGTTTTAATTGGCTTGATTTTGTTAGTTTTAAATAAATGTAATAAAAACCAGTTTATATTTAATACAGTTGTGTGTTATGTCGTGGGGGATGGCCATGAAGAAAACTGAGTTTGTAATATCTTATTTCATTCCCATTTCAGCAATAATTGAGTCGTAATGTCTTGATAGTTAAACAATGGAAAGGCCGAGGGGGGCCATTATTGGGCTGTGTTTAGGGCATCAACTTAACTTAATCTGGCCCTACTCAACTCTCACTCCTTTTCCACTTAATATCACCAAAGCTAAATATATTTTTATGTTATCAAAATAAATAAAATATCAAAAAAACATTTTCTCCAACAAATAATTTTTGTTTTACTATTCATTCGGATTATACACTTGTGTACAAATTACGCTATTGGGTTAGGTATGATGACTGTTTAGTTTAGAGGAAGTGTACCCGCATTTGAATGGCGATAAATTGGGAAACCATTTAGGAAAACCACCCTCAGTACACCCGACCTGAATCGAACCACGGTCTCCCCTTCATCGGCAATCTATTCTAATGCGAGAGTAATGCTTTAGACCATGCGGCCACCGAAGCGGATCATAGCTATAATAATATTAATATTACTTGTTTAAAATGGTAATATCCAGAAGTATTTTTTTGGGGGGGGGGATATTATACACCCCTAAAACTCATTATTTTTTAAATAAACACTTTATTATTTGTTGTATAAACATTATAAATATAATGGTACCTAAATAAAAAAAAAAGCTCTTCAAATAATAGCCACCATTCTGATGTTCATTTATAATTATTTTTAAAGCTCTTTCTTAACCAAAGATAAAGTTTATTAAAACCTGGAACCTTATTTATAGAAGATTCGACCTGACCGGAATTCAAACTTGCAAAGCTACCAGAGCTGGTTAATGAGTACATATTAATGAGAGGCCTATTTCCTTTTAGGTCATCACGGCATGGGGCGGATGATGAAATAAGTAATATTTCATTTACTTAAAATTAATATCTGCCTATAAGATAAACACTTTCTATATGCTTATACATGTGCAATTTATTAGGGTCTTTAAACATTTGAAAATTGTTAAGTTATCATTTATAAAGAGCAAATTTCATCATAATAGTTCTAGATTTATAAATAAAATGTATCTCTCTAACATATATTAGTAATCCTAAGAGGAGTGAATACATCTAGTATAATAGAATGCTTTTTTATTTCAACACGTCAAAAAAAAGTAATTGGTAAAACTTGGATTATTTAAACCTCTGTCACGATAAAAAAGAAATGCTCCTAGAGGCATTCCATAATATTAATTAAATTCCTCTCGGTCCCGGCAAAGATTTATCTGATTACCAAACCCTTCCTTCACCTCTGACAAGACATCTTGTGAATGTGGGGAATACCAGGCCTCCACCGTGGTTCGGATTCCACGTTAAACTGTAGGTCCTTCATTTCATCTCACAATCACCCTACCATTACACATTAGCGTAAGTGCGTATAACCCGAATGGTTAGTAAGACGCAGTGCTAATAATAATAATAATAATAATAATAATAATAATAATAATAATAATAATAATAATAATAATAAAATTCCTTCGCCTCCCTCCAAAAATACTTAGCCTAGCTACGGCCTTGCTAAATAAGAATCAATCAATTTAATTTTTCGAGGAGGCTTCAACAAATTAAATGCCCGTGTTGTGAACAAATTAATAATTGTAGGAACGCGAGAGTTGAAACATATCACGTGTGTAGTATAACATCACAAATGAAAATTAAACACAAAACTTAAAAATAAGTATTCCAGTGTTGCTGTATTGCCACTATAATGTAAGATTGGTTCAAATTTCTGCTTTGCTGTGATCGATGACAATGGTTTAGTTTCGATCACTGCTGTGTGGGTTTCGACTCAACTCGACCTGGAGTTCCGTCACTGTGACAGAATTATTGGCATTGGCTAACCACAACCAAATTATAGTGATAACGTTATAATAAACATTGACTTCGTTACTTACCACTAAACAACCCTTTCACTTCTGCATGATTCCAGGCCATACTATATTTATGTTAATCTAGAAGACAAGAAGATAGTGAACATTTCCACAGACAGGCTCGCCCTCTGTCACTTCCCACACTCCACAATCCTTAGAAACAAAGCCAAGTCCATGGAGTGAACGGCCAAACTGCTAACACGTGTGGAACTTAATGAAGAGACTCCTCTCCTGCAGTGACGACTTGCCTCGCTACTGGAATCAGACGGGAAGAATGAAAGAGACAGCGGCCGGGAGAAGGGAACAAAACACATACTTGTGACTATTTTAGCCTACACAATGTGACGGTGACACATCTACCGGATCCAGAGGCGTTACTATCTGACCATCACAGGCGCTGGGACATTTTTAGTTAGGAGTGGGGGTTACAAGTGGGAAATTATTGCTTTAATTATAAGGGTGTTTGGTGAAGCTTCGTTAAGGGGGAAGGTGGGTGTGGCCAACATCTCTTTGAGCCAGTGGTGGCTGGTGATATAAAAACTAGGGTGTTTACAGTATCAAAATTGTAATTAAGAATATTGCAAATATATACATATTTAGTTTGATTATATCAACACAATACCAACAAAGATAAAGTCATATATAAAGTTTGATTAAATCAACATAGCACACGCATACGTATAAATAGGCCTACATACCTTATATATATTATAAATTATATAGTATATATATATATATATATATATTATATTACCTATTATATTAAGTAGGCCTACATACGTACATACTTACGTACATACATACGTACATACATACATACATACATGCATACATACACACATACACACATACATGTATACATACATACATATATACATACATACATGTATACATACATACATATATACATGTATACATACATGCATACATACATAGGCCTACATACATGCATACATACATACATACATACATACATACATACATACATACATACATACATACATACATACATACATACATGCATACATACATACATGTGTATATATATATATATATATATGCATACATACATGCATACATACATACATGCATACATATATACATACATACATACATACATACATACATACATACACATATACATACACACATATATACATGCATAAAAAGTAACTGTTTAGAACTACTTACCACAAAGCTACACCCTCAAAGTTGTGTTTACAACATGTTTGTTATTTCAAGCTAGTTCGAACTTGAAGCTACTTGGTGGCTACTTGAACACACTTGACTAGTCAGTGTAAGCCCATCTGCTTGTTTACTGGCTTCAAGCAAGTATTGTTTTGATTGTCTGTGAGGCGTCCATGAAGGTAAGCTAGAAACTGTGTAGTTGGAATAAAAATTCCATAGAAAGCGGGCTCGAGTAAAGTGGAAACGAATACTTCAGAAAAACCAAAAAAGTGGAGCTACCACCAAATTGAACAGTTTTTGGAGTTTTAATAACATTATCCTATCTTATAAGATACTAGGTCCCCACAGTACAGGGACAGAAACCTAAGGGACTGTGCATTCAAGAAATTTGTGGAAGAGTTGAAAGGCTGCTTTCCTGTAATCCCGCTGGATATAGTGAGATCCCAGGAAAAATTTATAAAAACTGTGCCAAGTGAAGAACAAGTCAATATTGCAACATCCAAAAAGTCCAATGCTGGAGCCACAGATGTTTATATGGTACAAAGTAGCCCAGTTTTTTCATGGGTAAACATCTAACAGTGAATCAACTTCAACACTAGTAAGTAAATAAAACACCAATCTATTTGAATTACAATTTACTGTAGTATAAATAAATGTACTAAACGATATGATAAATATGTCTTATGTGTTTTAAAAGTTTAGATTTTGGATACAATACCATATAAGGCTCAACGCGAAATTAATATTTTCAACTACGTTACCATACTAGGCACAATTATTGTTTTAAACTCCCTGAAGTTTATGGTTTAGATGTTTAAAAAAGAGTTACTTTTCACCATACACCATCTGCAGCTGCCAGGGCACTGAACCTCTTTCAGACATAAAGTACTTTTCCTACAATTCTCTTAAATCTTTGACCTCGCGTTTGTATGTATTGGTGGTAATCAATGTCGCAGTGTTCATCACTGATGAGTTCACAGTTGAATTGCACCATGTTCCAGGAATTATTTTCCCTGTAATATGGTCATCAGAATCAATGGTTGAAAGTGGCAGATAGTGCTGGCCAGACGTCTTACTAAGACAGTTGTGAAGAGAGCAAGCAATTTTAGTAACCAAATCCACAGTTTCAGGGCACACTCTTATGTTTCCATCAAAAATCCTTACTCTGGAGACTAAAATGTCAAATGAATTTTCAGAAAGCTTCCGTGCTCTTGATACCCGATAGTTGTACACTCTTTCTCATATAGTTAAGCTACGCTTGCTGTAAGGTTTTAAGATGTCCTTCCTTGAGGAAAATGTATCATCAGTGACTAAAAATGTATTTTCGGGTAGGTTGAGTTGATTACTCTCCAAAGCTAAGTTCAAACTGGATGCTTGGAAAACAGAACTGTCATATGTTTTTCCATTAGCTCCTACATCTATGTAGATAAAGTTGTACTATGTATCTACCATCGCAAACAGTACTATGCTGTATGTGTCCTTGTAGTGGCAGACATCTGAGCCACTGTGTGCAGGACAACGAAATTGCACATGCTTTTCATCGATCACCCCACAACAGTTTGGGAAGTTGGATTGTACTCCGAATAACTTCTGTGCCTTTTTCCATTCTTCTGTTGTTCATGTGATCTTGTAAAAAAAAATACCATAACCTAAGTGGGATTATATGAAAATGCTAAATTAATTACAATGTTATGGTGGAATTTAATGGATTTCTTACGTACAGCCCCCGGACTGTAATTAAAAGGCGTTGGCCACATAAGTAAAATGCTTAAACATTGCGTGATGTCATTTTTTAATTTTTCAGGATAAGAAAGTCAAATATACTGGGACAGAAGATGATGATGACGTTAAAGCTGGTAAATACATTTTCAGCGAACAAAATGATGTACAGGAAGTCTCAAAAAAAATTCCACTCAAACCAACAGTACCGCCTGCCATGCCTCCAATATTTTTTTTTAATTGCAAGCTGTTCAAATCAATTAGACAGGATTTAAAGCAAATCTCTGCTTCTGTTACGTATAAGAACAAAGCAAGTGGTCAAAGGGCTGACATTTTTTGGAAAATACGTAATTGCTCAATAGAGTCAGTTAAATCCTATGAGCTCATCGAGTGCCCAAGGCGCTATACAAGAAATGTTAATGGAAGAAAGAATGGCATCACTCAGTCACAATACTCATCGGTAGTCTTCATCATCATCATCGACACCTTCCATCCCTGTTTCACAAATGTCTCCATAAATGTCGTGGAGATCACAGAGCCCCTTAAACTCACAATCACTAAGGCTGGATGTAGGTAAACCACTAGTAAGTCAGGCTGATATAGTAGGTGTTGCCTTGAACAACAGTTTAATCATTGGGAAATTGCATAAAACAATGCCGAGGACGAACTACAACAGACCTTTTCTGCCTATGATGAAATCAATTCTGATGAACACGGTGATATTGATGTTGATAATGAAGTTGAAATATATATTTTTTAAATTATGTAAATACTGTTTCTATAGATAATCACAACTGAAATTATAGGTTGATTTGTGTATTTAAAAATTGAAGGTTGATTTGTGCATTTAAAAATTAAATTAAATTAATGATCTTTCCTTACCTTTATAGATGGTTCAAGTTCTTCATACACCGCTGAAATAACTTCTGGTACGAATCTGATTATAATTGACTTAGGTACTCTGTACATAAATTGTAGATATTCAAAACTATCTCCAGATGCTAAATAACGCAGAGTTATTTAAAGTTTTGCTTTACAGGTATTTCTGATCTTGACAGGTTTTTTTTCGAAGTTTCTCCACAACCATCCCAAACGGTTCATCGAACTTAATAGGTAGCATTAGTAAAGGATTCAGGATCTTCTTCTGATAGTTATTTCAATAAAGTATTGAAAGCATCAAAATCATTGCAAAACCAATGCTTAACCCATTTCTGCCCCTTCTTCTTTGTATTTTATTTACTATATTGTTTGTCATATCACAGAAAATAGGAAATAAACACGAATAGATTCGTGTATAGCATCAGTAGCAGCCATTTCCAACTATTCTGTACCTGAATAATTCAAGTAACTTTTTTAATTGAATTAATCATTTTACTTGAATGTATGCCCCAGCAGGCTTCAAGAGGCTAGATTCAAGTAAATATGAAGCCACTTGAAACCACAAAATTTTGACCAATATAAATCCCGTTAATGAACCAGACAAGGTAAGCGCTGTTTTTTCAGGCTAAAAAAGTACATACGGGTGTTTACCTGACCGAACATTGACCAAATGGAATTATTGTATAAATGTGAATTTTCGTGCTTTTAATTTATCTCGCTTATATGAATTAGTCTGATTAGCCATGTTTTGTCCCATGTGTTTAGCTCTTTAAAAAACAGCAGGCAAGGTAAACAATACAAATAATTGATTGAATTACAGCCACATAGTCAAGAATATTTTTTTAGTAAATGTCAACTTAGAATTTGCGTTTATGATCACTTTTTTTTGTCTTTCAAACATTTTCAATTAAAATTGGTTTATCAGATCTTAGCCTTTTAATTATTATACTATCCTGATAAATTAATTAATCACTATTAAGAATATAATGCGTCGCATTCTAATCTTAGCTTTTTAATTATTAAACTATCCTGATAAATTAATTAATCACTATTAAGAATATAATGCGTCGCATTCTAATCTTAGCTTTTTAATTATTATACTATCCTGATAAATTAATTAATCACTATTAAGAATATAATGCGTCGTATTCTAAATTAATACTAAAAACAAAAAAACACGATGTTATATCTATTTACGCTTAATAAGCTAATATGCGTTTTATAATATAAGTAATTATATTCTACATATAGCGACAAAGGGTTAAAAAAAGTATTTTAATTTATTTTTTAAAAACTTCACTCCTTAAATACCTATCAAAAGAAAGACAGTTACTTAAGGGGATATATCACCATGAGAGATGAGCGCGGCCGTTTTCTCTGTACCCGATTACTAAGAAAACTATTCTACATAGTTTAATCAGATGTGTACTACTGTAAAGATCAATTCACTTATATGGTTTATGTTTTATTCATATTCACCCAACCAATTCAAATTTAAGTTTTAAAAAATAATTGAAAGAACACTGCATAAAACAAACTGGGCTTGTCATTGAAATGTGAGAAGACTTAGGCTAAAATGGTTTTCATTGTATTACAATAAACACATTTCTCTATCATTTAATATAATTTAACCTAAGTTAAATGTTAAATATTTGTAAGCAGCTTTGTTTAAATGATTTTTACATGATCGTATTTTCTTGGTTTAATGTAGTTTTTTTTAAAAAAATCTGCAGACAAGGCACACACCTAGTAAATATGATTGAGAATAATTATCCTTTCATTTTTCAATATACATATTGTTCTAAACTAAAATAAAGTGATACAGTTTTATTTTAATGCATAAAAGTTTTGTGGTGCTGTATGCTGCGATCTATCGGTATAGGGTTGAACAAGATGAACCTCTCGTGAAAATTCAAGGTAGTGATGCCAAGCGTTGCACTGCGACTACCAGAGGTTCTCAGGAAAAATATCAACTCTACTACGATCATTTATGAAATCAGTTGTGTGAATACGATATGTTTTGCAATGGAAGCCGTTTGTGTAAAAAGAGATCGAATAAAATAAAATAAAAAACTACTTTATTTCTCAACCAGACGAAAGAAAAATAAATGTTCTGCTCTTGTGAATTGGATTTTTTTTAAAAAGGTGTTATGAATTTATTATCGTTTATGCATGAAAAATACCATTTTAATACTGTAGTGGAGAGCGGTGGAATCCCGCAAAGTTGGGCAATAACGTACATCCTCATACAGCTCACTTTGTTCACTGTGGTAAAATACTTATCATGGCATACTCTAGCGGTTTTTAGGGTGAACTAAATAGCGTAATCTCAGAACACAAGTGGCCTTTGTTTGTATGTAATCGTTGTTTTTATAGTTTTATTATTTTGCTTACTATTTTCAATAGTATTTCATCAAAGGTAAGTCCATTCGAATGTATATTTACTATTTATTCATAAGCATCTACAAATAGAAGTCGTTTTTAACAATGAGTCTATACCAGTAAATATTCCTTCTAAATAACACAATATTTGTTGAAGAGGTAGAAAATGGCGAAACGTGTTGTGGGGTATTCCCGCACATTTAGAGAGGGCATTCCCGCACAGTGTGCGGAATTACCCCACAACACGTTTCTTACGGCAATATAAAAATAAGATTTTTTTTTTTTATATATTCCCTAAACCTACGCGTAAGCATGAGATTTAAAAGTAAAACATTTAACTAGAATTGAACACTAATGTATTTTTACTCTATGTGTGATTTCTTTAGAATAATTAAAGTGTTTATTTTATCATAGTTCGGCATCTTGATATTATATTTAGACCAATAACTGGTGTAACAGTCACGATGAATTGAAAATAGAACAAGTATTGACATTAAAAGAGGAAATTGTTTTCGTTCTTTAATATAGTTATTTACAATTATTGAAGACCTGAAAATTTGAACCAGATAAATCCTAAAAACTAAATATATAAAATGTACTAAAAAAAAATCATTTACAAAACATCGTGAATTTAAAAAAAACTTGCATTGTTAAAATACATTTAAAAACGAACCCATATCTTGGAGAAATTATTTTTTTCTGGATATTTAATAGTAATCTTTTTTTTATTTATTTTTGAGGTATTTAACGTGCACTTTCTGAACCAAGTGATTTATATTACCACACGACAGATTTCTACAAGAGAAAACGTAAGATCCTACAAATTTTACTTGAAAGGTACTTTCACATAATTTCCAGGGCTCTTTTACATACCACAATTGAGATGGGATCAACGGCTTTACTTCCCCTCCAAAGGAAGTTGTGCTACAAATTTTTATTGATAATTAAAATTCCGCCCACCTCAGCTGGGTTTGAACCCACGATCATCGGATCCTGAGGCGAGGTCAATACCATCGATAATTTTTATAGTAGAATTGATTTATATCAATTTCATAATAATGGTATTTACTTGATTTCCATTCTCAGGTTTTCAATTGTATTTTTATTAATAATTATTGGTCTGCATATGTAATTTGTAACACAACACAAACGTTTATAGAATAGCTATATATATATATAGATATATATATGCATATAATGTGTGTATACATAAATCAAAACCAATTTATATTTTGCTATATTTTAGATGCCGAGAAAAGGAAAACAGATAAAGCGGAATGGACTGGAGACGTGATGAAAGAAGCCTTAAAAGTAATGAATGAAGTTGGAAAACTGAGAGCAGTATACAGGGCATATAGAATTCTTGTTTCTACTCTAAAGAGGTACGTTTAGGAAGAAAAGCTACCTTTTCTGATGAATAATAAAGAGCACTGGCTAAGCATTTCATTATGATGGCTAAAGTATTAAATGGAATATCACCCATTATGCTTCAAAAAATCGCTTTTTAATTTGCAAGTAGAAATAACATACCACACAATTTCAACACCACCTTAAGAACTGCTGGTAAAGACTGGCTCAGCGGGTCTCTGCGGCGAAATCTAGAAATCAGCCTTCGGAAACCAGAGGCAACAAGCGTGAGTCGAATTATAGGTTTCAATAAGCATGCTGTGCATGAATTTTTCTCAAATTTGGAAGGAGTAATGGAAAAATACAAGTTTCCTGGCTCGAGAATCTATAATATGGATGAAACGGGAATCTCAACTGTTAAGACCCCACAGAAAATATTAGGACCTAAGGGGCAAAAGCAAATAGGATCAACAACAAGCTGGGAAAGAGGCAAAAATACTACCATATGTGCTGCTATGAGTGCAAGTGGAAGCTTTGTACCTCCTATGTTTATTTTTCCTCGATTAACGATGAGTCATACACTCGCCAAAGGTGGTCAAGAAGAAGTTATTTATCATTGTTCTAAGAGTGGCTGGATTAATGAAGAGCTGTACATTATTTGGCTTCAACATTTCGCGAAATGTATGAGACCAATCAAGAACGAACCAGTTTTACTAATCATTGATAATCATGGCACTCACAAATCACTAAAGGCTTTCACATTTTGTCGAGATAATAGAATCGTAGTCTTGACCCTTCCACCTCACACATCACATAGACTCCAACCTCTGGACCTTACCTTTATTGGTCCGCTGAAAACTGCTTATAACAGAGAGTGTGGTTTATCTCTCAAGATCTTTCCTTATGAGAAGATACGACCTTATGATATTGTTTCCCTTTTTAATAAGGCTTTAATAAGGATAGCAACAATTGAAAAAGGAGTATCCGGCTATTCCTCGCCAGGAATTTTTCCACTTAGCCCAAACAAATTCACGGGAGAAGTCTTTGCACCAGCAGCAATGCCCCAAGAAGAAGAAGATGTTCAGGATAACGTTCAGGAAAGTATAGCAAACAGTGCATGTTTCAAAACTAAAACAGTGGACACTCAACAACCATCTACTTCAAAAATAGTTTCTGTTAAATATATTACACCCATTCTAGCTTATAAACCATCAAAACGGCCACGTTCATCAAGACTGCAAAAATGTGTTACTTTTACAGCAACGCCCATGGAAAAAAACACTTGAAGAAGCAGATTTCAAGTTTAAGAATAAAACAATTAAAGAAAATGAGAAAGAAGCAAAGAAAAAGGAGAACATAAGAAAATGTGAAATGCAGAAGAAGTGTAGGATTAAAAACAAAGAACGTAATTAATAATAAAAATAAAAAGTTGCTGTTGGTGCGAAAAAAACTTCCCCAAGATAGCTCAGATGAAGGAGAGAATTGATCAAATCTGTGCGATGCCGATTAACTGGATGATATTGGACCTGAATCTTCTATTAGTTTGCCTATGTTTAACAATTCAGATTCTAATTTTATGCTTTATGGAGAATTCAGGAGGAACAAAGAGTTTTAGTTCAGGTGTGTTCTTTGTTCAGGTTGGGTACATGCTGACTGTAGTGCAGCGGAAAGAGCAGACAATTTTGTTTGTGACTTTTGCCTCAAAAAGTAAAATATAATTAATTTATATTGCCACCTTTTGATACCTATATAAATGTACTATGTTTTTTACTATTGTTATATTTTTAGTTTTACGTTTAGACATTCACATAGTTTATATAAGTTAATACAAGGTTAATCTACTTGTTAAATTGTATTTGTTGTATGTATCGCAAAGTATAGTTGTATATAAATCAATAACCATAATTGTACGGTATTTCCCCACTCTGTATGCGGTATTGACCTACGAGGGTGGACAATGCCACATAGTAACTGTTTTCATATTTTAATTAATTATAAGAGAATGCTAGGTTCAGTATATCAAAGTAATGCACCGAATTGATGTATAAAAAACAAAGTTTACAGTGATATATTACTAAATGTAATAGACTAAATGAGAACATAGCAATGTATTGTTTTGCATAAGTGTGCGGGATTCCCCCTCTCTACCCTAATTTAGAATTCATTAATTAATTTAAAATCACGGGACTCACCACACACACACACACACACACACACACACACACACACACACACACACACACAGGCACATCAAGACAGCTCCCGAAAGTACAGTTACCCTCCAGTCAAGCTCGTACACCGTGAAAGCGGTCATGTTCACGAGGCAGCACCATCTGTGCTGTTAAAATCAAATATCTAACACCGAGTCTTACTACCCAGTCGGTTCTAATATATATTTAACAATATTTAAATTATACCTGAATTAGCTGAAATTTATTTGGTATTTGTAAATATTAGATTTTTCCGTATACCAGTGCAAAGCAATCATACATAGTTCAAAAGTCAGATGTGATACACACGAACTAAAATAACCGTTTGCCTAATGGAGAACCGCTCGCTAACAGAACCTGTTTATGGATGCTATCACTATCTTTAGGCATAAACCTGAACTACGATCATCGGCTTACCACAGAGCTCTTGATTGACAAGAGATTCGGACCTTTGGCAAATATAAAGTTCTGTAAAAAGCGACAGACCATGGAATATTTACACACAAAATTTTAGCAGATCAGAAATTGGGAAGTGGTCTAGCTATCAATCTCCTCCTAGCTCTGTATACCCACGGACCGCCCGAGCGAGATTTGACATGACTTGTACCAACTGGTTGAACTCCAGCATATGCAGACAAAATGATTGACAGCCAACTGGTTAACCCAAAAAGATCAACTTAGAAAATTGATGCCTTACTAACGATGATTATAATCCACAAAATTAGCGTATAAACCGAACGGGTAGTAAGACGCGGTGCTGAATTGGTATTTTTTTTGCTTAGCTTCTCACTCCACCGTTTAAACTATACACAGAATACCAACATTAGAGGAAGTGTACCCAAATTTGCACGGAGGGAGAATTTTGATGAAATAATATAAAACTTTTATAAAAATTCATAAGTTTCATTTAATGCTCGAAACTATATAAATTAGCCACTTAAACCTCAAGACAAGATTAGAGGAAGTGTACCCACATTTCCACTGAGGTAGAATGGAAAGTCTGTTAGAAAACCTTCCTGGAATCCCAGTCAGGGGCTGGCAATATACATGTCTAAACATTGCCAGAGCTCAAAGTAGTAAACATTAATCTTTAGCAAACAAATAATTATTTGGGGTGTAGGAGGAACCCGTATACTTTTAATATTTTCATTTCCACCAGTTTCATTGCTTAAATGTATTTTAAGATCAGGAGTCAAATTCATAAACATTTTAAATGAATCTCCGTGTACCCGCATTTGCGAGATTTGACTGGCCAAAAAATAATTATCGACAAGATTTGAACCCAAATTAGTGGTTGTCGATCTATCAGCCCACCTCCTAGCTCTGTGTACCCGCATTTTCGCGTCCGCTTGTATGATAAAATAATCATAAAATCATTTATTGTATGTAAAATAATGACAACAATTTTCTCTTTTCCAAGTAAATACGATGCCTGTATTATAAGGTAATATTGCACTATATTACACAAAATCAGTAACGTTACAAAACGAAAAAATAAGTACTTTTAATTTGAGAAAACTTAAGTTTACTTTATTATTAGCACCGCGTCTTACTACCCGTTCGGGTTATACGCACTTACGCTAATGTGTAATGGTAGGGTGATTGTGAGATGAAATGAAGGACCTACAGTTTAACGTGGAATCCGAACCACGGTGGAGGCCTGGCATTCCCCACATTTACAAGATATCTTGTCATAGGTGAAGGAAGGGTTTGGTAATCAGATAAATCTGTGCAGGGACCGATGATTGAACCCCGGCCGCCAGCACAGAAGTCTGACACATTACCCCTAGACCACCAGGTCACCCTTAAGTTTACGTTATTTTAAATGTAATATATAACAGGTAATTAAATATGTTTACATTTATATCAAAACTGTGATCTTTTACCCGTGTTGGCAACCCAAAACCTAAACATATGATTTTCGAACTGGAATCCAGGTAAAAAAACTATCGTGAACGGAATATAGCTTTCTCTCTCTCTCACAAACCACCGTTATATCGTCACTAGTTTGAAACCTCATGTCAGCTGCTCATTTTACGGAGATTGTACTAGTTCGTTTTGTGAATAAGTGATGGCGTTTGTTTACAGTTTATTCCAGAAAGAGTAAACTTAATTCTGTCCACTTTCATTATGACGTGTTTGCGTGGTTGTGTACGTTTACAGAGACAGCAGACAGCTCCGAAAGCCTGTTTCACACATTAAAGTGAGAGAGAGACAAAGCCTATATGTATGCAGTGCCAAGGGACACTGGTTCGGGTCCCAACAAAGGCTGAAAATGAGAGTTTATCCTTCTTGGACTCAATTTTTGTAGTTGTACTAGGGTGTATTTATTAGACACACTTTGTGAAAGGTCCCGGAATCAGTTCCCTACATGGGTGAAAATATATGATTAACTTTCATAGAGTTATATTAACTTCTGTGGTAGTTGTCCTATTGTTCAACTGCATTTATTATACACACACACACACACACTTTGTGAATGTTGGTTTCAGCTAAAGCAATTATGTAACATATTATATTAATACCAAAAGTATTATACATTTTAGAGAGATGAGTTAGAGTTTCGAATATTACCAGGGTAAACTAAGGGCAATTTTTCACTATCCCTCCACGCGAATGCTGACTCGCTTCACTGAATGCTGGTTTCAGCTAAAGCAATTATGTAACATATTATATTAATACCAAAAGTATTATATATTTTTAAGAGATGAGTTTGAGGTTCAAATCTTACCAGGGTAAACTAGGAGAGTTTTTTTCACTCTCCCTCCACGCAAATGCTGACTCACTTCTGTGAATGTTGGTTTCAGTTATAGCAATTATGTAACATATTATATTAATACCAAAAGTAATATACATTTTAAAGAAAAAAATACGCGAATGTTTGTAACCGTGCTTATTTTGACATGTGTTATAGTTGAATTGGAGACCGGAAATGGGGGGACGGTCCTCCCACTGCCGGTGGCTACTAGTCCTCCTCACCACATGGCAGGAGCACCGCCACTGAGCCTAGGAGGCGGTGCTCGAGCCCGGGCTGCAGTGAGGGAGACGGAGAGCGTGGTTGTCCCTCAACCTGTCAAGCCGGCGATTTGCTGATATGGTGGGGGTGGGACAGTCTTCAGCCCCGCAACCGGGATTTAGTGGCCCGGTAAATCAGGTAGGCGGGGCATGGTCAAATGACGTCCCTATTCGTAACGTAAAAGAGAGGATTAAACAATTGAGGCGTTTATTTTATACTGGTAGAGAAATTACCGTACATCTTGGTGCTCCAGCAAGCGATCATGACGCATTAAACTGGCTTGAAGAACAAATTACTAATTTGCTTCATCGGCTGCATGACCATGGCGTTAGCGCCGATGATCGTGTCGATTTACTTTTGAATAGCCCTGACTCACGCTGACTACTGTGTATGTCTCATTTAGATGAGCAGATCGGCTATACGCACGAGCTGTGCTTGATAACGTAAGTCGCGTGTTGCAAAGTAATAGTATGTTTTTGAGTACAGCACCACTGTACGTTAAACTCAGCCATTTTAAGGAGCCTCGCGGGAGTGTACGTTATTGTGATAAACTCGCTCCCGCTAGCACATATAGCCGTAATAACAAAGGGGTCATTACGATTCAAAATGGCGACACACTTTGTCTTGCTCGTGCCTTGGTTGTCGCCAAAGCTATATGTGATAATAAAAGAGAACCAGGATGTATGGACGTGAACACCTTTAGACAAATCAAAATGGGTCATCTTATTCAAAAACTCAAAGCAGAGGAACTATGCCGTGATGCCCGTATGAATCTTTTGAAAGTTGGTGGAATAACCGAGCTGAAACAATTTCAAACATACCTCTCCGAATACAAAATCACAGTGTTTAGGGAACGTTGGGGAGACAGGTCTTATATGAGGGGCCTACTCCCTCCGAACATTCCTTTAGAGGCTACATGGATTTGTATTTTCACGACGATAAGCAAAACCATTTTGATGTTAAAAGATTCTTGACAGCCGCATTTAAGTGCTCGTACTTTGGCCGCGAGTGCCGTGTGCCGTTCAACACAAAGAACGAGCACAAATGTGAATCCGCATGTAAAATGTGCTACGCTAAAGTGGTCTGCAGTAGAGGTGAATCTGTGACCTGTAAATATTGTGGGCGTTGGTTCAAAAAACAGTATGTTTTGATAACCATAAACGTCCCGGGTTTTATAGAGGTCACATGTCGGTCTGTGATGTCAAAAAGTTTTGTGAGATCTATGGTCAATTTTTCAATATGGAAATATCAAATTATTCACACAGGTGTTATTAAACTTTTTGTAGAGTATGCGATACATATCGTCCTTCGGTAATTTCTGTTATATGAAGAAATCCCAATCCAAGCCGTCACTGGAAAAGAGCCATTTCATGATTGTATTCTATGATTTTGAATGCCGGCAAGAAACTCTTCTTCAAGGTGTGGTCCACACGTACTTGCACGAACTTAAACTCTGTGTCGTACAGACGTGTTGCAAGGCCTGCTTTCATATCGATGTAACTGACCATCATTGCACCGAACACGCGGGCGATAGGACTCGTATATTCAAGGGTGATATTACAATGGCACACTTTTTCGGATTTATAGAGCAAATTAAAGAAACAAAATTTAAGGATATCACCCTCCTAGGTCATAATGCGAAAGGCTATGATGGGAATTTCATTTTAAAATATATGGTGGCTGTTAAAGATTGAACTCCAGAGCTCATAATGAAGGGTGAGAAAATCATATCTACGCGTTACGGCCCGCTCCACTTTATTGACTCGCTGAATATTCTCCCGATGTCATTGTCCAAGATGCCCAAACATTCAGCTTGGACGAAATTTGGCCATAGGACATTTCCCTAATTGGTTTAATAAAAAATAAAACGAGGGGTTATAGAGGTTCCTTGCTGCCAAAGAGGACTACGGTATCGGTGAGATGTCGGTTTATGGAAATGAGCACTTTGAGAAGTGGTATGACGCGTTGGTAAAAAACATTATGTCTTTGATTTTAACCGCTAGTTGGAACTGTATTGCGTGAAAGATGTAGAGATCCTACGGAAGTCTTGCCTGCAGTTTAGAGACATGCCTATCGAAAAACCAAAGGTGGATCCTTTCAGAGAGGCGTGTACGATCGCAGGAGCGGCCATGTTGGTTTACTGACGAAGTCATCTTAGGGAGAATAATGTCGATATAATCCTTAACGGTAGCTACCGGTGTGCAGACCAACAGTCGAATGTCGCCGTAAAATGGCTCTGCTGGGAGGCCCAATGAAGCAGTGTCTCTATCCTTCATGCGGTTAATAGACGTGAGTAATATGTGTTAGAGCGACGTGTAGACGGCGTTGTTAAAGCTGAAAATACCGCCACCATCTTCCATTCCTAACAGGACCACCCCTATCAAAACAGCCACAAAGAGACCATGGAGACGTGTAATGAAGCGACCATGGCTTGCTTGGAAAAGCATAAGAATGCCCGTTACACGGTTGTAGAGATGTGGGAGTGTACGTTTAATGCGATGAAACGCACAGACAAGGACTTGAAACAATTTGTACTCCAGCACGAAGTGTACAGCAAGGAGCCACTCAATCCCAGGGACGCATTCTGTTGCAGACGTACAAATTGTATCAAGCTCTTCCACGAAGCAGACCTTTCTTGTGGAGAGAAGATCAAGTACTTGGATGTGTGTTAATTGTATCCTTACATTTGCAAGTACGAAAAATATCACATCAGCCACCCCAAAATTCACTTGGAACCAAATTGTCCGTCTATAGATCAAGTAGAAGGCATAGCCAAATTTACCGTGACGCCTGCGTGGAATTTATTCATGCCCGTATGGCCTACACGGATGCACGACAAGTTAATGTTCATCTTGTGCAGGAAATGCGGTGAGGAGAAAAACCAAGACGCGTGTCAGCACAACGACAAAAAAGATCGCTGGCTGACAGGCGTATGGGGGATTGACGAGATACTGAAAGCCGTTGAGAAATGCTACACCGTTGAAGCAGTACACGAAGTGTGGGAGTACAATGTATCCGTTTACAATCGTCAGACACGTAGCGGATTGTTTCACGGGTACATTGATACTTTTTTGAAAATTAAAAAGAAGCCAGTGGATGTTTAGAGTGGCGTACCTCACAATATAAGAAATAAAATTACATTCAGAATTATGAGGAAAGGGAAGATATAGAACTCGATTTCGGCTTAATTTGTCAAAACTCCGGTCTCCGCTCTCTGGCTAAACTATTTGTAAATTCGCTATGGGAATAGATTGGGCAAAGACCCGATTTACAACACGTAGCCGTTGTCAACGACTATCAGGGCACCCACAAGTACTTGACGGATCCGTACATCACCGTGGACAGAGTCATTAATGTAAATGATGAGGTTATGTTCATCAATTACAAGGATGCGCGTGACGCGTTGCGCCCTAACCCTAACACGAGTGTGGTGGTGGCATGCTACACGACTGCTAAGGCTAGGTTGTACTTATACAGCATCCTTGAAAAATTGGAGCAACGCGTTTTGTATCACGATACAGATAGCGTTCTATTCATGGAACGCCCCGGCGAATGGAGTCCACAGACCGGAAACTTTTTAGTTGACTTCCCTGACGAACTTCAAGTATACGGTTAGGAAGCAACATTAGCGTGTTTGTATCTGGTGGTCCCAATAGTTATGCTTAACAAGTTTGTATTGGTGGCGATTCTACCAAAACAAAAACGGTGTGCATGGATCGCGGTATCAGCATTAACTACGGCAACCATAACGACGTTAATTTTGATGTTTTGAAATCGATGGTCACCGAACAGGCTGCGGAACGATACATATAGATACCCCACAAAATCGTAAGAAAAGGTCTTGCGACTGTATGTACCGTTTCACAGACGAAATCTACCGGCCTGTGTACACCAAGGCTAACCGATGATTATAATACGTTGCCGTTTGGGTATCAGAATTATTGTAAACGCGCTCGCCACGAATAAAATGTGATCATTTAAACGGGCTGAATAAGCACCTTTTTTTTCTTTCCCTCTAGACAGTTCAACTGACATACCTTTTTCAAAGATTTGAGATTTTTTCATGATTTTATCTGGTGAGATATATTTGTATGTACTTTTATTTGTGTTTAAATAAATATTCTAAGTATACTTTTCATTGAGTGAGCCTTATTTTTAAAACTTTGATTTGTGTAAATAAATAAATATTCCCAGTATAATTTTAATGGCGTTAGCTATATTCTAAAACTTTGATTTGTGTAAATAAATATTCCAAATATACTTGTCACTGTGGGAAATATATTTGTGAATAAATATTCAATGAATTCTTTTCACGGTGTGTGCTATTTTTTTGCGAATAAATATTATAAAAACTGTTATATTTGTGTGTTAACATATACTCTACTCCCCCCTCCCTACTATCCTATAAATACAAGTTCATACAGCTTATAATCTTAGTCTCAAACATTATGGACAAGTTGAAACATCCATTTTCGGCCATAATTAGCGGCCCTTCCTGTTGTGGAAAGTCACATTTTGTAGCCGAATTTATTCGTCACTTGGACAGAATGTGTGACGTTAAATTTGATAAAAATAACCTGGTATTATGCTTTATGGCAACCGGGATTCAAACAAGACGGGTCAAGTCCCTGCGTCATATACTGTAAGGGTTTTCCAGAAATAGATGAAACCTGTAGTGACTCTCCACAGCTTATTATCCTGGACGACTTGATGCGTGAAGCCAACGAATTGATCGTCAATCATTTCACCAAAGGATGCCACCCTCAAAATATTACCATAATTCACTTTACATAAATTATATTCCACCAGGGCAAGGGCCAAAGAGAAATTTCCCTAAACGAACATTATTTATAAATCCCAGAGATAAAGCTCAGATTCACCACTTTGCACGTGAAATCTGTCTTGAAAACCCCCTGTTTTAAAAGAGGCATACAGTAATCCTATATACTCCCCACGGGTATATATTGTTATATTTCAAACAAGGTACACCCGAATGGTTCAGCTATAGAACCCGCACAAATGTCGGGTGTTGCGTGTACCTACCACGCAAAAGCTATAGAAACACTGACACTTCACGATTACTGACCATTTCCTAAACATGAGTCCCAAAGTTCTGAAGCAAGCCGCTCTGTACGTGCGATGTATCGCATGAACTCACAGCAACGTGTTGCCTTGCTTAAAACGGCCGACAAGAAACTTATTGACTCTGTTTGTGAGTGTGCATACAGCACCTTAAAAGGGCGGGAGCCGTTGAAAAATGCACAGAAAACAAAGTTACGTGATCACAAACAGGTGTTGCGCAAGCTGGTCAAACGAGGAGAGTGCTGGAAGAAAAAAAGATGACTACTCGTTCAGAAAGGATCGTTCTTGCCCTTACTTATAAACCCTTTAATCAGCGGTGTCCTTGGTTCCTTATTCAACAAGTAGATAATGGAACACACGAAAAAGATTATATTGGTGTCCCCGGAAACATTACACCGTTAAGAGCAACAACACTAACAAGTGGCATCGGTCACCAATCTAGTGGTCTCCGAGCTGGATAAAGAAATGGAAAAATTCCTCGTTTCAAAACTTGACGACAAGTCTAAATGAATTTTATACCTACAAGTACTACAGCGCTAGATGCTCTTTAGTCATCACTCTCCACCTCTTGAAAATACTAGCAAAAATACCACTCCTGAAGTGTCTGTACTTCCCATCTCTGCTGTACTCAATTCTGTACCAGTATAGGCATGTAAAAAAGCTGAACGTTTATAAAAACATATTATTTCCAGAGGTGGTATCTCTTGGGACGAAAACGAGGAAGTGAGTATCCATGATATGCCTCTCCGTGAATCCAATATTATGGATTTAGTCGACGATCTGGTCAGTGCAGTCTGTTTGGGTGGCGAGAGTTTCTCACGGCGCTTCTAAAATTAAACGTTCCGAAAGAATTTATTGTAAGTCCGAACATTTTGGTGCCCATTAGAGATCCGACAGCCGTACCCCAACCACTTACACCATCACAACGCCCTACGAAAAGGAAACTGAAAAGGGTGGACGAAAAAAGGTGGCTGCCGTTCCGAGCTTAATGGCCCGTTTAGCCGACATCTACTACGACCCTTCTCATCCTGCAAGGTTTGCAGGGAAGGCGTCCAATAAATATCCCGACAACATACAAAAATGGCTTCGTTCGCAGGACGCTTATACCCTACACACACCGGCGATAAAAAAGTTCCCATGCAACAAGTAAATGGTGTCAAACATTGACGATCTTTGACAAGCCGATCTCAACGGTATGAGAAGTCTCGGAAAATACAACGACGGTGCAGTGTACTTGCTAGCCGTCATCGACGTTTTTAGCAAGAAGACCTGTGCGAAGACGCTTCCATCCAAGACGGGGAGCGTCGTGAGAGATGCCTTTCGCGACATTTTCAAACAAAGCTTCCGTAAACTTCTAAATTTACAGATGGACAAGGGGACAGAGTTCACGGCCTATTAGTCCGGAAATTTCTCAAGCAAGAAGACGTGAATTACTACACCACTCATAATCCTGACGTGAAGGCAAGCATTGTGGAACGATACAATAAAACTCTAAAAGGGCTCATGTGGCCCTACTTTACCAAAAATAGCACGTATCGGTATGTGGACGTCCTTCAAGATCTCTTCGATGGTTACAATGAAAACAATCCACTATCAAGATTGCAACTGCCAACGTTTCAAAACCCAATGTGCTTCAAGTCATAGATAATTTTTACAGCAAACAGCGTCCAAACTCGAATAGTAAACAAAAAATGAAAGTCGGTGACATGGTGCATATTAGCAAATCCAAAATTCTGTTTGAAAAAGGCTAAGAAAGCAGTTAGGGAGAAGAAATTTTCAAAGTTAGCAGTATCGTGTTGCGACAACAAGACGTCCACAGACTGACCGATCTTGACAGCGAGAAAATGAAGGGAACGTTTTACGGACCCGAATTGCAACCCATACGTCTTTCAGAAACTTTTAAAGTTGATAAAATACTACGTGTCAAGGGTAAAGGTGGCAGAAAGAAAGTGTACGTGCAGTGGAAAGGTTACCCTCCCAAGTTTAATTCTTGGGCTCTTGCCAGTTACGTCAGCAGTCTACCATGAAGGACTAGTTTTACACCATTTTGCCGAGCGACAGATTTTTGGGATATTACCAGAATAATACCCTTGCAAATTTCACCACAAAACTACCCGACCGTCTTAAACTTGAATGCCACTAGGAAGTCGCTCTCACCGAATTCAAATATCCATGTTCTTTCACCACCGTACCCGAGGGCCAAAATATTGTATGGTACAACTGGGTGGATGATAACGGCGTGGAACAAATATTCAAGGATCATGTTCCTCCTGGAAACTACAGATCTATCCATGAGTTGATCAAAGCCCTAAACGAATAATAGGCATTTGAAGGGGATTCCGGAGTCGTATTCAAGTACACAAACCCCAACAAAAATGTGGACGTTGTTTCTTCTTCACCAAATATGCAGCTGTTGACTCTATAAAGTCAATTAAGTCTACAGCTCAGTTTCGATCCTCAGACTAATCTGATAAATGTCCCAAAGTCACCGTACGCCGCCAACATTCTACAAGGCTTGCCCTCGCAAATGTACATCTACATGGATATCGTCGATCCTCCGCCCGTGAGTTACATTGTGGCACCGCTTTTACGTATCGTTATTGAAAGCGTTTAGGAAAAATTATAGATTGTGATAATTCTTCAATTCTTACAACAAAACAAAACACAGAAACTATTCACAAAAACAAAGATTCTCTTGAGTTGCTTTAGTTAACAAGATTACCACCAGAGTGAAACAAAGTACAGCCTGGGTATTTAGGCGCGAATTACAATATTCTGACACACTCCCTTAATGAGCACATAATAAAAAAATGTTTCTAATGTCATAGTGGCATTGTTAAACACAATATATATATATATATATACACTGAGCATACAAACAAACAAAATTAATTCACCACTTCAAGAAGACTCAGGTAACAAATCAGCACATAGCCGTTGAAAAACTTCCAGGGGTAATGGCTTCGTAAGGATGTCAGCAAGCTGATCCTTCGATGCGGTGTATCGCATCTCGATGTCCCCATGTTCAAATCACTCCCGAATGTAGTGGTAGCGAATATCTATGTGCTTGGCACGCTTGTGATATTCTGGATTTTTCACAAGTTTTATGGCACTTTGATTGTCAACAAAGATCACCGTTGGTGCAGCGGCTTCTTCAAAGATGTCCATGAACTTACTTCTAAGCCACAGAACTTCTTTAGATGCTGCTGAGACTGCCATATATTCAGCTTAGGTGGTTGAGAGGGCTACTGTTTGCTGTCTAGTACTGCTCCAAATAATAGGACCATCCGAGATCTTGAATATGTAGCCCGTTGTCGATCGTCTTGTATCAAGGTCTCCAGCATAATCAGAGTCTGAATATCCCACAATAGTGATTAGGTATTCGGACTTTCGATACATGACTCCATAGTTGGTTGTGGCTTTGAGATATTTAATAATTTTCTTGACACTGTTCCAGTGGTTTTTGTCAAAGTTGTTGCAATATTTGCTGGCTTGCCCCACTGCAAACGCTATACCAGGTCGACTGACTGTGCAAATAAATATTAATGCGCCAACTGCTTCCCTGTATGGTACATGCTTCATTAATTGGTCTTCTGCTGCTTGTAGGTGAATACTGGAATCCGCAGGCACGCTACAAGGATTAGAGTCCTGAAGATAGAATCTTTTGGCCATCTGGTGTATGTAGGTTGATTGTCCAATGAAGAGTGTACCATCTTCTCTGTTGTAGTGTATCTGCATCCCCACAAAGAATTCTACTGTTGATGTCGTGATCTCAAAACCCTTCTGCAACTCATTGATTACAACGTTACATGATGTTTTATTCGGTCCCATCACAAGACCATCATCAACAAAAAGGATTAGAAAGACATGATTCCCCTTAACATCAGCTTTGTAGATACACTTGTCTCAATTAAATTGCCTGAAGCCAAAATCCTTTATGAATTGGTCGAACTTTCGGTTCCAACATCGTGACGATTGCTTCAGACCATAAATACTCTTATTGAGTTTACAAACAACATTTGAATCCACCTGTATCCCTTCTGGAGGACTCAAATATATCTCCTCTTTAAGATCTCCATTAAGGAATGTGGTTTTGACATCAAATTAGGTTAGTTCATAGTCAAATCTAACTGGAATAGATAGGAGCACTCTAATCGAATCATAGCGAGTTGTGGGGGAAAATGTTTCATTGTAGTCTATTCCGAACTTTTGTGTGTAACCTTTTGCACACAAACGTGCTTTATATCTCGTAATCTCACCCAAAGAGTTTCTTTTAATTTTAAAGACCCATCTTGAGCCGATGGGTTTCTTCCCTTCAGGTAATGATACCATTTCCATGTGTCATTTTTTCTCTAAGGCGTCAACTTCCTCTTTCATAGCAGTTTCCCACTTGAATTTGTCCGGGCATGTAACAGCTTCATAATAAGTACTAGGAGTATCTTCCTCAACGCAGAGAAGATTCTCAGTGAATCTTGCTGGTGGCTTTAAAACACTACGAGGTCTGAGGTTATGAGTAGGCCTAGACCTCGTGTATAGTTCATTCTCTTGAAGAATTTCTGCTGGTGGCTCACCTGTCTCTGGTCTGGGGATGTCTTCTTAGTCTCATAGTCTTCTTGGCTCTCGACTTCAGCTTCTTCATCACAGTCAATTTTCATGGGCACGTAGTGGATATGTTTTTCAAAGCCTTGTGCTTCACTGAAAAGAACATTTCTTGATATTCTAATTTTCTTAGTATCAGGATCGTACAGCCTGTAGTTGGTAAAATTTCCATCATAGTCAACAAGTATCATCTTCTTGGATTTCTTATCCAACTTCTTTCTTCCATTTTTCACCAGCATATAGGCTTCACATCCAAACGTCCTTACATGTGACAGCTGGGGCTTTTTGCCGGTCCATAGTTCGAGGGGTGTGGAGTTATGTGCCTGCTTGTAGGTGTACGGTTTAATATGTATACAGCACAATTTACAGATTCCACCCAAAGCTCTTGAGGGAGGTTACTGCTGCAAAGCATCGCCCGGGCACTCTCAACAATTGTGCGCATATCTCTCTCTGAGCGAGAGTTTTGTTCGGGTGTGTAGGGCGCTGTTCTCTCAGCAATGATCCCTTTGGAGGCAAGGAAATCCTGAAATTCTACATTGATGTATTCTGTACCATTGTCTGTATGGAGTATTTGCACACTTCGCTTGTATTTTGTTTCTACAATCTTACAAAAATCTTTAAAACATTGTAGTGTATCACTTTTATGTTTAATGAAAGATACTACTCTATAGCCAGAGTAGTCATCTTTGAAAGTAACAAAGTACTTAGCTCCTCCTACAGACTCGACTGGCATGACACCAAGATCACTGTATATTAACTCACCAACCTTCATCTTCTGGTGAGTTGGGTTGTTGAACGCGAGCTTGTGGTTCTTTCCATATGCACAGCCAGGGCAAAAGAAATTGTCTACTTCACTCAGATATACACCCTCGGCTAAGCCTTTTGAGACTAACTCCTTCAAAGCTCTAACTTTGATGTGTCCGAGGTGTTCATGCCATAGCTTTAAACTAGTGTGAGTGACAGAATTGACTTCATTTGAGGTTAAAGTCTGAAAAAGCAATTTATACAGGTTATTTGGCTGGCGTTCACCACAAGCAACCAACTTTCCTTTTGTCAAAAACTTCAATAAAATTGTCTGATTTTACTATTTTCATTCCTAACTTGGTGATTTTTCCTTCAGACATGAGGTTCTTTTTCAGTTCCGGAACAAATAGGACATCTCTAATGACCGAGTCATACCACTGACCATTCAGCAACTTACGAATCATCATATCACCTTTCCCTCTGACAAAAAGCTTGTGATTGTCCCCAAGACGCACAGAAGAACCATCACTAATCTCTTCAAACTTGTCAAAGTAGTCTCTGTGCCATGTCATATGGCTGGAAGCCCCACTATCCATGGTCCAAGTATTCTCACCAGAAAAAGAAATACATGCATTTGCTTCCTCAACATTAAAAGCAGAAAAATTTGACTGGTCAGCTCTGCCTTTATCAGAGACTGGTCGATTTTTCTTCTCACTCCGGCAGTCACGGGCAAGGTGGCCTTTACGTTGGCAGTTATAACAGGTAAGTTTACTTAAGGTTTCGTTACTTTGTTTTTCTGCTTCATAAAATCGTGGTTTATGTCCACGAGATTTAGTTTCTCGGTTAGCTACAGAAGCTAAAGCTGTTTCTTGCTCTTCCCCCTTAGTCAGGCTCGCCTCTTCATCAATCAGATGGGATGTCAAATTGGCGATGGTTTGTGTGTCCTCACTCATGGAAAGCCAGGCCTGTCTGAAACTCTTATATTTCAGAGGTAGACTACTAAAAATCTTGGTCATGATTTCTAGATCGCTGACTGAATCTCCGACCTCTTTTATTTGTCGGGCAAGAGCTTCCACTTTGGCGATGTGTTGAGCCACTGAATCGGCTAAGCTCCATTGATAATGATAGAAACGCTAATGTACTATCATTTTATTTGTTTCTGATCTGTGCTCGTAAATAGAATCTAGTTTGCTTAAAATTTCATAGGAAGATTTACAATTTTCAATCAAGGCATTCTGACTGAGCTCCATAGCTGAGGTAAGAGTAAACATTGCTACAGTGTCTCTTTGTTGTCATAGATCGATTGCCTTATTTGCATTTACAGTAGGCATAGCTTCCTCACCTTTTGCGATTTTGAAAATACCTTTAGCGCGTAGAGCGCATGTCAACTGGAACTTCCACTGCTGGTAGTTACTACCATTAAACTTATTAACACTTGATATGTCGATCTTTTCCGACATTTTTACTAAAGTTCAAGGTTAAAATCAAGGTATATTCTTACATAAACAGATTCTATTAAGTAAATAAACTTATTAGCGTACAATTACTTTAAACTTCACTTTTTAGTTTAACTGATAAACATACATTTTCCGTGAGAATGTTCAATTAAATATTATGACACTAAACTTAATGTGCTCATGAAAAACAACTTTCTTGCGACGTTAACAGCCACGGCAGCATGGCTAACTCAAGCAACAAAAACTACGAAACTGATTCGTTTTATCTTTAGAGAACCAACAACGCATTAGGAACTAATCCTGGGCCCATAACATATTGAAAGCGTTTAGGAAAAATTATAGATTGTGATAATTCTTCAATTCTTACAACAAAACAAAACACAGAAACTATTCACAAAAACAAAGATTCTCTTGAGTTGCTTTAGTTAACAAGATTACCACCAGAGTGAAACAAAGTACAGCCTGGGTATTTAGGCGCGAATTACAATATTCTGACAATAGTCGATATCAAAAATACAAACTATCTCTACGGAAAGCACAAGACAGTTAGCTATGATCCGTTGCACTACGTGCTCGTACTTAGAAGGGAAATTTAAAGCCTGGAAACCAATAAAAGAACAGACACTGGTGAACATGTACCGTTATAGTTTGGAAAAGTGTGCGTGAAACTTCATTTTCGACGCTGCTCAACATGAACTGTCCCTACCAAAGATACTACGTCAACAGGATTGAAAAAGGAATATATTCGAACTATCACGGCGTTCCCTATCAACGCGGGCACGGGATAGGAGGTTTATTCAGCGGACTTTTCAAGATCGTCGCACCGTTGCTGAGAATCGGCGCTAAAGCCATTGGAATACAGGCATTTCATACGGGTATCGACGTGCTTTCCGAAGTCTCCAATCAGCGTCCTCCTTTCAAAGAGGCTCTACGGCACCGTATTGACGAGGCTGGAACAAACCTGAAACGCAAGGCAGAGCAGAAGATCGACACACTGATGACTGTCTCAGGCTATAAAGGACGTCGTAAGAAGCACGCACGTCAGTCTTCTGTCGTTTCCCGACGTAAAATGGTCAAGAAAAAAGCGGTAGATATTGTCAGTTGAAATGTAGTTTCTACACCCCCAGTCCTACGAGTTTTCCAGCAGTGAACTCGAACTCTTTTCCGTCCCACCCATGCAAAATAGTCTTTAAACTGGGAGATGGCTACAGTACAAACCTGTCTCTTCCATCACCGATAATTCGCCCATCAAATTTACAGTTACCGGATAAAGCGAGTTCTATATCGATCTTTCACAGACTATGCTCTATCTTAGAGCAGCCATCATGAAACCCGACGGTGGCGCTTTCACAGAGGTGGATCAATTCGCTCCCGTCAACAACTGTTTGCATTCGCTATTCATACAGGTGGATGTGTTTTTTTAAAAAACTATTTTCACTGCCCAGCAACACGTGTGCTTATAGATCGTACATTGAGACGCGGCTCAATTACAACAGTGAGGCCAAAGAACAAATTTGACTTGTGGTCTGTGGTTCGCAGACAGACCCAGAAATTTGAGGAGGCTAACGCTGGCAACAAGGGATTTGACGCCCATCATCGTCTCACCGCAAAAAGTGAGACGGTGTATCTTTTGGGTTATCTACACGGTGACGTGTTTAAACAAGTGAAATACTTTTTAAACGGCTCCGAATTCAGAGTCAAGTTGGTCGGTTCCAGAGACTGGTTTATTCTTATGGCATTCCCTGAACTCCCTCACTTTAAGGTTCACATCGCTGAAGCCAACCTTCTAGTGCGACGTGTCAAATAGCACCTTCTATACTGTTGGTACATGCCAAGGCATTAAACGTCATTCCCGTAAAGTATCCCTTCCCCTGTGTGGAAGTAGAAACACTCACTATTTCTATGGGTGTGCAAGGAAAATCACTGGACAACGTATTCACCGGACAGTTACCCAAACGATGCATCGTGGGATTTGTATCAAACGCAACGTTCAACGCAGACGCCACCAAGAACCCGTTTAACTTCCAAACCTACGGCATGAACCATTCCTCGCTGTGCGTAAACGGGGAAAATGTGCCGTCAAAACAGTTACAGCCCGATTTTTCAAACGGCAACTATGTCATGTTCTATCATACACTGTTTTCTGGGATGGGTCTCCATTTCATGAACAAAGGTAGCGACATCACACGGGAAGCCTTCCCTGACTGATACCACCTGATGGCTTTCGATCTCATAACAAATCTGTCCGCCCACATGGCATCACATTAGAATTTGACGAGGCATGGCTCTCTGAGCATCAAAGTGATCTTCACCAGAGCTCTCACCGAAACCGGTAACTGAATCGTGTACAACATCATCGCCATTGACAAAGACAGAAACGTCGTGCCCGATTATGGGAGTTAATATAAATAGCTTCCTGCCCCTTACACTCGTCATTTAAATCATGGACGTCATTGTGTATTTCCAGTGCTTCATCGACGACAGCAAACAATTTATCATCAAGGAACTAAGTGTTTTATCTATATGCAGTACATTACTTCAACATTGGGTGTTAAAAGCCCCATACGCTATCGAGGAACTTTCAGCTGCCGCGAAAAAGCAAGCCGACTATATCGTCAACAAACTGCACGGTATTCCCTGAGGTAGTGGTGATGTGGATTACATCCTGATCGAATCCCTCATCTCCCCTGCCACAACGCGTGCAGAAACCGTATACGTCAAGAAGGCATAAAAGAAAAATTTCTAGTCAAATACACAACTACACCCGTCGTATAGCTGTACGACAGAGGTTGTTCATCACTGAAAACACTTAAATTGGACCGCACCATGTGCATTGCACATTGTTCTGTATGGAATTTCTGTTTGGCCTCCATCGTTTGGGGACTTCAAGATTGAATGATTGAAGATGGACACGGACACCATAAGACGTGCTCTGAAAGCAAACCCGTGATTCCATTTTGTATGGTCGGGTGTTTTTCCTGCTGATCAACGACCCACAAGAAATGCGCGACCTGCCGCTCTCGTCGTCAACACTGATCCACGACCTAGCCTGGGACACATTGGGTCGCCATCTTTATTGACAAGAACGGCGTGGGAGAATATGTTGACAGTTATGGTTTTACACCCCGTATAAAGTCACATCTGGCATTTATACAAAAAAAAAACACTTCCCGCAAGTCTCACAGCAACCTACAACTTCAAAGCATCACCTCAGACTTTTGCGGCCATTACTGTCTCATGCACCTTCTCTATCGCACCCAGAACATTCCGATGAAAGGTTTCCTAACACTATTCTTGCCCACCAATCATATAGGCAATGACGCTAAGGTGGTGAGTTATTACAACACATTTTTAAAGACTGTAAGGTCCTGCCGCCCCTCAAGAGGTTGCATACAATCAGTGTGTGCCTATAAAAGGTGCGTCCGGGTGGCGTGCCGACCATAACCGTGACAGTCGTTGAAGTGAATAAATATCATGGAAGGTCAAGACGTTTGCGCCCGCAAAGCAAAGCCGGTGAAGCCGCTCGCCATCACCAGTATTCTCAACACTTTTTTTCCGCTGGAAAAAGTCGACACCAAGCGATTGATCGTTGGCATAAGTGTCAATAACAACTTTACGCCCTATGTCCAGCTAGAAAAATGCAGAGGGAACTGTGCGGTGTTTATCCTTACAGAGTGGCAAGAACTGGGCAGAAACAGGTCGGCCATATCAAAGTTTTTCAGCAACAGACAACCTTCTCTGAAGATTAGTCTGTCTAATCATGAAATCTCTCTGAGACGCATGCGCGGTGACCGTATGGTTGTCATCAGAGAGAAACAAGACGCCGGACTCAAACGGGTCGCCTGTCTAGCACCTAGTTGGGCGTCTTTGTGATGTGCCGTCGACCTACGGGACATGTGATCAATACCCGTCGCACGCTATTGCAACGATTTTATCGTCACACTCGTCGTGGATGTATGCGACACGCTAACAGAATCAGCTGATGTCATCGATCTCGAACAGCCTACGGTGGAAACGCATATCAAAAACTTGGATCTTATCAATGCTACCTACTATACACGTCAAGTTGTCGGTTTGGACTATTACATGTTGGAATGTGAACTAAAAACAATTTTACTAGCTCATCTAATAGACACTGTAGAAAAACGTATGAACGAATATATGCGGAATTCCTGTAAAAGTGTATAATAAATATTATGTATGATGTCTGTGAAACCTTTAATGTTTAATAAATATATGTTTTGTAATATCATGTTTTATTCACACAAAACCTTTCTGTCTCCCTTACACGTAGATACAAGTCTCGACTTTCCAAACTGTCACCAAACATGAACTGGGTTAATGGCCTAGCTGGGAAAACCCATTGCGACATCATTCAAGGTCACGATCTATTCTTGTCCCGACTTGTTTTGTTGACCCGCCAAACTGGCGCCAAGGAAAACCCATTGCAACATCACTCAAGGTTGTGTCCTATTTCTGTCTTGTCGACACGCCAAACTGGCACCTGTCATTAGGGAAAACCCATTACCACATAAGGGGTTGCGACACATGCCTTGAAGTAGGGGAAGTGAGGGGGGAAGTGAAAGGGGGTCTCAAGGCAGGGAGAACCATTTATCATACTCTATCCCAAACGGTCGTCAGGAGAGGTTCGTGCTGTTTGTTCCGGGAAGTGAAAGGTAGTCCAACAGATTCTTGTGACAGGGAGCCAATGTTCATTCTACGCCACGCTGCCATCAGAAGAGATTCGTGCACCGTGTGCCTTCTGATGATGAGGGAGGAACGCCCGACGCCGTGGACCGCATGCCAATACAAAACTCTAACCCCCCCCCGTCCTAATCCTAACCAATGAATAAAAAACCTTTGATCACAAATAAAATAGCAAATAGTATACATAAAAACAAATTTTAAAAAAAGCTATGAGTATACATAAAAATACAAGTACCAACATGTTTGGAACAAGAACCAACACTGAAAAGAGGTCAGGAGGAGTGGAGGGGGGCTGGGAGAGGGTAAGGATGGGGGAGGTGGAGACCAACAGCCAATCAGAGAACGAGGAGGCGTGGTCACGTGACCCAATTCAGCCAATTAGGGTGCTGTACCCATAGGGGCACATCAAGGTTACTATACAGAGGTTGCCTAGTTCCCATGTAACAATACAAGGGTTGTATTTTACAAACGAAGCCCCATCCAAACCGATGCTGCATAGACTATCGTCCGTTTCATACTACCCACTCCAAGAAACGTCGACAATTATTCAAATCGCCAACAATAGTATTCTTCACTATTGTAGTTCTATGTAACCTCAAGCAATATACAAACAATATCATTCAATATAAATTCACTATCAACTCTCTACAATGTAAACTGTTCATATAAGTACCTCTGGATAAACTGGCTTGCACAGCCTAGTAACCTGGCTGACTTCAAACCGTCCTAAATCGAGTAGCGGGGCAACTTTTCCTTGGTGTATCAGCACTTGATGTTCTGACCGGCCTGGTTTAGACATATCTGATAGGTGGTTTTCTGCACACCTGGCTAAGAGTGCACGCGGACATGGCTGCCCTCTTTCGTATGGTTTGAGCAACCATCACCTGATCTCTGACGTCAGCAGCCAAGCAGTTAAAAAAGATTTTTGACAACAAACCAGAGTATCGTCTATACGAAGCGGGATGACCAATCAGCGACCTACAAGAATGATGGCCTACGTGAGGAAGATGGCGTGATCCTCCAAAATGTGACGTCACCAGCTTAGTTTGGACTAATTCCCCCCTATCATACCTACGCAGTAAGACAACTATATACTGTAATATGAAGGTGTGGAAGAAATAATCAGACTGTTGAATTCGGCACCATCGAGGATGGACCTCTGTAATATTTAATTATAATGTACTTCTGAACTCGACGTCATAATGGACGGACTGCGTTTATTATTCTATATCGTCAGGAGACAACTTCCAATAATATGGACTCTGTGAAGAAAAGTTATAATACTCTGTAACTTTTTATAGTTTTTCGTAGAAGTTTGAATTATGGAACTTTAACTATTTAATTTAATATTGTTATAGTCGAGATAGGTTGATATTTGTTTATTAAGTATGGGCATTATTTAATACTATTTAAAACTAAAAGTAACTTCAGTTTCGTGTCGCCACTTAAGGGCTTGTTTGTTAAAGATGTTTGTAAATACTCAATAAATGCTGTTCTAGCTTATCGAAATGCTAATTGAAATATATTAAAATTATCTATCTTAATAATCTAGATATATTGACTATCCGTATTAACCTAGCTTTTGTTGTTGTATATTTAAAATCATTTATATACATTCCAATATTTTGTGTAACGTAAATTTGGCTATTCTACGCATATATTTATATTTGAAATGTAGCAAACTTCTAAATGTTCTTTAACTAAGTATCAATTGTTAGACTTTGTTTAGTATTTGAATGATGCCGATTCAAGTAGTCCCGCGTGAGTTTACATTAGGTTTGAGGTGTGAAACTCTCGTGTTAGTTAAAGTAATGTGTGTAGTATAAATGTATGTCATAGTACTTGAAGGTACTCTCGTTTTGTGTAAAATTTGAATACTCTCGTGATATTTAAAGTAAAAGTATGGAATTTAAAAATATAACTTTACATTGGAAGAGTATATGTTCTCGTAACGCTTTTGTAACAGTTTAGAAAGGCTCTTCTAGCTTTTTATTTTTCTTGAATAAATTTGGTTATTAATTGTTTTAATAGCTTTATTGGTATAAAGCTAACCTGGTCTAATTGAATTAATCTTTTTTTTTAGCAATAATGTAATCAACTCTGTTTTTCTTCGTTCTACTAGATAAGTTAAGGCCACTTAAATTACTGTTTGTTATTTTTGAATTAATTAAATTACTCTTTACATTTAACTCTTGCTGATGCTATTTTCTCTTTATTATTATTATGTTAGCTTATTCCCGCTTATCTTTGTAGTATTTTCTTTAGTGGCCTATTGCTACGAGGTAAAGAGAAAGAGAGGATGTAACACCCGTAAGTTGGTGACCTGGTGGTCTAGGGGTAAGGTGTCAGACTTCTATGCTGGGGTCCGGGGTTCAATCCTTTGTCCCGGCACAGATTTATCTTATTACTAAACCCTTCCTTCACCTCTGACAAGACATCTTGTTAATGTAGGGAATGCCAGGCCTCCACCGTGGTTCGGAAGCCACGTTAAACTGTAGGTTTATACCTTTCCTATATCCTAGTTGTTCTGTTGAAAGCTTGTTCTTGCCTCGTTGTTTGTTCTCTTGTTCATTACACATATTAACCATTTGGTTACCTGAAGCGTACGGTACTGATTTTGGTTATAATCACTGGTTAATAAAGAAGAAATTTTGATGCCAGGTTATTCAAGGTTTATTAATTGGTGACTGAAATCTTTGTTAAACATAACAAGCTTACAGGTTGACGTTACAGTTACAAAAATGATCCAAAAGCAACTACCTCTGATAGAAGTGTTTTGCTAGAGGTGCGAGGCTGACCTGAACTGAACTACGGAACAGAGTGTTAAAAAAAGTAAGTTTCTGTAGAACTAAGCTGCCACTCACAAGACCACGTGACCTGCCCTTTAGCACCACACTTGGCAGGCTCAGAGCTCAACAGCGAGGGTGACAGTAGAGTGACGTCATACTCTACAAGGTCCTCCATTTCATCTCACAATCACCCTACCATTACACATTAGCGTAAGTGCGTATAAACTGAACGGGTAGTAAGACGCGGTGCTAATAATAATAATAATAATAATAATAATAATAATAATAATAATAACACCCGTAAGCAATGTGTACACGCCACATCTCACTGCTGTGACGTTACGTGTAGCCCGGCGCCTAAACAAGCCATTAACAGCATCTACTATTCTTACTTATTTACTGCGTATTATTAATTTGTAATTATATAATAATATACGTACTTCTACACACAGCTTTCCTAGTGCGCTTTACTGATTTCGTAAATTTTTATTTTGTTTACATTATTATTAAACACGATGAAATATAGAATGTTAATTTTTAGTTACAGATCAAAGTTTGTACGCAAATTTTTATCGCTCTCAGAGTACAGGTAATATCTATCGCATAGCGAGTTTGAAAAAATTAAGATAATTGACAAAGATAATGTTAAACTGAATTAATTGTATTATTTAGATAATATTCATAATGATTTACATTATTTTTATAAATCAAGACATTACAGATATGCAGACTCTATCAGCTTAATTTATAAGTATCTGATAACAGTTGTATCAGTTTTAAAATATGATTTGTTTATACTTATAAAAAAAATTCTAATCTTTATTTTAGAAAATAAAATTATTTACAAACATTATCAGTGTGTGTATATATATATAATATATATATATATATATATATATATATATATATATACACACACACATATATATATACATATATACACACACACACTCTCTCTCACTTTCTCTCTCTCTCTCTCTACAGAGGCGGCAAGTAAGAAATCAAGTTAATAAATTTTCTAAACATTTGTCTCTGATATCTAATTAATAGTGTTCTGGCCCCATGGGAACTTTCCTCTGATTGGCTGCTATAAATAGCCTTCTTCCCCCACCAATTTTGACCAGCTTTCCACATATTTACCGTTATTCCCCCCACCCCTGACCTACTTTCCTCTGATTGGTTGCTATAAATATCCTCCTTCCCCCACCAATTTTGCCCTGCTTTCCACATCCGCCTCCCCCCTCGACTACCAACCCTGGACATGTTTGTTCTTGATGATTGTTAACAGATATTGAGGTCATTGCCCCGGGAAACGGGGTTTTTTCCCTGGCGCCAGTATGTCGGGCAGACAAGACAAGAATAGATATTGAGGTCATTGCCCCGGGCAACGGGGGTTTTCCCTGGCGTCAGTTTGACGGAGGGCTCGGCACGAAGCTTGCGCTATGGCTGACAAGCCTAGAATGAACATCGGCTCTTCTGTCACAATGGCTCTGTCCCGGAACAAGCAGCATGAACCTTGCGCTATGGTGCTTTGTGGTAGAGTGTGGTAATTTGTTCCAGAGACCCCCCTCCTCCTTCGCCACCCTGACGCCATGTTTGAGTGACCTACTTTCCTCTGATTGGTTGCTATAAATATCCTCCTTCCCCCACCAATTTTTACCTGCTTTCCACATCCACTCCCCCCCTAGACTACCAACCCTGACGTGTTATGTCACAACTCTAGCTGACACATGCAAAATCAGGGGCCTCGGAATCCATAGTTAGGGGCCACTACCCCCGTCACAAGTCTACTAAAATTGGTTGTTTGGTAGCGTTCTGTCGAAATGCCTGGAAATGTACCTCCACCCGCAGCTCTCGGACCGGAACCCCTGGGTTTTTTCCTATGCCGTAATCATTGCGTGTTATGTCACAACTCTAGCTGGCACATGCACAATCAGGGGCCTCAGAATCCACAGTTAGGGGCCACTATCCCCCGTCACAAGTCTACTAAAATTGGTTGTTTGGTAGCGTCTGTCGAAAATGCCTGGAAATGTTCCTCCACCCGCAGCTCTCGGACCGGACAACCTGGGTTTTTTCCTATGCCGTAATCATTGCGGTTATGTCACAACTCTAGCTGACACATGCACAATCAGGGGCCGCGGAATCCACAGTTAGGGGCCGCTATCCCCATCAAAGTCTACTAAAATTGGTTGTTTGTGGTCTGGAAAGCCTGGAAAAATTTCCTCCCCCCGCGTCTCGGCCCCAAACCTGATTTTTTTTTCCCATGATCCGGTTTGGTACTCTTACAGTGAAGACGTGTGTGGTTAAAAAAGAAAAATGGTTTTACCTGGCGGGAGAAAAACCCCCCCCCGGTTCCCCTACCTTGTAAAACTTTGAAGCGTTTTAAGAAAACCGGCAGTTAAAAACAACAAAAACGGGCAGCGGAGCTAGGGGACTTAGGGGAACTTTAGCTCTCAGGTACGCTCACCATCTTCGACCGGTATATAATTTAATGTTTGTGGGCCTACGATGGGGGGGCGTGCCTATATGCGGGGAGAGAATTTTCCCAAGTGTCGCGGGTGTGATGCAGGTTTTTTACAAAGTAGGGAGCGAGGCTACATGATTTTTGTGACTCTCCCTGTCCACGATACGGCGACGGAAGTACTACCTCGAGAGAATGGGGGAAAGTTTTGTGTGATGAAAACGTCCCCCCCGTTTACAATTTCCGCAAGGGGGACTTTGGTTTGCTGTGTTACCGACCTCCCCGCCACCCTTCCGGCCCCCACACCATCCGCAGTACTTCACGCCCGCCCCCGCCCTCAGAGGACACCCGTACACACCCCCGATCACAGCTGCCCCCCCCGGAGTACCCACCACCTGAGTCGTTACCCCCCACACGTCACAGGGTCCCCGTCGTAAAGGGGTTCTGTTACCTTTCGTGAGTCACCTGCGTGCCCCCCCGCCCCGAGGCGTTTCCCCTACCGGGTCGTTTTCTGGCTTTCCCACAGTCAGAGTCGCCTGTTTACCAGCCAGCAGAGTCGTGGTGCCCACCCCCCCCCGGAGGTAAAGTTGAAGAACCTGAAAATCTCGAGGATTTAAAAATTTTACAAAATTATTCAAATTTTAAAATTATGGTGAAACGCCCTCCGCTACATACTCGCCGGGGCAGTTTCGGTACGTTTTTCCCCCAAAGTCAATCTATTATTTGGATTGTAGCGCTTTAAAATAAACCCGCGTATGTATATCTCGGAGGACAAAGTGTGATGTTTTAAGGAAATTTAATAAACTAGATACTCGCTGCTGCCATAGGAGCTGTGGTGAAATTTTAAAAAAAAAATGTTAATAGCGGTGTTTATTTTTTTTGCTGCTCTCCAATAGACATTATGCCGTTTAAATGCTGCGTTTTGATGGACCCTACGCAAAGTACCCGATATTATCGGCACAAAATTCATTGTCTCAAACTGCTGCTCCCCGGTACTGTTGGACGGGAGGTTTATGCAGGGCTTTAGAATTATCGAGAAAGGGGAATAAAATCGTGTAAAGTGTTTAAAACGAATTGAGAAAAACAAAAGTTAAAAAGTTGTGCTTCAAAGAGCCCGACCTATGTTTTGGTTTGAGTTTGTTGGAAGAGTAAGATTGCCAGGTAAAAAACTGTGGGAGACTTGTCAATAAACTCTCGCTTAATTCTTGAATATTTTGGGGTGGTCCTATCATTTTTTTGATGGTAGATGCCTTTTATATGTATTGGTCAAAAACCTAAATAATATTGCTGTTGTTGTGAATTTTTTTAAAATTACCCAATTGTTGATTGTCAAAAAAAAAAAACAAAAATAAATTGATCCTATTTTTTTTTAGTGGTAGATGTTTTTTTATATGTTTTGGTAAAAAGACCTAAATAATATTGCTGCTTTTTGTGAATGTTTTAAATTAAATCAATTTTGTTTGTAAAATAAAAACTAACAAAAAAATTGACTCCACTCATTTTCTTGTGGTAGTGTTTTTTATGTATTGGTCAAAATACCTAAAAAAATATTGCTGCTTGTTGTTGTTGTTGTTTTAAATTAATAAATTTTGAATTGTCAATAAAAAAAAACTAGACTAAAATGTGTTATTTTTTTTTAAACCCTCGGCCTAGACAATCAAAGACTAAAGGAGACCCCACATTTTTGTGTTTTTGTTTGCTATAGGGTTGAATTTTTTATCAAACCCATAATTTATATTTACGGTATATCTTCCCCCTTTAAATGTGAAAAAAACCAGTACACGTACTAAATAATATGTAAGCAAATTTTCCCAGGGCTCGATTCCGTGTGCAGGTGTTTTTTTTTTTCAGAATTGATATGTATTAAATGGTGAAGGAGAAACGCTTTATTTAAAAGGGGAGGCAGCAGCTTTTATCACGGCGTTAGGAAGACTCCCCGGGGCCCAAGTGCCCAGAAAAATGTATAACTCTCTCTTCTCTCCTCTTGTGGGGAGACATGTTTTTTTGTTAATCTATGTCGCGTGGTCAATGGTCAAAGTCAAAGGAATCACTTTCCCGCGGGGGTTTAGCATGTTGTCTGTCCCCGGGTCAGTGCCAGGTTTCGACCCCCTGTATGATGAAAATGATGGTTTAAGGGGGGGGGGGGAATGGGAACTAGTCCCCAATTGAAGAAAAGAGCGGACTTACACATCCCAGGGGTTCAAAACCTTTTAGCCACATGTCTGATGTTTTTTTGGGAGAGCGGATTCTGTAAGGTGTTCCCTGTCTCACTCTCGGGGTTTCGTTGAAACAGCAAAAATAAATTTAACGTTCGCAAAAAATATTTACTTTTACAAAAAAAATCAAAAGTAATACAATTATGAAAATCTTAAAAATTTTTTTTAAATTAATATGTTGATGAAACATATAGTGATATAATATTAACATTTACACTAAAAAATTAGTTACTTAAACAGAACCCAAATTTAATTTGTCCAAAAAAAATATTTCGATTAAAATAAATATTTCTTTTAAAAAAAAAAAAAAAAAAACCCAAAATTTTTACAATTTGAAAACTTGAAATATTTTGTTTAAATAATATTTTGTTTTAAAAAAAAATTCAAGAATCAATTATGAAAATCTTAAAAATTATTTTAAATAAATATGTTGATTAAACTATTAACGCTGACTAATATTTTGATATAAATATATTTACTTTTAAAAAAAAAAAAACACAAGTAATCCCTTATGAGGCTTGAAATTATTTTAATTAATATGTTGTTACTTTTTAAAATTTTAAAAACTATATATCCTTTTTGTCCAAATAAGCCCCCATAAAATTATGAAATTTGAAAACATTTAATTTTAAAGCTTTAATCATGATAATCTATTTTTTTTTTGATTATTCAATTTTAAAATTTATGTTATTTTAAAGTGTTATGAGCTTCGTTGTTACCCCTTCTTACATATGGGCGTTTTACATGACAGTTTTATATCCAACTATGTCAAATAAAAATTTGTTACAAAAAGTTTTAAATTAAATATTGAAAAAAATTTGTACATTTTTTTACTTTAATGAATTATTTGTCAAAAAATTTACTTGATATGAAATTGTTTAATAAAAACCCCATCATTTTTAAATTTATATTTGTGTTTTGTTATCTCGTTTTCATACACCCCATGAACTTTTTCTAAATATATTACAGTGATCCCATTTTAATGGGGGGAGTTGCAAAATTTTTGAAAGGTATTTCGAAATCTTTTCCCAGTGGGATGCTATCCCTGTTCAGACCCATGTTTTAGAGAGGGTCTTTTTGGGACATTTTTGGTAGGGGGGGGCATTGACCCTGTTGAACCATGCTGTTGGGGGGGATGCTGAACCCCCATTCGGAACCCATTGGGTTGCCCCTTGGGGTTATGATGTTTTTGGACAGGATTTTTCCACTGGGACCTTGTTGCAACTTTGAGCGGTATATGTGTTTTGGTCTTCACAATATGACGGAGGGGAAAAAAGGAAAGGGGGGATTTCCGTACGTGGTTGATGGCGAGTTTACATGTTTTCACCCGTTTTGAATAGAATTTGGCCTTCGCTGCTAAAATTTTTTTTTAAGATGAACGATTTTATGTACACAAAATGAAACACTATAAAAGTATATTAATTATTTAGTTGCCATTAAAAAAATATTGAAAAATACCCCAAAAATTAAGGGCCATTAAACAAAAAATTTTTACCCAGAAAAACCCCTATTTATGTCTTGACGTCAACACTAACTTCTGTTTGATAGTATCTTCGTTATTTAGAGGTTTTTTTTAAATGTAGAAAAAGTTGGTATATCTAAAATTATTTTAACCGAAACAAAAATTAATGGGCCCTACAACTTTTTGTGAAATTAAATGGGTTTCATGTAGGCTAAATAAATTTTAATTTAATTGGTATTCAAAATAATATAAGGATTCTTATCGAACACTATGGTCAATTCTTTATCTTTATTTAAGGTGCCGTGTTTCGAAAGAAAAATTGAGTATTTTTTAAATGGCAATTGTATCCATATCTCCTTAGAAAATTCTTGTAGTTATCAATTTAAAGCCTAGCAAATTAATCTTTAAACACAATCAAAATAAGTTTAATATATAATTTTTATTAGACCTAATTTATAGGGGGTATTTTGGGAAATAAGTTTTATGGCAAAATATATTCCCCATGGGCTCTGAAAAAAAGTTGGTTAAAATAATCATTTAAGTACACGATTCCCGTCACCGTCCTGTTGTTTGAGTTTTACGTGACATTATTATAGAAATGTATCCGCATTTTAAATGAAGGAGGTTTGGGGAAACCTACCCAGGAGAAAAACCACCAAATTTTTCCATAGCTAGAATTACAATAAAAATCTCCGTCGACCTGATATTTTCGGTGCTAAGTTTTTTTATTTTTTTTGAGTATATAATAAGCGACATAAACATTTACACAAAACAGTAAAAGAAATTTTATGTTCGCAAAAATATGTGTGTGCATTGTGATTCTAGCCATTCAAAAGCGACTAAAAATTTACATAAAGTAAAAAAGAAATTTAATGTTCGAAAAAAATATGTTGTGATCTGAATTACTAGCCATTAAACTGTCCGTATTATTATGTGTTTATAATTAGACCTAGTATCAAAAAAATAGTAATTTTAAAAAAGTTGATGCAATAAAAAATACGAAAAAAAAGGTGTTGCAACATCAGTTTAAAATGTTTTAACAAAAAAATTTGAACCAGAAAACCCCGAAGTCTGTCTCTGCACGCAACCAAATTATTTTAATAACTATCTTCGACTTATCTTAAAAGGATTTTATTTTTAATATAAAAACTTAAAATGTAAAAAAAGTTGACTATTACAATTATTTTACGTAAAATTTAAATAATAGGCCACAGTATTTGCGAAATTAATGGGATAGCATGTGGGGCTAAATTTTTTTAAATTTTAAGCCTGGGTGGTGTTGGCTAACGCGTAGTCGTGTGACTCGCTGTGGGGGGGGGGGAGTCGAGTTTTGAATCTCGGTCGGGTGAACTGTGGGGGGTTTTTTTCCTAATGGTTTTCCACTCTCCCTCCCGAAATGCGGTTCATTCTTAATTAAACCCCCCAATTTCCAAATTTTTAGCGAAATTTAGTACTTAAAAAGGTAAACCCAAAAAGGGTAGAAATAACGCGGTGCTAAATGTTATTTTTATTTTATTATTGTTGTTACCTTCATTACAAATTTTTAGCGTTTCAATGCCGGCTTTATCATTTAACTATTTACTATTTTGACACAAAAGTAAAAATAATTTCACATTTATGTACGTTATGTGTTTTGCATTCTGCATGTAAAACTCTTTCTGACTTCCAGGCGGGGGACGCTACATTCCCACTGGCCTACCCTGTAAATCACAGCCCGGGGAAAAAATTTTAAGGGGATTTCTCCACTGTTGTTTATTTTATCGGTGTAGAACCGTTAAGTGGGTTTCCGCAAAATCTGTAAGTAACCTAAAACAAAAATCCCTCAACTCTGGGGCTTGTTTTCTGTTGCATGTAAACAAACACTCCCGGGGATCCATTTAACCCGACACCTTACTTTAGTTGGGAGGTATCCATCCACTATTTTGGATTCCCTCCCGAAATCTTGTGTGGGGGGAAAAAGGTTAGTTTTTTTTCCACTCTCCCCCCGCGAAATGTGGTTTACTTCCTTTAAATTCAACCTTTCAAATTCCCAATACTTAGTATTAAGATATAAAGGGGAACGGGGGTGTAAGTGTTGTGTTAAATTAAAAATAATTTGTTCCGTTCACCCAAAAATTTTGTTAAGTTTCCTTTTTGATATAAAAGTTGTGTATTTATTTGGGAAAACGGGATTGACCCCAACCGGGTTAGACCAAATTGTTGACCCAAAATGTTTAGAACATTAAAACAAAAACTTTTTAGTTATGTAAAAGATTTTAATTGAAATACTGTGTGGCTGTTGTTGAAATTTTTCCTTTGGGTTTTTTTTTAATAAGCGCTCCCTGCTTTATATTTTCACGTGTAGAAAAGGGAAGGTTTTGCCGTACGGCTTTGCCGAATAGAACATCTGACTTGAATTTTTTGCCCGCCAGGTTGTCTATGAAAAGGGCTGATTTGTTTTTTGAGCGATCATTGTCATGCTCTTAACCTCGCGAATGAACTTGTTTACCTGATGAAAAAGGAACGATGAAATGAGCTGCGAAATCTACAGGTGTGTGGTTTTTTTGCCGACGCAGGACATTTTTACCTTGACTTGATGCCAAGCGGCCCCTTTTAAAGGGCAATAAAAAAGGCAAGGTTTTTCTAAAAAGCTCTCTTTTTATGAATCAAATCCCTTTTCTCTAGAGAAGCATTGAACCCATCTTTCTTTTAATTTAAAAATAAAAAAATAGGTAATTACTATTTTAATATCATGATATTAAATTTGAGGGAAAAATATTAGTTTCACTAGTTTATTGTTTAAAAAGACTCGTTTCAGTTGAAATAATAATTCTATTTGGCTCATTCATTTACGTGTAATATTTTGTTTTAATACGCTTTTGCTTTAAAAAAGACTCGTACAGTTGATTGCACCTGTTTTCTGAATAATGTAATTCAACGGGAAATCATAGGGCGTGTAACTCCCAAAGGGGGTTAATGAATGTGTTTAAGTTTAACTTTTGTTTCGATGGATTTTTAAAGACCTTTAAGGCCCCAGCTTGTAGCCCCGTCCGTACTTTGTAAATTACATGTCTTCGCTCCCGATACGCCCTGTGGTGTGTGTGTGTGTGTGAGAGAGAGAGAGAGAGAAAAGAGAGAGAGAGTGTCTAGGCTAGGCCCCCCTACCAATGATGTCAACAAGACCCTTCTTGACATGGGTTGAACGGAGGTATGATGCTCCCTGGAATTTATTACGAAATACCTACTTAAATTTAGCAACTCCCATCAAGTGGGGGTAGTGTGAATTAGAAACAAGTGTCTGAGGGTGTATGAAAAAGTATGATAAGCAAAACACAAAAAATAAAATTAAAACTGATGGTGTATTATTAGAACAATTTATATCAATTAATTGTTTTAAAAATATATTTTTATGTCAAAAAAATGTACAATTTATAAAATTGTTAATTTTTAAAAATTAGTTGTATACACATTTTTATTTGAATAGTTGGTTTATAAAATGTCATGTAAAAAACCCCATGTGTAATGAAGGTGTAAAACGAAGCTCATAACACTTTAAAATAACATAATATGTAAAATTGAATAACAAACAAAATTGTTATCATGATTAAAACTTAAAGTTAAATGTTTTCAATTCATAGTTTTTATGGAGGCTTATTTGGCGATAAGGATATATAGTTTTTATATTTAAAACGTAAAAAAAACAATTTTTTAAAATAATTCAAAATCCCCATAAGTGTATTCTTGTGTTTTTTTTTTTTTAAAAATAAATATATTTTTTTTCAAAAAAAATTATGTCAGCGTTTATAAGTTTTAAACAAATATTTTTTTAAAATAATTTCAAGATTTTCATAATTGTATTACTTGTGTTTTTTTGGGAAAATAAATATTTATTTTCAAAATTTTTCAGTTTTCATAAAATTTAAAATTGGGTTTTTTTTTTTTTTTTTTTTAAAGTAAATATATTTTTATTAGATCGAAATATTTTTTTTGGAATTAAATTTTTTGGGTTTCGTTTATAACTAATTTGTTTTTGTGGAAAAAGTTTATATTATTAGCGTATATAGTTTTATACAATTAATTTAAATAAATTTTAAGTTTTTTTTGTTTTACTTGTGATTTTTTTTTTTTAAAAATAAAAAATTTTGCGAACGTTAAATTTATTGTTTCTGTTTCAAAGAAGCCACGGGGAGTGAGACGGGGGCCCTTACGAGAATCCCCTCTCCCGAAAAAAAACATCTGTGTGGTAATATAGGGTTTTGAAACCCCCTGGGATGTGAAGTCCCTCTCTTTGCTTCAATTGGTGTACGTTCCCCTTCCCCTCCCCCCCTTAAAATCATTTTTGTCTACAGGGGAAACGAAACTGGACACTTTACCTGAGGGGGAAGCAGACTGCTAACGCCCGGCAAAGTGATTCTTAGGTCTTGCCATTGACCGCGAATAGATTCGACAATACATGTTTTCCCTTCACAGAGAGGAGAGGAGAGGAGTTTTAAAATTTTTTGGACACTTGGCGCAGCGGGCAGTCTTCCCAAGCCGTGATGGAAAGTGTGCCCCCTTTATGTAGCGTTTCTCCTTCACCATTTAATTTCTATCTATTCTGAAAAAAAATCCCCTGACACGGAATCGAACCTGGAAACTTTTGGCTTACATATGTATTTAGTACGTGTATGGTTTGTTCACATTAAGGGGGTAAGATACTGTAAATTTTTTGGTTTAGATAAACAAAATTCAACCCTGGATAGCAAAATAAGTCACAAAATGTTGGCGTTCCCTTTGGCTTTGATTGTCTTGCGAGGATTTTAAAAAAATAATAACGACATTTTTGTGTAGTTTTTTTTTTTTTGAAATCAGCAATTGTTAATTTTAAAAAAACAACAACAAAAAAGCAAAACAATATTATTTAGGTATTTTGACCATAATATAAAAGACATTTCCAGCAAGAAAATGGTGGGTCAAATTTTTTTAGTCTTTTTTTTGCAATCAACAATTGATTTTAATTTTTAAAAAAATTTACAACAAGAGCATTTTTTTTAGTCTTTTGCCCAAAACATATAAAAAAACATTAAACCCGCTAGGAAAAAGGTAGGAGTCAATTTTTTGTTAGTTTTTTTTTTTTGACAATCAACAATTGGTTATTTAAAACATTCACAACAAGAAACAATTTATTTAGGTGTTTTGACCCTTCATATAAAGACATCTCCATTTGAAAATGGTAGGAGCCCCCTCCAAATGTTCAAAACCGTTTTGAGGACGGTTTTGAGTGTTTTTTGACAAGTTCCCAAAATTTTTCCTGGGGAATCTTACTTTCCAAAAAAACTCAAGCACAATAACATTAGGTTCGGGCTTTCCGTAGCACAACGTTATAACTTTTGTTTTTTCAAGTTCGTTTAAAGCCTTGCCGATTGTATTCCTCTTTTTCGATAATGTCTAACGCCCCGCTAATACTCCTGTCCCCCAAAAGGTATCCTGGTGAGCAGCAGTTTGATGAATTGAATTTGTGCCGAATAATATCGGTTGCTTTGCGTAGGATCCATCACAAACGCAGCATTTAAACGGCATAATGTTTTGGAGATGCAGCAAAAAAAAAAAAACCTCGCTTTTTAAAAGTTTTTTTCAAAATTTCACCACTAGCTTTTCCTATGGCGCAGAGAGTACGTTAGTTATTAATTCCCTTTAAAACATCACATTTGTCCTCCCAGATATACATACGGTGCTTTATTTTAAACGCTTACAATCCAAAAAATAGATTTACTTTGGGAAGGAAAACGTTTTTCCCAAATGAAAATGAGTATGTAGTCGGAGGCGTTTCACCTATAATTTAAAATTTGAATAATTTTTTTTAAATTGTTAAATCCCCGAGATTTAAGGTTCTTCAGACTTTACCCCCGGCGGTGGTGGTGGGCCGCAGTGACTCGTGGCTGGTAAAAAAGGCGACTCTGACTGTGGATACGCCAGTGAATCGACGCCTGGTGGTAGACGCCCGGCGGTGGGCAGCAGGTGACTCTACGACTGGTGAAGCGACTTGAGACGGGGAGCTGTGGTGTGGTGGGTAGCGATCAGGGTGGTGGGTACTTGGGGCGGGCAGTCGTGACTTGGGGGTGTGTACGGCTGTTCTCTGAGGGGGGCGGGGTGGCGTGAAGTACGGGGGGATGGTGTGGGTCGGAAGGGTGGCGGGGGGAGGGTCGGGGTAACACACTACCACGTCCCCTTGCGGAAATTTTTAAACGGCGCCGTTACTCACACATATACGTTTTTCCCCGATTTCCGTTTGGGGAGTACTTCCGTCGCTTTGTATCGGGCAGGTTAGAGTCAAAAACTCTATGTAGCCCCGCTCCCTTTCTTTGTAAAATTTCCCGTTATCAACACCGCGACACTGGGGAAAATTTTTCTCCCCTATAAGGGACGCCCCCCCATGTTTGGCCAAAACATAAATTAATATAGCCCGGGTCGAAAACAGGGAGCGTACCGAAGCTAAACGTCCTGTAGAGTTCCCTATGCTCCGCTGCCCGTTGTTGTTGTTGTTAACTGCCGTGTCTCTTAAACGCGTTCAAAGTTCACAATGGTTTGGGAAACCCGGGGTTTTTCTCCCCGCAGGAAATGTTTTTCTTTATTTAACTCACCAGTCTTATCTGTAAGGTACCAAACCGGCAGGGTAGAAATACACAAAACTCGCGTCTAGGTAGGCTATTAGGCATCTCCGATTTTGTATTGACGGCTTTTAGTTTATCCACCGGGGTACTTTTGCTAGGCTAGATCACACAATTTGACGGTCTGCACCCCGTCGAGATATTTCCGCTGCTGTAACTTGTCCCTATTGGGGCCGCTTACAAAAGTTTATAAATAGAAAAAAAGTGGGCACCCCTCTTTTAGCCACCCTACCTGTTTGAGTCACCGATTTTTATTTTTTCTCGACTTGTCTTGTCTGCCCCCCAACTGGCGCCCCGGGCGATGACCTCGTATTTGTCTCAACTCTTTGTTTTGCCGACATATTTGGGGCAAGGGGTTTCGAATAACCGCTTTATTAAAATCATTGGGAAAAAACCCCAAAGGGTTTTTGAGGTCAAGATTATTCTTGTCTCGTGAGCCATCAAGCTGAGCCAGGAAACCCCCTTTGCCCGGGGCAATGACTCAATATCTTTTCTTGTCTTGTCTGCCCGACTATGGCGCCAGGGAAAAATCCGTTGCCCAGGCAATGACCTCGATATTTTCTTGTCTTGTTGGGTGAAAATTTGGGACCAGGGAAAAAACCAGTGCCTAGGCAATGACCTCAATATTATTTTTGTCTTGTCGGGCGAAATACTGGCGCCAGGGGTTTGGGGCATAACCGCGATGATTAGTCTAGGAAAAAAAACTCGGGTTTTCCCGGGCCCGGGGCTGCGGGTGGAGAACTTTCCCCGGCATTTCGACGAGCTACCAAACAAAAAAATTTTAGTTTTATTTTTGACGGGGGATAGCGGCCCCCAACGTGGATTCGAGGCCCTGATTGTGCATGTGTCAGCTGAGTTGTGACATAACACGTCAGTGTTGGTTGTCGAGGGGGGGGGGGGGTGGTGATGAAAAAAGGTAAAAATTGGTGGGGGAAGGGATATTTTTTGAACCCTCAGAGGGAAAAAATAGGTCACTCAAAAATGGCGTCAGGGTGGGGAAGGAGGAGGGGGTTCTGGAACAAAATTTTCCACACTCTACCAAAGCACCATGCGCAAGGTTCATGCTGCTTGTCCCGGGGGAGCCTTGGACGAAAGAGCCCATGTTCATTCTAGGTTTTCACCATAGGCAAGCTTTGTGCCGAGCCCTCCTCAAACTGAGCCCGGGGAAAAACCCCGTTGCCGGGGCAATGACCCCAATAACTATTCTTGTTTGTCGCCCGACATTCTGGCGCCCGGGGAAAAAAACCCCTTTTCCGGGGGGAATGACCTATATCTGTTAACAATCATCAAGAACAAAACTGTCCGGGTTGGTGTGAGGGGGGAGGGGATGTGGAAAGCAGGGAAAATTTGGGGGGGGAAGGGGGGATTTTTTACAACCAATCAGAGGAAGTAGGTCAGGGGTGGGGGGAATAACGGTAAAAATGTGGAAAGCTGGTCAAAATTGGTGGGGGGGAAAAAAGGTATTTATTACACCCAAATCAGGGGGGGAAGTTCCGGGGGCCAGAAATACTCAAATTTCGAATTTTCTTTCTTTTTTCCCAGATAGAATCAAAAAACGTAATTTTTTTTTGAAATGCTAATAAAATACAACGAATATAATATCGAATGTTTGACCGACCAAATGTTGTTTTAAAATGTATATATTAATAGTATTGTCTATCAGTCTTTTGCAATTAAATTATTTAAAAAATAATAAGGGGAAAATGGTAAATCTAACACTAAAAATATTTTTGTTCTATAAAAAAAACCCCAGATATAGTTTTTTGGTAGTTTTAAAATTAGTGCTAAAAAAGTTTCTAAAGACAGTTACTTACTTTTGTTATGTAATGATCTTCTTGAATTTCTTATAGGTTTTCCTTTGTTGTCTGAATTGTACCCTCTTTTAGTCCTTTTCAAGACCGGTGTATGTTAAAAAACTTCATTCTAATTAATGTCCTTTGGCAAATAAATGCTCTGACAACTTCTTTAAGAATTCCTGTATAAGTTTTTGTTCGATTAATAACTAAATTCGATACTACGCCAGTCCTTTTCTTAGTGTTTCTCCGGGTGTTTACGAAATTCTTCCTCTAGTTCCCTTGATTGCTTAATTCAGACGGCCGACGGCATTTCCAGCCTCCAAAAGAGAAGTATTTTATCCAGATACTTGCCAGTGGCTCTCCTAAAGTTGTCGTAATTCCATCTATGAAGAAGGGAAATTATTTTCCTGATTTTTTTGCTATCCAACCGGCCAAGTACTACAGAGCAGAACTCTCAAGATCAGTTAAACTTTCTTTTTCTTCCATTTGCTTAAGCAATAATTCACCTGACACTTTGTCTTCTTCTTTGATGTTCCTCCTCCTGTGTTTGCTAAAGATTGAATGGAAATTCCAAAGTCTTTCAACACTTTTCCCAAAACATATTCACCATCATATGAACGTTCAGGATTTGTATATTTTGGCACCATTCCAGGATTTTTCCCGAGGATGATCATTTTAATGCGATACAATGCACTCAAATGTTCATGTTCGGGCACATATGAGCATAAATAGAGCACAAACGATTAGACAAAAAAAGATTTTTTTTCGGCAATGTGGTGGGCCAACTTGAGTCACGTCTGTTTGCATCTAGGCTATAAGAGTGTCATTTTTTGGAATGGGAGAACACAAGCGATCCTAGCGGTGAGATATTTTTACCAATCAAAGCTCGTCAGATTTATCCCTCTGGCCTCTGCTGCAGCCATTGGCATTTCAGAGGTCCACTTGCTTACATCGTTCGTTTTTCTTGCCCTAGGAAGTTATCATCCTGTAAAGGCTACCACATTTTGTATTTTACGTTTTATGAAGACTTAAAAAAAGACCAACGACAATTCCATAAAACCTTTTGTATTTTTTCACAAGTTGAAATAATTCCTGAGAATGCTTTTCAAATTACTAGGAGGGAAATTAGTATATAGTTTTTAAACAAAGGACCTATTGTGTTAACATAGCCCATGTTGTTAATAATGTCACCGTAATAAAAATAGTTACACTGTTTGAAAAAAAATAACTGTACTAATTTTATATAATAATAGTTATAATAATTCTAACAGTAATAATAATAGAGTTAAGGATCTAGTCAAAACCATAATTTAAGTTTATATATATGAGCATTGTAATATTTACTGGCAAAATTTATTTAATGCGTCATTATTATTTATATATTAATTATTAATACAATAGATAAAATAATATGTTCATATATATATCTCAGTAGCGCTAAACAAAAATCGGGCGTCACTTCAGACAAATTTAAAGTGGGTGGGTTGAATATTGGTTTCAATTTCATTTTGCCTTCGGAATAAGTTGTCAAAAGTCCCCATAATTTTGAATGTACGCATATAATTTTACCGAGCGTAAACGATGCTGGAGAATGGATTTTCTTATTGTTTTTCGTTAACTTTATGACCGTGAGATATATTAACAAGGAAATAATATCGGAAATTATATATAAAAAAGGTGATATAGTGTTTTGTGAACTACTGATCTAGTTGTATGTAGGATATTGTCAATGTTTTTAGAAATATTGTAACTACCTTGCATCAGTTGTGCTATCTATATTCAGATGAAACAACTAACAGTACCTTTTACTTTCCGAAGATAACCGAAGGTTTTAAATTTACATTTTAGGCAAAATGACTTTAGGTCAACTGCCTTTTAGGCCAACTGCCTTTAGGCCAAACGCCTTTTAGGCTAAATGCCTTTAGGCCAAACGCCTTTAGGCCAAACGCTTTTTAGGCCAAATGACTTTTGGTTTCATTTTTAGGCCAAATGCCTTTAGGCCAAATGCCTTTTAGGCCAACTGCCGCGTCCCCTGTGCAGCCACCATAGCACAGACAAACGAGTGGAGTGTAGCGTAAGTGTTTGCGACATAACGACTGTGAAGTGACCCTATTATATTCGCGGTTATAAGGTGACCTCAACACTCACATGCATAACAGATGGTGACAATATATTCATTTTCCTAAACTATCCCGATACCTAGAATGTATCTCGGGGACCTAATTCTACAATCTCAATTTGTTAATATCATTTAGATGTGTCCTTTATTTGCTATAATATAGTTGTAATATAGCACCTAATCCAATGTCCTTTTATTCCTAATCTTACTAGTGTGTTCGCTAGGTTAGACTGGAGGGAGGGGGGAGCTGAATTGTATCCATTTAGACATTTCTTAAACAAGCACCACAAATAAAAAGTCTGATTTGTATCCATTATCATAATACCCACAAACTCCTGAATTGTATCCATTCTGAAATGGTCTCCATTCAGATATTTTCTTAAACGCATTACAAATAAAAAGTGATTTGTATCCATTTTCATAATGTCCACAAAATCCTGAATTGTATCCATTCTGAATGGTCTCCATTTAGACATTTTCTTAAACAAGCACCACAAATAAAAAGTCTGAATTGCATCCACTAGAAAGATTTGCATTATACCCACAAAATCCTGAATTGTATCAATTTAATTGTGGCACTACTTGTCTGATAGATGGTAGTAGCAGAAACTATCCTTAACTCATTCTGTTTACTAGAGAGCAGCACTTTTCCGTAACTCATTTTGTGTTTACTAGAGATAGAGAGCAGCACTATCACTATGTTCATATATATCCAAAAAAAGAAATACTTATTGGTGTTACTTTTAAAAGAATAATAAAAGGGTATCTTACAAATCATTGGAGTTTCTTTATTCAAATTGACTGGCTTCGTTAAACAACAAAATTTCAAACTGCTAATTTATGCTCTAAGAAATGTAGACGTAGGGTTATATTATTTTAACAATCAGTTTTTAAAGGTGGGAAATTGAACATTTAATTTAATGTTGGGTGCCAACAAATAGTGTGTTCCTGGCTGTGAAGATAAGACATGTCGTTATCGGTTTCTCGTAGATGCAGTGAAAGTAATTTGATTGTTTCTTGTCGAATGGATGGGTCCAAGAGGCTGATACTTGGATACTTTACGATTACTTATCAGATAAGACTTCCTAGTAAATCTCTAAGTTTTAAGACTTACATTACCATACCGACATTAACTTATGGGTTGAGAACGATTACTGATACTTTTTAGTTAATATTTAAAAAAAAAACAGAAACTTTACATTGCAGAAAGAAAATCTCAATTTGAAATATAAAAAGAAAACCATTATTTCTTCATAAGCCTATGCTAGAAAATATACTAAGGAATAACTTTACTCAGAATCAAATTGACATAATTTTGGGACTGAAGAAAAAAGTAAAATGGACAAATGAATAAATATCTATAGCATTTACTTTAAAATATTTCAGTAAGCGTTGTTACCTCTTCTTAAAAAACAAATTGAAAATCCCTTTACCTGGTATTTCAACTTTGCAGAAGTGGGCTTCTACATTTGATATGAGGCAAGGCGTTCTTGAAAATGTTTTCCAGTTTTTGGAGGTTGCACGGACTTTGTTGAATGACACTGAACGACTCGTCTTACAATTTGACGAAGTTAAAGTGAAGGAAACTCTGGAATATGACGTGAAATGTGATGAAATTGTTGGACCTTTTTCACAAATGCACGTGGCTTATTTTCATAATTGAAGCAGCCTATTTACGTAGATTTTGACATAAAAATGACAAAGAATATTCTTTATTCCCTTACAGCTAAATTGTATGAAATTGGATACAACGTAAAAGCTTGTGTGAGTCACTTAGGAGGAAAAAATTTAGGTTTATGGAAGGAACTGGTGGGTATCTCCATTGATAAAACGTTATTTTCTCATCCAGGCTCACAAGAAGAGAATATTTATTGCTTTGCTGATGCATCACATGTATTTAAGCTAATAAGGAATTGACTTTTAGACACTGGATTTCATTTAGGTGATGGAAGAATATGTAATAAAAGTCCTTTATTTGAACTGATCCGACTTGAGACAACTAAAGATTTGAAAAGTTTAACAATCGATTAAAGCCATCTAAATGTTGAAAAAATTATGAGGCAGAATGTAAGGAATGCGAAACAACTTCTTTCACACAGAACGGCGTCAGAGCTTAGATTTAATGAGATGAAAAGTAACACAGATGCAGAAACATTGCCTGAAGTTATTGAAGTATGTGATCACTGGTTTCATATAATGAATAGCTTTGTTCCTGAGAATATAGGCAGCTTTTCTAGGAAGCCTTACGGTCAAGACCTGAGCGCTCAAGATCAAATGCTGACTAGAATGGTAGAGCTTATGAAAACGCTGAGATGTGTTGATAAAAAAAAATCCTCAAGTTTTTCTAAATTGTTTGCAACTTTTCCAGAAAGGATGCATAATGTATGTTAAATTTCTGCAGTCATTGATCAGCGACGTAAAAGATAAACACCACAATATTCAATACATCCTTACTCATATAATTAATCAGGATTCTCTGGAAAATTTATTTTCTCAGATTCGGACTCGTAGAAGACTGAATGAGCACAAACGAAAAACAAACAAATGGTGAAAACAGAATTTTGTTACATTGATATTTAAAAATGTGGCGGGCTGCTTGAATTCAATTTTTCTACAGGTTATGGTATAAGGAAGACTCAAGTTAGCCCGCCACATTAATTGTTCTTTAGATTTTATAATTTTAAAGCACAAATGTTCATTTTCGGGCACATATGAGCACAAATGGAGCACAATGGATTGACTTTAATAAATTCTGTTATGTTGCGTTTTTCAATATGTGGTGGGCTAGCTTGAGCTCAAGTTGGCCCACCACATTAAATATTTTCTAAATTGGCCAGTATCACAGCACAAATGTTCATGTTCGGGCACATATGAGCACAAATAGAGCACAAACGATTAGACAAAAATTGTTTTTTCAGCAATGTGGCGGGCCAACTTGAGTTACGTGGCAAACAGGCTAAATCTTCTCTTTCTCTCTTCTCCGTCGCACTCTACAAGAGACTTTGAAGGGTGGGATTAGGCAGCAGTCCTTTCCTCCCTCCATTCCTAATAATAGCAAACGACCTTGAAGTAAACCATAACAAAAATTCATTGTTCCCCGGCAACTTTCCTTTGGTTCTTTTTCAAACCCACTAACATAATTTGTTTTGAGTTTCACGAGCTGTTGGCGGGTACCTCTGTCTTGCTTCATCCTTTACTTTATATAGATTAAATAATGTATTGATTTGTAAATTTTTGTGTAAAGTTTAGTGATGTCTAATTTTTTTAAATATGTATTAGTAGTGTTCTGGCCCCATGACTCCAATTTGACCTTTGACCTTTGACCTTTGACCCCAATTTGTGTGACGTAATCATTGCGTGTTATGTTGCAACATCCTGTTTGAGTACCGTGACCTACTTTCCTCTGATTGGTTGCTATAAATATCCTCCTTCCCCACCAATTTTGACCTGCTTTCCACATCCCGCCTCCCCCCTCCCCCTAGACTACCAACCCTGGACATGTTGGTTCTTGATGATTGTTTATAGATATTGAGGTCATTGCCCGGGAAACGGGGTTTTTCCCTGGCGCCAGTATGTCGGGCAGACAAGACAAGAATAGATATTGAGGTCATTGCCCCGGGCAACGGGGGTTTTCCCTGGCGTCAGTTTGACGGAGGGCTTGGCACGAAGCTTGCGCTATGGCTGATAAGCCTAGAATGAACATCGGCTCTTCTGTCACAAGGCTCTGTCCCGGAACAATCAGCATGAACCTTGCGCTATGGTGCTTTGTGGTAAAGTGTGGTAATTTGTTCCAGAGACCCCCCTCCTCCTTCGCCACCCTGACGCCAAACTGCCGGGGCGACAAGTGACTTCGATAACCTTGGGTTTTCCCAATGACGTAATCATCGCAACCCTGGCGCCAGGTTGGCGGGCAGACAAGTTGGGACAAGAATAGATCGTGACCTCGGCAACCTGGGTTTTTC